>ML783558.1:814588-825704 GCA_009831015.1 Picea engelmannii | reverse complement strand
TTGTTGCTTTATATGTTTAAAATTTTGAAAAAAATGAATATATTTTGTATTTTTTAATGTTTGTCGTGGTTTTCTGATTTTTTGCCGACTTTTGCTGAAACGATTTTTTCCGGACCCTCGCCGACTTAATCAACACTGGTGGATGGTACTGCTCTCTACCCTCTGAGTCCTTTTGCGTGGTGATCCAAAACTCTGCTGCGTAAGCCACATCACCATGACGAATGATCCTCTCCATCCTCTTTGCCGCTACTGCTCGAGGCGCCCCTGTAGACATGCCTCTCAGCACAACTCTCGATCCACTGGCATCTCTGAAGCTCATGGTCAACGTCTGATAGTTGAACCCAATCTCCCCCAATGAATAAAACCACTGTACTCCCAACACGGCATCAGTATCTGATAGGTCAACTACATAGAATGTGTCAGTCAGGGTGTAGTTGCCTAGTTAGACCTCTAGGTCAGGGATCATGTCCAAGCATGTCATCGTGTATCCATCAGCCACTGCCACATGAAATCCCTCAAACTCTTCTGTGCGTAACCCCCTCCTGGCTACTAAGGATGCATCTATGAAGTTGTGGGTGGCCCCACCATCAACTAAAGTTGACATGCGTTGCCCTTGTACAAGGCCGTTGAGTCTGAGAGTGTTGTACCTGGGTACTCCTGAAAGGATGGCTATGGTTCCCCCTTTCATATCTCTAGGAGGTTTTGCCTCAGCCTGGGGCTGTGCTCTTGCTGGTACTTGAGGTTTCTTCGGCTGCTGCTCTGGCTCATGAGCGGTCTCAGTCTCTGAATCACTGTTTGTCGGTGCCTGAATATCCTCATCCTCCTCCTCACTGCCTGATTCCACTTCAATATAGTGGATCTGTCCCTTCCCCATGCATCTATGCCCGGGGACCCAAGGGTCTCTGCAGAAGAAGCAAGGCTTCTTCCTCATCAACTCCCGTCGCGTATCATCATCCAATTTGGGCTTGCCCTTCCATTCCCTTAGAAGATTCTTCGGATGTTTGTCTCTTTGTGGTACAAAGGGTTTAGTGAAGGGTTTAGTTTTTGGCACGGAATCCGCCAAATCTCTAGTGCGCCGGATGGCGTCCTGCAAGGTATGAGGCCGGTAGGCCTTCACCCATCCTCTCAAGGGTTCTATGAGCCCTTCTGTGAATAGCATGACCAATCGGGGTTCAGTTATGTCTGTCACTGCCACTGCCACTGCTACCCTCTAAAACTCTGAGATGAATGCGTCTGTTGTGCTAGTTTGTCTCAACTGGGCTAGATCTCTAAAATGGATCTCTGGATCCCTCCTATCAAATCTGTCCATGAGTCTCTCTATGAACTCCCTGTAGGAGGTGATGCAATTGTGATCCAATGTCACCAATCCGTGATACCACCACTCGTGTGCCTCACCCTCCAAGTGTAGGGTGGCGAAACTGATGGCCTCTGACTCGGTCATCTAGTTGAGCTTGTAGTAGGTGTCTAGTTTCTGTACCCAAGCTCTGGCTGTGTATTTGGACGATCCGTCAAAAAAAGGTATGGTGAGTTTACCAACTTTTCGGATGAAGTCAATGTTATGCCCCTGCTGCTGCTGCCCTCCCCTTTGTGGCTCTCTAGGACGGTTCTTGAGTCAGAGTCCACAATACTCGACTAAGGTCATATCCTGATGAAAGTGGTGGCCCAAGGCTGCATACTCTCTCCGATACTCTACAATGTCCTTTGCCCGAGTGGGCGGTCTCTGTGCTATCGGTATCTGTGTTGCTACCGGGGATGCCCTCTGGAAATTGGGAAACAAAGGACTGGAATCCTGCTCGCAGAGGTATATGTGCGAGTGGGTGACTGGGGTCTACTGCCTGCCCTTGAGTTCCCATGTGCTGCATGTGTGGCTTGTGTGCCCGGAATGTCTACCATAGCCAGTCTATCCGCTACCTGAGCCAAAGACTAAGACATGGTCCACTGACTAGCTAGCATGTCACTGATATCCTGAATGAAGGCTACGTCTGGATTCGCGGGGGGCGTTACCACTGCCCTCTGGTCGCACATATCTGTCACCTAGCCTCCTCTCTGCTTCGCGCTCGGTTTCGCGCTCTTCTCTTCTCTCTACTTCTCTGTGTGCCTCTTCCTCTTCCTCTTAACTGGGAGGGAAGGGAGGAAAGTTAGGCCTATCCCTTCTTTCCCTGCGCCTGCTGTAAGTGACATATTCGTCACCTACGTGCTCACGACCATCTAGTTCTTCTGCTGTATTCATTGTCTTTAGTCAGAGGCTGGCAAGATTAAAGCTCTAATACCACTGAAATATCCCTGATCCCGCTGATCAAGATATTTGCTACTGTTCTAATGCTATGTCTCGCAGATTTGATACACTGGGGGTTTTTGGATGCATTTCAGTTGTGTGTTTGAGATATTTTTGGTTATTGCGAGTGCATGTTGGTTATTGCATGTGCATGTTGCATATTTATGGTTTAACACTATATAAAGGATGCATGCGGAAGTAAAGAACATCAACTACCCAATATATGTATTATGCGACTCAAGCAGGGAAATACAATAGCATATTGGAAATATAGAAATAATCGTCAGCTAGATCTCATGGATCGTCACTGGAATACAAACAGATAACATCAAAATACCTGTGATCAGACGATGATAGCAGATCTGATACATGCACGGATAGATCAACAAAAATATGCGATTCCGGAGAAGTACGGTAACCGCTACCAGCTGGAAAACTCATCCGGAAGAATCGACCGTCGGAAGGATCTGGAAAGTGCTCCAATAGAAGCGCCCTAGTCTCTAGACTGAGTTACCACCACTGGATGAAGAAAGACAATTGATTCTGGGTCCCGAGGAAATTTTGGAGATAACGGAGCAGAAGTTAATGAACAGGACCATCAAAGAGTATCTGGTTAAATGGAAGGATTTGCCTATCGAGGATGCTACATGGGAAGGAGAACAGGTGCTCCAACTTCCCGGATTGAAATTGCTTGTGGACAAGCAATCTTGGGTGGGGAGGATTGTAATGTCCCCATCCGCTTAGGAGTCACAAGGGGAAATTCCGCTAGCCTAATAAAGTTTGCATGGGCTAAGGCGAAAAATGATCTGGGGAACATAATTTGCCTAGGAAAACTTTATAAAAGTTAAAGTAGAGAAAAAGGGGACATGGGTCCTAGGCTATTAAAAAGTCACTTTAAAATTATAAAGTGAGAAACCCACTAAAATGACTTTAATAAAATAAAATGAAAGAAGTGAGCGAGAAAAGGCTCAAGTGAGTATTAAAAAGGGAAAATGAGGAGTTTCTCCTCATTCTGGCATTTTGCTTATTTTGAGAAAAACTTTTGGAGAGCTCTTGAAGAAGAGACTAGGGTTTTTGGAAACCCTTCTTGTTTACTGGTTTCGGTGTTGCAACGATACACCCTAGTTAGTTTAGGAGAAGAGGTCACACTGATTTCTTCATCGTGCTTCAACGTGGAATTTTGTATGCTTATTGGGTAGCCAAAACTCTAGGGTTTGAACGAGACTTCTTCATCGTGATAGAGTATTTCTTGTTGGTGGAAAAGAGAGTGGATTGTGGGTCGAATCATTCCATTAGCAGCTCAAATTTGTTGTGCAGGAGATCAATTTAGTGTCATAAGTCGCTTTCTCTAAGAGGAGGGTTGAGATATTTGTCATAGAGGTCAAACTACCTCTGTGGGGGCGCATCCTCTTCACTACAAGTGGAGTTATCTCTGTAGGAGCTGAGAATTGAGGAATAGAATCATAATAAAGGTGCTGGAACTCTCTCTTATCTGAAATTACATGTGTTTAGGAGCAGATTCGTGAGTGCTGGGCACATATATTGCGACAGGGGCTGAGCTATAGCGACCATTGCAAAGAGCGTACTCTGCATACAATCTACAACAACAATTCTCTTCCATATTACTGATTCTCTGTGAACTAGGGCGAGTTCCCTTAGTGAAGGGGACTATTGGGTGTACACTTGCTTTCGCTGTGTGTAATTGCTGCTACAAGAGCCATAAGTTGTAATCGTTTAAGAGCCTGAATCTCCAGCTTGGGACTGCTGTATATTCTCTTCATCTACAGACAACAATTTTTTGTGTAATCCCCAAGCTATCTGCAGCCATAATAAATCAGGTTCCATTTCTATTTGCTGTCATTATATTAGTAGATTTAGTGCTATTATAATTGCATAATATTTCAGTGGTGTTACTACAGTTATCAGTAGCTATTTTATATATTTGAAATCTGCTGTTAAAACACCCATTACAGCTCTTTACCAGTGTCCAAACCATAAACTAGGGAAAAATCAACACTTAGTAGTATATTGGAAATTCTGGTGGTGAGGAAATACCTACAACACAACTGTTTGATGAAAGTCAAAACTTGGAAAACACTTGCACATTGCTACAACAGTGAGAATAAAGTGTGCAAATAGTGCCTGGGACATTACATGAGATGATTTAATTATGATAAAATCAGGGATCCTGTAATAGGGATAATGGCCTACTGAACGAAATACAATTGCAGACAAAGTTGACAAAGTCTTCTCTACTGTACGACTCAGATCTTGCACACTTTTTGAGGTGGATGCGCCTTTCCTTATGCAAACGCACATATACGCGTGTGTCTTCACTGAAACCCGCGTACATGACCTCTAGCACTATATCACAAACTCCATATGGTCCAACCCTTTCCTGCGGCTTAAATCTGCTGAAACCCACTTGTGGCTGCCTGTCTTCTCTCTTCTCCTTGACGTGATCTCTAGATGGAAGTCCTGCTCCACCTATCCAAGATCTCCTTGAATCACACTCCTTTGTGATACAACCTTGTCTCACTCACAAGTGTCAAGTGTCTTCCTTCTTCATCCTAGCCTTGCTTTTATAAGATTGAGTTATGACCTAACCCTAATCTCCAAAGTGATTGACGGTTGAGATTACTTCTCACCTCACTTGAGATCAATGGCTAAGATTAAATGCTAATTACTTTTAACATTTCCTTAAATAAATCAACTCTCTAATAAATGCACTTTACTTTAATAATTCCTTTAATTAAAGTAAAGTCTCAATGATAGAAGGCTTTGGATGACTTCCACACATCTAGACACTTAGACATGTGCGGAAATAACTGTCTGATGCTACCAAACATGAACATGAACAGCATTAAAATCCAACGATTGCTTTTTCAAAGTGTTCACACATGGGGATGATATACATGTCTATCACAGTGAAGGGTCTTTTAGAACCTTTTTTCTCACTAGTGCTTGTTAATGGAACTGGCTTGACCTTGCTTTCTGCCAGTTTGATTTCCTTAGATGGGAGAGAGGCTAGAGGATAGCAGGTCAAATTGGCGAAACAGGAACCTTCCCCACCCAATGTCACCACAATGGTGAGGTTCTTTCTATTTAGGGAGGTTAGGCCCAGGGGAGACGTCCCCGGTGACCTGTGGCTTTGAAGAGGCAAAGGTTTAAAAGAAGTAAGATAGTTCCCCCTTCACAGATCACCACCCAAAAAGATAGTCCAGCCAAAGGCCAATTTAAAGTAACCCCCAAAGAATATGTACCTGCTTGGAACAAGACAACAACAAGAAAGATATATGCAAGCTATATTCAATGGGGTTAGTACTGTTAATATTATGGTAGCTGCTGGAGGTATTTACCTTGACGTGTGAACCTGACGAGAATAGAAGACTCCGGGAAGCAAGAGAAACCCTGATGAGTTGGCTAATAACCCTAGAAGCCTTGTCGGCTCAGGAAGATAATTTATATTAGGTTATTAGCCTCCAAGAGAGGAAGTCGGCCAGAAATAATAATAATATACTGAACAGACACATATCCAGAAGGAGAAGTCGGCCCCAACAAATCTGGCAGAACGAGTGTAAATACAGGGCACCAGTTCTCATTTTGACACATCTCAGAATTGCAGTTCCCAGTTTGGTGCGCACTGCAGTTGCAGTCTTGAGCGCAGGTTTGGAGGAGAGCTGCTGGTGCAACTGCAGCAGCAACAACAACAAGTTTTCAGTATTGGCTTGAATATCTCTTGGCTAGGGTTTGGACTATTTGATCAACCTTTTGTGATGCGCTATCCTTGGGGAAAGGTGCGCTACCCTTTGTTTGGCTATCTAGCCTAGGGTTTGCTTCCGGAGGAATTCTCAGTCAAGGTTAAGGTGTTTTGGAGGGTGGCTTCGGCCTATGGTTGGGTGACGAGGGTATCGTCAATGGTAAAACGAGCACACCATCTTCTATATTCTAACAAGTACTTCATATGTAAGTGACTATCTGATATTTAATGCAAGCAATTTGACAGTAAATATTGATGAAATCAATGGCAATGATAAATATGTTACTTGTCAATAAATACTGGAAAGATATAGCATTCGATGTAACAAATCAACACTCAATCCGATAAATGCTCTTAACTACCATTCAATTGCTTATAAAATGAAACGTTGCTGCATCAAGATGAAATAACCAAAGGTGACGTCAGCATTCTAGGGTTAGTAGGTTAGGGTTAGTGTAGTTAGGATTTCAGTTTAAAAGAAGTTTGAGAGTGTTTGGATTGGATTTCACTTCAACACTGGAGGCTGGAGATCAGTGCCTTAGGGTTAAATGGAGTTAGAAAGTGAAGGATGCACAAGTTGAAGGGGACGAGATTCCAAAGGACTAGAGGGAAAGGTTTCAAGGTGATGCTAAAGCAGGGCCCTAAAGACGGAACCCTAGGGGAGAGAGGCTCACTCCGGTGTTGCAAAAGCAAGGCCTCATCCTCTCTCCTCCTTCTTGGCAAACGGCTAGGTCAAATAAAGCATAAAAACAAGACGAGAGAGCTTAAAGAGGGAGAGTGTTGCTGTGGCAAGGCTCTTTCTTCAAACCCTAAGGGAAAAACCACCCACGGTGTAGATAAACTAGGCCTAGGACGTCTCCCTCTCTTGGATTTCTAAAGGTACGACTAGCACAAGGGAGAGAGAAGCAAGGAGTGTAGCTATGGCTAGGCTCTCTTCTTCTCTTTCAATGGCTAAAGGTTTCTCTATCAAGGGACATGAGACAACGACCTACGTGTGTGTTTGTCCCCTAGGGTTTTGATTCAGGAAATTTATAAGCAATATGCAAGAAATTTAGACTACAACCATTCAATAAGAAGTTTTGCAGAAAAAAACTTACAATTCATGAAGAAATAACCATGCAAACCCTAGTTGTAACACCTTCCTTCAAGAGAAACACCATAAATGCCAAAAAATCTCTTCCTTCAACAAGTGCGCATCACTAGTTCAGCCAAAAACCCCAATAAGGCGCTAAAAATCAGACCTCACTATGAGTGAGTGATAATTGATGATAAAAATGAGAGTCAAAACCCTCAATATATAGTGTATCAATGACCTAATTTTACTTTTTAGGTCGTAAAAAGGCTGACAAGGCCATAATGTCAAAATCATACTGTTTTTACATTAAATGCTAAGTAAAAATCCCTAATCAAGTAAAAATGAGAGTAAAAGCTCCTTCAAGGGAGGCGCTAGCCCTTTTTAGGGCAAATGAGACACCAAGGAGCAAAACGTTAGCCCCCCAGCGGCCTCTCCAAAATGCCACATGTGCCATTGTTGCCCAGTCTGCCTCCAAAAGCATCCATGAGGCTGGATGATGTCATGGTGAATATGGAGACGTCCCAAGCCTTCCAAGGCTGGCGTTCCACTGAAAAGGGGTCATTCCCCCTAGGTCTAGTCCTACCAGAGTGCCTCTGATGGAACGTCCTCTTCCTCTTCGGTGCAAAAGCCCTGATCCATCTCCATCCTGTCTCTACCCCCTAATGGGGTCTCAACATCCATCTGGTGGGCTCTTTAGCCCCATGGAGGTCCGAACTGGTCATCTCCCCATGTGTACCGGTCCAAATGGTACTTGTCCGTCGGGCATGGTCCTGCACATCAAAAGCTATGCCCTCCATGGGCTCATCAGTCACCGGGATCATAGCAATGTTAATCACATCTCATCATCAATATTATTAAACATATGCATAAGAACCCTAATACTTCAGTCAATAGCTCAAAGACATTACAAAAATCTGCAATACAAGATTGGAGAAAATGACAAGACGTCTTATTGGGCTAGTATCCACAAGAAAAGGAAAGTTTCCAGGAGGATTTCATCCAAGCCATGTAAGTGAGGTGATGTGGCTTGGGGATGTCCAGACATGTGGGTGCAGTGAGGACCAAGGATGCATAATGTTATCTGTGGGTGCCTTTGTAAAAGGCGAGTTGTACCTGTCATGGATGCATTTTTTCCAAGCCCGTTCTTGCCTTTATTTCTTTTCTTGCTTTATTCTTTTATTTTCTTTCTCTTCTTCTTTTTTCTTTTTTTATTCAAGGGCTAACCAGAGGACACTGCCTTGGCATGGTGACCAGAGCTGACAGTGTTACCCACAAGTACTTTCACAGAGATGAGAAGGTTAGCTCGTGATGAGAACCCCTTTCCCTTGGCCATGCAACCAAAGGTCATTACTCTGGCGTGGTAACCAGATGGTGACAATGTCATACTATTAGGTACCCATGAACCTAATAGGCTGGCTCGTGATGAGACCCCCTATCCTCTGACTAGGTCTTGTTTGTTATTTTCTGGGTCCCTCTTGTTTCTTGCTGAGAGGCTTTTTATTGCCTTCTCGGGGATCCCTGGGCGAAGCATCTCGAGGTTTTATTTCTAGGCTTTTGTCTTTTACCAGTTGCTTTTACCTTCTGGGCCTTTAGCCCCTTCTTCCCATGAGATAAGGTGCAATCCTACAAATAGGTCAACCCAATGCCCGGACAAGGGGAATGGGATAAATGAGCGGGAGACAAGATGAAACAGTGGTGCTATGATGGGAGCGGACGATGGCTTTTCAGAAATTTTCCCATTGGCAAACCAAGACTTATGGGCACAGGCTTGCTAGGGCACCCAGTCAATTTCCCCAAGCATGGTCATGTAGGCTAATGTAAGATTCAAGCAGTTGTTAGAGATAAAAGGAATCAAATGCATATATTTAAAGGTTTCAATGATCAAAAGTGACACATACCATGATACCTGGACCAATTACCTCATGGAGCAAGAACCTATTCTGATACAAGACCAAGCCGATGGTGATGGATGCTGCTGCTGCTGACAAGATGAAGCTGATGGAAGAAGAAAATGATGGGCGCTCCAGGGCCATACTCAGGTCAATCCTGCTCTTGGTACTCCATGTCTAGGACCTGTGGGTCTCGAGACATGATCTCTTAGTTATCCCTAAAATTCGGGGATAACATCTGGCTCTAACTTGGGGACATGTGCTCACCGTAGAGTGGATGAGAACCTCAACATCTCTGGCATAACCTGCAGACCTGCTCAATCTCGATAGGGGCATCAGTAACAAAAATGGGGCGGTAATGCCACACTAGGATACATACATACATACATACATACATACATACATATATATATAAACTGAAAGAAAACAATCAACAATGCAAATGTGAAAGCAAACTAACATGAAATGCAAATGGTATAATACACTAATACAAAATGCCTACTTACCTGCACTTACTTGTGAAATCAGGTCCCCCGACCTTGGTGGGGTTTTAGGAGGTGCCCGCTGATAGGTAATGGGCGCCTTCTTCCCTCCAAAGTGGATAAGTAATATGAGTCGTTAACTAATTCCATTTCGACTTTGAAGGGTCCAAGCCATGACTGAGTGCTTCCTTTTACATTCGTTGGCTGTCCTTTCTGGGTATCCCACATCTATCTATACCATGGCTCCTTCCTTGTATTTTCCGACTTTGTATTTGGTCGTTCCTTGGACAACCCTGGTGTATTGTGCTGAGGGAGGAGGGTGGGCTTCTGCTGTGAACACTTCCTGTTGAGATGGGTGAATTTGTACATCATCTTCATGTTAATATTATGGTAGCTTCGGGAGGAATGAACCTCTATTGTGATCTATGACGAGACTAGAATCCTCCGGAAGGAAGCAAAGAAATGAAGGAAACCCTAGACAGGTTGTCGGCTGCAGAAATATATTTAATATGAATTTATTAATACCCAGAAGGAGAAGTCGGCATTAGTTAAACTGCCCAGATTACTATAAATACAGGGCGCCAATTTTCATTATTCACATCTCAGCAGTTGCAGAGAGAACTGGATCTGCGTAGGTGCAATTGCGGCTTGTGCGTAGGTTTCTGGGAAGGTGTGCGCTAGCCTTTGGGTGGGATCATTTGTTCAGCTTAGTTTCTATTCTTGCTTGGTGCATTAGCCTCTCTTGGCTATTGGATTGCTACCAGGATTCTCTTCTCGGTCAAGATCAAGGTGCTCGGAGGGTGGCTTCGGCCTATGGTTGGGTGACGTGGGTATCGTCAATGGTAAAACGAGCACAATCTTCTATATTCTAATAGGTTATGGGCCCACACCCCCTTCAGTCAGCCTAAAATGCTGGAAGGAAGCATAGTCGCTAGATATTGAGCTCGTTGAGGAACTGCCGCTAGGGTTACTAGCAGGAGCAACTTCCAAAGCACTGCAGCTAGGGTTACTAGCAGAAGCAGTTGCATAAACCCTAATTCTCAGATCCGACACCTTGTGATGGAGCATCTCGCTCAAGGAGAAGATATTCAGATGCGCCCTAACTCAACGCACCTCTTGGCTCTCTTAGAATACATAAATGACAAAGTTGAAGTTTTGGATCAAGGCATGACCAGTTACCAGTCAACCGAAGACGTGTGAAACAATTAGTCTCTTACACTACTCAACACTTACCGGGACGATTGAAGATGATATGTGGATAATCGATAGTGGAGCTTCTAGGCACATGACGGGAGATCAAGCTAGACTCTCAAATCTAAATGAGAGAAAGACATCGTACAAAGTGGAGCTTGGAGACAAAAGCACTTACCCCGTCGAAGGATTTGGACAAGCCTCCGTCAAATTGGAATCAGGTATTTATGTTCACTTAAGCAATGTTTTATATGTACCTGGTATAGAAAAGAATCTTGTATCGATATCATGTTTAGAAGACAAAGGAAACAGAATAGTCTTCATTGATGGAAAGGTGTTATCATGGCATAAGAATTCCAGCATAGAGGATGCTAGGGTTATTGGAAATCGTGAAGGAAATCTGTATAGACTACTAGAACAAAATGAAGAAGCTCTAGTACATGA
>ML783558.1:775908-786248 GCA_009831015.1 Picea engelmannii | reverse complement strand
TTTTGCTGAAAGGGTTCTATATTAGATAAATTAGAAACATCTATCCTTTTTGTTGTTGTTATTTGAAGCTGCTTCTTTCCTATGTTTTCTTTGGTGGTTTTGCCTGCTTATTATTGAGAGGTGGAGTACTTGTTCATAAATGAATTACTTTGCTCTCTAAAACTTGAGCAAAAATCATTGTTTAGGTTTCAGATTTAGCCTGCTTTTTCCTCAGTTGTTTTTTTAATAGCTTCTTCTGCTCATTTTTGACAGGGGGAGGCAATTGTTATGGGCTATGATGCTATGGGGTACTTCTTAATTCTCTTCTTTATTCTATGCTGCAGATTTTTCTTATGGGCACAATCTAAAATCTGTTATAGCTATCTCTAATGCACAATATTTGTATTGCATATTATTCAATGATACTGCATGCTTTGTCGTCATTTACAACTCTCGTTGGAAAAACTCTAGTCATTGCAGTGTTCATGTTTTTGAGATAAGTAAAGAAAAAAAAATGGCAATATTCTTGGTGAGGGTGGTTAAAATATTGGACAATACATATCTTTTTGTCAAACAAGAACGAAAATCTGTGTTCGCTTTGCATAGCATAGCAGGTTGTTTAATTCATGGTCTTGCTCTTGCCTATATGATCAGTAATGCAATATGGATCTTTCATTGTGTTTTATTCTGCTTTTGGTTATTTTTTGATGTTACTGAAATTCTGTACGAGGCAAAGATTTGAATTCTTGGTATTTTGTTTGCAATAGATGAATGCAAGTTGGATACAGAGCTAGGCTTTCTGCTGATGTGTTTCACCGAACCAACCCATAGTTTTATGCTGATACTTCTTTAAGAGTTGACTTTGCTCATTTAAGATGAAATTACAGCATTTGTGAATTTTCTTCCCTACCTGATCTTGTTTCTTTTTCCACTGTATCTTATATGCTTGCTCTGACCAATCTGTGATAAGAACATGAAATTGCCCTAGTGTTATGAATTTTCCTCTATTGGAGTGGCATAGGTCATTCCATTTCATTTTAAATGGTAAGATCACATCTCAATCCATTTTATATAGAATGCGTGTATGCATACTGTTACAACACAAACCAGCACCTTTGCTCAAAGTCCTAGAGATGGTTGCTAGCCTTGTGGAGCTGGGAGGATGGCCATTGTCACCTCACCGACTCTCCTCTGCACTCTAGGCTAGGGTAAATGTAATCCTAACCAAAGGGGGATTCCCTATGGCTTACTAAGCTTATGTGTGTAGTAGGTAGTGGGAGTATGAGGAAACTTAGCAATATAAAGTAAATGGAGAAATGAAAATGGAATTTAGATGGTTGGGGAGTGGTGGATAAAAGGGAGACTAGTGCCTTTAATTGCTTGAGCAATGGTTCCATGTGAGTAATCCTAGAGGGCAGTTCTAAAGGAAGATTAGGTGGTCGCATACAATCAGTTATATGCAAACTACATGCTTAATTTGGTTGTTTAATCTACAACTGTGATGGTGGAGAGGCCCCTACCAAAGACTATTGACAAACACACCTAATCAAGTGATATAGAATGTGTAATATCCCTAATTCCGCAGATCGGAATATGTGACTCAACTGTATAGTATTTGCTGTCGGAACTGATACACTTTGGTTTTCTGGATGCTTTTAGTAATTCAGTTTTAATATGCGTGGTGATTTTGTATGTGGAACAATTGTCTAACAGTATATAATCAAGCATGCAATAGATAAAGAACACAAAATAGACACAATCTATGTATTATGAAATAAGACTGAATACTATGCCTCATGCGGTGAAATAAAATGAATCTCTCAGTTGGATCAGAGATAGATGGATCTTAGCTGGAATACAATAAAGAAACTAAAACAATAATACCCGGAACAAGAAGAATGATGCTGGATCAATGGATGAGCAATATGAACGGCTGCATGCTACGACAACTCACACGACAACTACTGCAAGACTAGAAAGTTCGCCCCGGTGGATAAACTCCTTGGATTTTCGTGGAATTTGTCTCAAACAGTGCGCCCTGACCTCCTACACACTCCCAGTGTCTGTTGGACTAAAGATCAACCCTTTGCTGATCTGTATTGACCTCGGATGGGATCCCCTGGGGGGTTGCGCCCCTACTACTGCCAACCGCTGTGCCCTAGTGATTCCATCGTCGAAATCTGGCTGTATATATCTCAAACCGAGCGCCTTGGTATCCTCTGTAATGGGTCGGAAGGGTTTCCTTGGATCTGATTTGGTGATCTCTCGGGAACCCTAAATGTGTCGTCCCCAACTACTGCGCCCTCACTGGCTGATTGATACACCCAAGAGGATCCTCCGTCGGAATATGACGAGTAATACCTCAAAAGATGTGCCCTGCCTTCCTCTCAACTGGGTCGGAAGGAAATGTGTGAATTCTCCCTGGGCGGGACGAGCTGACCCTTAGAGTCTCCTAGTACTTATGCCCTCCTCCTGATGGAGTGTGCACTAGCTGTATGAAGCTGTAAACTACTGCTGCAAAAAGATGAAAGATTTGCGTGATCTTCTCGGTGACTAGGGTGTGTCTCTCAACACCGAAATCAATCCACTGGTGTCTTCCTTCTGGAATCCACAATGTTTACTGATTCACCTGAACCGGTGTAATCTTCTCAGAGCTCAAATTTTCAAATCATAAGATGCATAATAAGGATTTAGTTTTCTTTTCCTCCTCATATACTCCTCCAAAACCCTAATTTGCCGTTGACCTCTATTCTTACCTCTCACTTATGCGCCCCGCTATTTTTAGCTCAAAATCACTTAAAGGTGCTTTTACCCACTTTTCACTTAATGTCACTTTCAAATTATAACATTCTCTAGCGAAGTAACATCAAGTGACCCTGTTTTCCCCTGTATCTCCCTGGCTATAGTCTAACGTGGATGTTTATACTACTAATCGTTCCTCTCTCGAGCTCCTACTCGGAAAGGGACATTACATAATGTGTAATGTTTTTATCTTGAAGGTAAAGGATACAAAAGGGAGATAAGAGGGAAGAAACCATTACCCTAGCCCTTTCCAATTAAGACGAAGCACCTTTTCTTGGCCCTTGATTTGCCTTTGTCATCCATACACCTACAAACAAATTCCCAATTGTAGCATAGAGAACTAATAGCCACACATAAGAAATTACCCATACATCACTCTATTACTTGGACAAAATAAAAACAAAGATACTCCGATAGCTTAAAGGTTCCTTTATTTACATCGGAAATTCCTCTCCAATCCAATCCATCTTGCAAATGGAGAGAGAAAACCCTTATATAGGTTTTAGCTCTAACTCATACAATATAGTATCAATTGTTTTCCTAGATCGATCCCCCCGGAGCACATTCAACTTGTTCGCAAAGCCCTCCACAAGGGCAAAGGGGAAACTCCAGTTCCCTCAGGAGCTACCTCATTGAATCCCAATCTAGGTATTCAACCTAATAAACTTAAGCACAAGAAAAACTAGAAGGAAGATAAGGGAAGGGGAAGGAAATCCAATCTTCATCTACTACAAGAAATTGAGGATATCTTGGTGAACATAGGGCAAAATGCCCTAATCATGGACACTTTCCAACCCTTCGAAAGTTTCCAATGAAAGTGATCTTATGGAACATTCGGGGCCTTAATGGTAGGATCAAACAATGACTCTTACGAAACAAAATCAATGCAAAATTACTAGATATTTTTCTTTTTCAAGAAATCAAATGTTTAGGGGAAATGCTTCAAACCATCTTATCCAAAATTTGGATATCTGGTTGCTCCATGGAAATTGACTCCGCAGGAACTGCAAGAGGCCTGGCGATTCTTTGGAATCGGGACAAGGTTCTCATGTAGAACTTCTTTTGCACGAAATCCAACATCTCAACATAATTCCAACTATTAGGGGAAAAGGCCACATGATTCATCACCAATGTGTATGGACCTCAATAGTTAGGGGAAAAGATTAACTTTATTGTACAACTGTAGGATACAACATCTCTAATTCACCCTCATCTTTGGCTTTTGGGGGGAGACTTTAATCTCTTCTCAGCTTTGGATAAAAAGAAAGGTGGGCTCCGACGTTTAGACTAGGATCATTTGGCCTTCAAAGATTTTATCCAAGATCAACACCTAATTGATCTAGAGACCAACAATGGCACCTTGACTTGGAACAATTGACATGGAGATTCCCAACAAGTGGCATGTAAACTTGATAGATTCTTAATCTTAGAATCTCTTATGCTCATTGGCATGCACATCCGAGCCACCATCCTTCCCGTTGCAGGATTGAACCATTGACCCATATTCCTTTCTCTAGATACTCTCAACAAGCCTAGAAAAAACCCATTTCGGTTTGAGAAGTTCTGGTTTTCTCACCTGGATTTCCTAAGCAATATCAAATTTTGGTGGGATGAGTCCAAGCATATCAAAGGATCCTTGATATATAGTTTTCAACAACGCCTTAAAATTCTCAAGCAATAGATTAAAATTTTGAATAAGGCTATTTTTGGATGCATCTTTCAAGCTCAGAAACTCTTAAACTCGCAAAGGGAGATAAATCAACAAAATATTGTCCTTCAAGGATGGTCTCTAGAGTTGGCGCATCAAGAGAGGATATTGGTAGAACAAATTGAGGAAAGGAAAAAACAGGAAGAAATACTTTGAAGACAAAAATCAAGGATCCAATGGTTGAAGGAAGCAGACTGTAATTCCAAATTCTTTCATCTCTCAATGATTCAATGATGTCAATCCAACCAAATCTCTCATCTGATCTCTAGTCAAGGTAATAAACTCACCTCTCATGTTGATATTGAGCAAGAGCTTACTTCTTCTTTTCATGAAATTCTAACCAAGCCTAAACTTGATTGTATGGAAGCCATTCAAACTATAACACAAAACATCCCTTGCCTTATTTATGAGAACGAAAATGCTTTCCTTCTAAAGCCCATCTCCCTAGCAGAAGTTGAAGCAACCAACTTCAATTTAGCAACAGGAAAAACCCTTGGTCCAAATGGCTTCATATCTGATTTTTTCCACAATTGTTGGTCAATCATTAAATGGGATGTGCTTGAGTTAGTTCAGGAATCTTAGAGAGTTTCTAGGGTTCTACCTATGTTGAATGCCACTTTTCTTACCCTCATTCCTAAAGAAGAGAAAATGGCTTATCCCAATAAATTCCGTACCATTTCCCTTTGCAACGTCATCTACAAGATCATCTCCAAAGTTATTGCTCTTCGCCTTAAACCCCTCCTACCTAATCTGATTGCCCCGAAGCAGTCCAGATATGTGGAGGGAAGACAAATCCTTGACAACATTCTTCTGGCTTATGAAGTTGCTAACTCCCTGAAGGTCCCCAAAACACGAGGGATGCTCATTAAATTGGACATGTCCAAAGCCTTTGATAAATTAAGCTGGCAATTCATCAAGGAAATTCTTCTAGCCTTTGGATTCCATAAGGATTTGGTCAAGTGGATAATGGGACTCATCTCCCATGCTTTTTCCTCCCTCTTGATTAATGGCTCCCCCTCTCAACCTTTCACCCCTCACGTGGTATCAGACAAGGTGAACCCCTTTCTCCCTTTCTTTTCATCCTCATAGCATAAGGACTAGGGAGAAGCCTTAGGGCCGCGGTTGATAACCATAAAATTCAAGGTCTTTCTCTTCACAATTCTTCGGATAGCTTAATGCATAACCAGTTGTAAATGATACTATGTTGATGGGCACCCTCTTTGCGCGTGAAGCTCGAGCCTTCAAGCAAGTTCTTTACAACTTCATGGAAGCCTCTGGCACCTCCATTAACCATCTCAAAATCCTAGATCTTCTTTTTTACTACCGTGCTCTCTGTTCAGTTCCATATCACCCGTATTCTTGGTTATTCTAGAAGCTCCCTTCCGGCCAAGTATCTTGGGGTTCCCTTACTCATTTTAGTCACCCACAACAACTCATGGGAAGACCTCCTTTCCAGACTCAATAAAAAGATTTCAAATTGGACCTTCCGGTCCCTGAACATTGCCTATAGATAAGTAATTCTCAAATATGTTCTGCAAGCGATTCCCATATATATCTTCTCAGCTCTTACAGCCCCAAAAATAATTTTAAAAGCTGTATGAAGCATTCAAAGAAAATTCCTTTGGCAAGGATCCCATTCCTCCAAAAGATGGGCTTTGGTTGCTTGGAATACCATTTGTCTTCCCAAATCCAATGGAGGATTAGGCATCAGAGATCCGAAACCTCTCAACAAAACTATGGAAGCCAAAACTTGGTGGAGATGGCTTCAACAAAAGGGAGAACTATCGAGTCGACTTTGGAAACAAAAATATGCAAATTAGATAGATAGCTCTGAGCTCATTAGGATGATAGATACTTCTACAGGTTCCCTAATTTGGAACTCATCTTGGCAAAATCAGTGGTTAATTCAACAACACAGTTTTTGGGAAATCTGTAATGGGCAAGCCACTCTCTTMTGGGAGGATTCGTGGCAACGACTTCTAGCCTTTCAAGCTGATCAACACCTTAGCCCCCTCAAAGCCACCCTCCAAGCTCTTYTGGGAAAACTGGTTAGAAATTACTGGGACATCACCTCTGATTGGAATGRCACCTGGTATATCGACCATGACCACATTCCCCTTCAACTTAGACCCCAACTTCAATCCTTAATTCAACTTCTATCTCAGAGAAAAATCAGAGTCTCCTCCCAATCAGAGAAAAATCAAAGTCTCAACTATAAAAGAAGTCTATYATTTAGTTGCACACCATCCTAACCTCRCAAAGGAAGACATATGGCAAAAAATCTGGAAAAACAATCTCTTSCCGAAAATAACTACCTTTCCTTGGAAAATAGCACACAGAAAGATTCTCACTTGGGATAACCTATGCGAAAGGGGTTTCATTGGGCCGACATTTTGTGTCCTCTGCACTCATGATGAAGATGTTGATGATTGTAGCTTCATGAGACATTCTCCAGGTCGTTCTCCTTTGGATTGAGTTGAGAGGATCTGTGAGAACACCCATGTGATGGGTGAGTCATACTCTGGACTGAGTTGAGATGACGTGTGTGGTCTCTTGTCGTGCCCCTCTGGACTGAGTTGAGATGACTTGAGATGGTCTCCTGTCGGACTCCTATGGACTTAGTTGAGTTGACTTGAGATGGCTCTCCATATAGTACTCCTATGGACTTAGTTGAGTTGATACTTTGAGAGTGAGATCCTTGTGGCTAAGCACAGGTGGATGTGTCCCTAGTGGCAGAGCACTAGAGGATGTGTGAGATCCCTTGTTATATTGTCAAAGAGTAAGACTTTGGTAAAACCCTAATTTGTATTGTAAAGGGTACAAGCCGGCCCCACCATGTAAAGATAATTAATAGTGTGTAAAAGATTAATTATATTATTCAGTTGTACAAGTCGGCCATGTTATCCCGGATTTCTAGGGATAACTAGGAGATCGTGTCTCGAGGCCCACAGGTCCTAGACATGGAGTACCGAGAGCAGGATTGACCTGAGCATGACCCTGGAGGGACCATCCTTTTCTTCTTTCATCAGAGTCGACTTGTCAACAGCAACAACATCCATCACCATCAGCTTGGTCTTGTATCAGAGAAGGTTCTTGCTCCATGAGGTAATTGGTCCAGGTATCATGGTATGTGTCAGTTTTGATCATTAAAACCTTTAGATATATGCATCTGATTCCTTTTATCTCTGACAACTGCTTGGATCTTACATTAACCCACTTGACCATGCTTGGGGACATTGATAGGGTACTCTAGCAAGCCTGTACCCACAGGTTTTGGTTTGCCACCGGGGGGATTTCTGAAGAGCCATCGTCCATTCCCATCATACTACCACCTTTTCATCTTATCTACCGCTCATTTATGCCATTCGCCTTGTCCGGGCATTGGATTGACCTGTTTCTAGGGTTGCACCTTATCTTGTGGGAAGAAGGGGCTAAAGGCCCAGAAGGTAAAAGCAGCGGGTAAAAGATAAAAGCCTAAGAATAAAACCTCAAGAAGCTTCACCCAAGGATCCCCGAGAAGGCAATAAAAAGCCTCTCAGCAGGAAAGAAAGAGGGACCCGGAAAATAACAAACAAGACCTAGCCAAGAGGATAGGGGGTCTCATCACGAGCCAGCCTATTAGGTTCATGGGTACCTAACAGTATGAGATTGCCACCATCTGGTTACCACGCCATGGCAGTGACCTTTGGTTGCATGGCCAAGGGAAAGGGGGTCTCATCACGAGCCAACCTTCTCATCTCTGTGAAAGTACTTGTGGGTAACACTGTCAGCTTTGGTCACCATGCCAAGGTAGTGTCCTCCGGTTAGCCCTTGAATAAAAGGAAAAAGAAGAAGAAAAAACAAATAAAGAAAAGAATAAAGGCAAGAACGGGCTTGGAAAAAATTGCATCCATGACGGGTAGAGCTCGCCTTTTACAAAGGCATCCACAGATAACATTATGCATCCCTGGCTCTTACTCTACCCACATGTYTRGACATCCCCTAGCCACATCACCTCATTTACATGGCTTGGATGAAACCTTCCTGGAAACTTCCCTTTTCTTGTGGATACTAGCCCAATAGGATGTCTTGTCCTTTTCTTCGATCTTGTATTGTAGGTTTTTGTAATATCTTTGAGCTATTGATCGATATATCAGGGTTTTTATGCATATGTTTGATAACATTAATGATGAAATGTGATTGACATTGCTATGATCCCTGTGACTAATGAGCCCATGGAGGGCGTAGTTTTTGATGTGCAGGACCATGCTCGACGAACAGGTACCATTTGGACCGGTACACATGGGGAGATGATCAGTTCGGACCTCCATGGGCCTGAAGAGCCCATCAGATGGTTGCTGAGACCCCTTCAGAAGGGCAGAGACAGGATAATGTTTGATCGAGGTTTTGCAGTGAGAAGAATAGGACGTTTTACTAGAGGCACTTTGGCACAGTCTGGCCTGGGGGGATTGACCCCTTTCAGTGGAACGCTGGCCTTGGAAGGCTCAAAGCGTCGCCATCCTCACCATGATGTCATCCAGCTTCATGGTCATTTTGGAGGCAGACTGGCCAGCAGTGGCACGTGTGGCATGTTGGAGAGGCCCCTGGGGTGCTAACGTTTTGCTCCTGGATGTCTCACCTGCCCTAAAAGGGGCTAGCGCCTCCCTTGAAGGGGATTTTACCTTTATTACAACTCAGTTAGGGTTTTAATTTGACAATTTAATGTAAAAAACAATATTCTGGTCTTGTCGGCCATTTTTATGACCTAAAATTAATTAGGGTCATTGATACAGTGTATATTGAGGAGTTTTAGCCTCATTTTGACATAACACAACACTCACTCATTTAGTGAGGTCTGATTTTTGCGCCCTACTTGGGTAGTTTTGCTGATTTAGTGAGGCACACTTGTTGAAGGAAGGCAGTTCTTGGCATTTTTGGCATTTCTCTTGAAGGAAGGTTTACAACTAGGGTTTGCATGCTATTTCATGGTGATATGTACGTGTTTTTTCTGCAAAACTTCTTGATTGAATGGTTGTAGTTTTATATTCCTGCATATGTTTATAATTTGCTGTTAAAAAAAACCCTAGGTGACAAGCACAGAAGTAGGTCCTTGTTTCATGTACCCTAAAAGATAAATTTTCAGCCATTGAAGAAGGAAGGAAGAGCCTAGCCATAGCTACACTCTTATTGCTTCTTCTCCCTGAGCTAGCCGTACTTTCTGAAGTCAAGAAGGGGGAGACATCCCAGGCCTAGCTTATCTACACCTAGGGCCGTCCTGCTTCTAGGGTTTGGTGATAGAGCCTTGCTTTAGCAACACTCTCCCTCACTACACTCTCCAGTCTTGATTTATCTTTCATGCTAGCCGTTTTTGCCAAGTTAACCTAAGGAAGGAGGAGAGAGCACGGGTCGTTGCTTTAGCAACACCGGAGTGAGCCTCTCTACCCTAGGGTTTTGATTCTGAGGCCCTGCCATATAAGCACTTCAGAACCCTTCCCTCGAGTCCTTAGTCTGCTTCAACCCTTGCGTCCCCTTCCAAATTGACTCCATTAACCCTTAGGCACTGATCTTAGACCTGCAGCGTTGAAGTGAAAGTGATCAAACAAACTCTCAAAACCTTTGCTAAATTGAAACCCTAACTAACTACTAACCCTAAGAAGGCTGACGTCACCCTTGGTTACTTCATTTTGACGCAACGATTTTCCTTTATTAGGCAATTGGATGGTGGTTTGATGCATATATTGAATAAGGATTGATTGGATACATTGATTGCTACATCATCTTGATATTTATTGGTGAAGTGATATTATTTCATTGTTGCATTAACAAACATTGACTTCGTCAATATTTATAATTGCTTATATATTGATATCAG
>ML783558.1:759688-775808 GCA_009831015.1 Picea engelmannii | reverse complement strand
GGAGATCCAGCCACTGAAAAGGTGCGCTCTAGGTGCCAAATTGATCCTTGGGGGAGGGCGCAGGTTTCTAGGGTGTTAGGGAGCTGAAAATACTCACTTTTGCAAAACCCTAATTTTGGGGTACAGTAACAGTGACGTTTTTCCTCTTGCAAATTGTGCTTTCTTCAGGTTAGCTCTGATACCATGTTAATGTTTATGCCATTATTATAGTTCTTTGCATTTCATTAGATAAGAGAATAATAAGAACAAGATCCCTGAGAAATACACATTCACAAGAGACACAACATTTATCCTGGGAAACCCTCTAGGGGAAGAAAACCCAACAAAAACTTCCGTATCATAAATGGTTTATACAATGTTCAAGAGATAACTCAAACCAATACATAAAGTCCTCGCCAAGAGATGCGCCACCCTTCTTCTCCTCTCTCCAATTTCCAATTGCAGCTTGTCTCATAAGATAATGAGCAAGTGAAGTGTGTCTAAGAAGTGAGGCGCTAGCCTCTTATTTATATCAATCTGGCACGTGTGAAGAGTCACCATTTGGTAGGGCCGACTTCTCACTCTGGGTGGGTAAACCCACCTTTAATTAATTCTGGGCCTTCCATTATAACTGCTGGGGCTGACTTCTTATTCAACACTTTGTAATTGTCAGATGACCAATCCACAAAAGGTGATTTGGTCCTTATTCAATTACCGACATGATTAATCCTCAATGGGGATTAATCCAATAACAACAATAATAATAATGACATGATTAATCCACAATGGGGATTTAATCCAATAACAAAATAATAGTAAGAATGCTCTTCGCAGTTACATTATTTGAACAAGAGGGGCAGAGACAGGACAATGTTTGACCGAGGTTTTGCATCGAGAAGAAGAGGACGTTTTACCAGAGGCACTTTGGTAGAGCCCAGCTTGGGGGGAATGACCCCTTTCAGTGGAACGCTGGCCTTGGAAGGCTCAGAGCATCCCCATCCTCACCATGACGTCATCCAACTTCATGGTCATTTTGGAGGCAGACTGGGCAGCAGTGGCACGTGTGGCATGTTAGAGAGGCCCCTGGGGGGCTAACGTTTTGCTCTTGGATGTCTCACCTGCCCTAAAAGGGGCTAGCGCCTCCCTTGAAGGGGCTTTTACCTTTATTACAACTCAGTTAGGGTTTTAATTTGACAATTTAATGTAAAAAACAATATTCTGGTCTTGTTGGCCATTTTTATGACCTAAAATTAATTAGGGTCATTGATACATTATATATTGAGGAGTTTTAGCCTCATTTTGACATAACACAACACTCACTCATTTAGTGAGGTCTGATTTTTGCGCCCTACTTGGGTAGTTTTGCTGATTTAGTGAGGCGCACTTGTTGAAGGAAGGCATTTCTTGGCATTTTTCTTGAAGGAATGTTTACAACTAGGGTTTGAATGCTATTTCATGGTGATATGTAATTGTTTTTTCTGCAAAACTTCTTGATTGAATGGTTGTAGTTTTATATTCTTGCATATGTTTATAATTTGTTGATAAAAAAAACCCTAGGTGACAAGCACACAAGTAGGTCCTTGTTTCATGTCCCCTAAAAGAGAAATTTTCAGCCATTGAAGAAGGAAGGAAGAGCCTAGCCATAGCTACACTCTTATTGCTTCTTCTCCCCGAGCTAGCCGTACTTTCTGAAGTTAAGAAGGAGGAGACGTCCTAGGCCTAGGTTATCTACACCTAGGGCTGTCTTGCTTCTAGGCTTTGGTGATAGCAACACTCTCCCTCACTACACTCTCCAGTCTTGATTTATCTTTCATGCTAGCCGTTTTTGCCAAGTTAACCTAAGGAAGGAGGAGAGAGCACAAGGCCTTGCTTTACCAACACCGGAGTGAGCCTCTCTCCCCTATGGTTTTGATTCTGAGGCCCTTCCATAGTAGCACTTCAAAAGCCTTCCCTCCAGTCCTTAGTTTCCTTCAACCCTTGCATCCTCTTCTAAATTGACTCCATTAACCCTTAGGCACTGATCTTAGACCTCGAGCGTTGAAGTGAAAGTGATCAAACAAACTCTCAAAACCTTTGCTAAATTGAAACCCTAACTAACTACTAACCCTAAGAAGGCTGACGTCACCCTTGGTTACTTAATCTTGACGCAACAATTTTCCTTTATTAGGTAATTGGATGGTGGTTTGATGCATCTATTGAATAAGGATTGATTGGATACATTGATTGCTACATCATCTTGATATTTATTGGTGAAGTGATATTATTTCATTGTTGCATTAACCAACATTGACTTCGTCAATATTTATAATTGCTTATATATTGATATCAGATAGTCTTATGAAGTACTAACCCATTGAATCATAGCTTGCATATATTGGTTTGCTGTTGCTTTGTTGYAGGTAGGTGTTCTTCTTTGGGGCTTCACTTCATTATTGGCTGTTTAGCTGGGACTGTCTGTTTTGGTGGTAACCTGTGAAGGGGGATCTTTACCTTTATCCTTTTGACTCTTGCCTCTTCAAAACTCTASGTTACCGGTGTAATGTCCCGTTTTTCCTAGGYAGTYGGGATACTGTGATGGTTTATACAGTTTCCCATAAACCATTAGACGGATGAGCTAGGGAAACTAGACTGGTAAAGTCACTTTCGAATTATAAAGTGAAAACTTAGGAAAAGTGAGTTTATTATTATTAAACCCCTCTTTGAGGGTATTTTTCTCTAATTAATAATTAAATGAATATTTAATGGAGAAAAGTACAAGTGAATGAATAAAAATGACGATTGAGGGGAAAAAGGGATTATGGACTATTCATTTTTTGAAAATTGGATTTGGGAGAAGAGCTCGGTGAGCAAACGAGGGTTTCAGCTGGAAACCCATTCGGCACCTCGGATTCGGCAGTGAAACTATCTGCCCTAGCCGTGGAATCTTGGATTCGGCAGTGAAATTATCTGCTCTATCCGGGAGAATTGGAGAATCCATCCAGGGTCCTCATTTGCAGGTAATTGGCATCTTGGTTCGAATATCGTCATTGAAGAAAGGATCTCATTTGCAGATAGTGGCCGATTGATTCGGAGAACTCCATTGAAGGGAAAGGTTTCGTTGCAGATTTGTTGAGCAGTGGCATTCTTTTTCTTGGCACGAGTTGGTAGTTTGAAGAGCTTCTTGAGCTGGGCGCATTCCTCTTTGTCTATCTGCGCGTGGACCGTTGGAGAGGGGCCGAGCCTCTTCCCTCTTGTAGATGCGTGTTCCTTGTTGGGGTCGTGGGGAATGATAAAAGGGTGGCTGCTGTGGGCGACCTCCCTTGCTGGCTACCATCAGATGGGTGCGTGCTGCTTCTGCTGAGCGTTTCTGCCTCTATGCACCAGTGTTGCATCCCTTCTTTGTGCTGCGTGAGAGGTCAAAGTGAGGCTGCTGCTGTTGCTGCTGTTCGACTCACAATTGCGGGCTGTTCCTTACACCATAGAGAGGACATTGCTGCGTTTTGGGACTGTCATACCATTCACCCAATCAGCTGAACATTTAAACACACAAATCGCCCTCCTATAGCAGATCGTGGGGACAGTTCTGGGCGTTTTTCTATTGCTGGGTGTAAAGTGGGGGTTCCAGACCCACCTACCAGTCGTTGTCTTCATCTTTGAAGAGGTATTCCACTCATTTTAATTGTAACAAGCTCAGTCATTGAAATTTAATAAAACCAGCCTGAGATTGACTATTTTGCTCATCAACTATGTGAATGTTTTCATTATAATTTTGTGGGTTTGGTTCAATATTAAAATGCGATCATTGGCACTTCATTGGGGAGCCATAAGGGTTTAGAAAATCACAAAACAGCCAGCGAAAACAAGAATTATATTGCTGTCCCATCAAATTTTCACCTACAACCATATTTACTGATGCATGCCAAGTGTTTGACGAAAGTCCAACACCAAACTGGAGGGGTTTTTCCAAGTTTCTCAGCCTAGAATATTTCAACCGGGGACGTCTCCCCTGGGCCTAACCTCCCTAAAGAGAAAGAACCTCCCCATCGTGGTTACATTGGGTGGGATAGGTTCCTGTTACGCCTGTTTGGCCTTCTATCTTATAGCCATTTGACCTAGCTACAAACTGTGCGATAACATGCCCTATTGTGCCAATAGACACATCTGTTGATGAGTTAGGTCATGTATAAATAAGAGAGATACATCCCCATTGTGGATCATATCTCATTCTCACTCAACGCATACTTGAAGAGCTGTAATTTGGTGCGCACTTTTCTCATGCGCAATCTTTCTTGGTCATAGAGCACCCTGTTGTGTGCACTAGGGTTTGTGGTGAAAGGGTGATCTTCTCTTGACTCTATAGCAAAGGATTGTTGGGTTTTTCCCTTGATTGAGAAGGGTTTTCCCAGGATAACTTCTTCTGTTCTTGTGCATGGTTATTCTTCTTGTGATCTTGGTTACTACAGCTATTGTATATTGTATTGCTGCATTGTTTATGATTCACGTTCATGCTAAATTGAAATAAACTACATGTGCTTGAGCTAAGCATTACAAATTCAACAGAAGAAATATTGGAACACCTCCTTATTATACTAAGATATATTTCTATTGGATGATGCATGAAGTACTTCCTTATTGGCTGTGCTACAAGCTGACTTTTCTTTCAACCTCCTTGACCACGTTTTATCACTTAAAGGCATTAAAAAAATTTCAGTTTCTTGAATATCCAAGCATGTAATTTTGAAATGTTTGTGTTTAGTCTGGCAGAGCAATCTACTTTGTTAGGTTTTATGCTCTCCATCTGATATGGAAAATCTGATTTGGATGATGTATGTGATTTTTGTTAGATATGAACTCTGGAAGCCATACCTTCGTGCCATGATGGAATGTGACATGAAAGCAGTGAGTATAGGTTCAAAGACTAAAGATGAGGTTTTGGAGACTTGCTTGCAGCAGATGAAAGCTTGTTTTCTAGACGTAAGTCTCCCAAGACTTATATTTTCATGAAAACATTGCTTATATGATAGTTTTTTCACTGATGCATTGTGTACATATTGATTGCATGATTGGTACATGCATATAACTGTTATAATCTTGTTCAAATCAATAACCTATGGCTGTTTCCTTTGCTTCAATTATGATTCCTCTTCTGAGTTATGATAGTTCAACTTGTTGATGCCATGTACGCAAGAAACGATATATGAAACTACATGCTAGTTCCAAAAATAATGATTTACGCTTGATTGCCATTCTTGATCTTGGATTTCTTTTTTATATGAAATATTTGTTGTGCTAGAATTACAAAACTGAAGTTGTTTAGATTGTTATATACTTATTACTGAGCATTCGTCAGCAAAATGGAATCAAGGCACAGTTTTGAACAGTAAGGTTGACAAAATTTTTGAAAGTCTTTGGCCTTCTGCAGTGTATCTAACATAAGATAGCCTCAATTGCAGACAAAATCAAACAAGGAGAAGCTTTTTGAGGCCATGGAACTTTTCTTTGAAAGGTGACAAACTATCATGGCACCTGTTTCCTCATTTATAATTTTTTGCTATAGTTGTTCTGTTGTGATCAACTGTGAAATTTTATGGAAGGCTCTGAATACAGGTCCCATAGGGCTGGAGAGGATGATCAACGAACTATTGCAGAAATTGTTTGCCGTTGTCAAGTTTGCCAAGAGTCTGATATGGCACTCAAGAAGAAGCCAGTATGCATCGTTTTTGCTTTACATTGAGCCGATCTTTACATTCAACTAAAGAGAGCAAAGTACTTTACGTTCAACTAGAAAAAGTCTTTAGAGACATAATTGTATGTACCTGATATATCATAGATATTAAATAATAAATATTAATAATATTTTATGGTGTAAGTTATGACCATTCGATTAAAAGGTATGGTAAAGATTTAGGTAAGCCAATTAGTAGCTATCATTGATCATACTTTTATTTTCTATATTAGATTATGTCTTAATGGAGTTACTTTATGAGTTATTAATTTATTGAATATTGAAATAGTAATGGATCGTAGCAACCTTATAGTATGCTACAAGTGGTTTCAGAGCATTGTGCTTCTTAGCCTCCTTTCTCTCCGAATTGTTTTGTTGAATCATCCAAGCCATTGCACATTGTTTATTCTCGTTTGTTTCATAACTTTTCTCCAAATGTTCTTCATCCATATATCAAAGTCAATGTATTGCAGCCACTCGATAATTCATTTCTCATTTCCATTTGTATTTTTCTCACCTTGACCCTATCATACTCCAAAGTTTATCATCGTTGCACCGTGCATTTACTTTTTATTTCCTTTTCTACTCTTTTCTTTATCCTCTAATTTATCCTTGAGCATCTCACTAGAGTAGTAGGTAGAATGTCCTTCTCCAATGAAGTCTGCCCTTCCTTTGTTGGTGACGATGCTAGTACTAAGGTGGTGCTTCTACTAATGTGACAAAGTTATTGAATTCTACTTTATTCCTTGCCCATCTCTTTGTCTTCTTTAGATATTAATCTCTTAATACTTTTCCATTAGATCTTGTTCGATCATCCCCTCACTAAATTTGATCATCTTCCTATGCATCCTTCCTCTTCCACTTGGCATAATTCCCCTATAAATGCAGAATGTCAAAGGAATCAACGAATGTTACCAACATTGCGATAATATTGCGATGCTGGCGATAATATCGACAAAACTGAGGTTGGCAATATTATCGCCGAAAATATCGCGATATTATCGCGTCTCGATAATATTGCACTATTTACTAAAACATTGCGATAATATCACGTGACGAAGGAAAATGTCGCACGGGCATGGGATAGGTTTTTTTTAATTTTTTAATTTATCAGTTTTCCCCCATTTTGTAAATTTGTATTACTTGTAGATTGTATTATCTTGAATCTTGATTCTTTAAAAGTTAAATGGCAATTTTAAATTTTTTCTATTGTTTTTGTGCCCTAGGTTTGATCACTTGCAGATTGAAAATGTCGAGAAAATTGGATGCTATGTGGGAATATGGTGATCCCGAGGGGGGGTTTAATAGACAAACTTTGTATTGCAAGTTGTGTAGGATGAGAATGATGGGGGGAATTACCCGGCTGAAATACCACCTTGCAAAAATTCCGGGACATGAAGTGGATATTTTCCCAAATTCAACCACGAAAATCATGCGTATTGCCAACAAAGTGCTTGATGATAAGGGTTTAGCTAGAGAATACAGGGAAGCCAAGAAAGGTCAACTTGCAAGGGGAGGAGGTGGAATATCTGAGGAGGGAAGTTCAATTGCTTCAATTCCACCTTTTACCTGATCGTTTTTGGTTCCTAGAACCACACATGGTGCACAACCTTCTATCAGGTCAATGGTACAACAAAAGGAGAAGGAAGAGGCTGATACACTAGTGGGTAAGTGTTTCTTATGGAGTGACATTCCTTTTAACATTGCTAAGAACCCATTCTATCAACCAATGTTTGATGCAGTTGCTGTTGTTGGCCTGAGGTACAAGGCCCCTACCTATGAGTAGTTGAGAGGGCCTATCCTTCAGAATGAAAAGCTTAATTTTGCTAGCAGATTGGAGGAGCTTAAGGGATCATGGGAAATCACTGAATGCATCGTGATGTCAGATGGTTGGAAGGACCAGAAGGGTCGGACACTTCTTAACTTCTTGGTTAGTTGCCCCAAGGGGACAATGTTTGTTAAATCTGTTGATGCATCTGCACATGCTAAAGATGCATCATTGTTATGTGACTTATTGGATGAGTTCATTCAGGAGGTGGGTCCACAACATGTTGTCCAAGTCATAACAGACAACACTGCTAACTATGTTGCTGCAGGTAGGATGCTTATGCAGAGGTGTCCTACATTGTTTTGGACTCCTTGTGCTGCACATTGCATAGATTTGATTTTAGAGGATATGGGAAAAATTCCTTATATTAGGGACATTGTTGAACGGCTAAGAGCATCACAAAATTCATATATAATCATGCATCTGTGCTTAGCTTGATGAGAAGATTGGCAAATAATAGGGAGTTGGTGTGTCTCGCAATCACATGCTTTGCCACTAGCTTCATGTGCTCCTAGCGTCGCATCACACTTTTAATTTGCTCTAATGTTATAATAGGAGGCCCCCCTCCTTCATATCTTTACCTTTGTTTGCGAGTAGAGCACCGTACAGACCCTCCTGTCGAGCTGTCGAAGGAAGCTGAACCCTAAGCATCTCACTCTCAACTGATCACGATCATCCATGTGTCCGTGAGCGCCAAGTAAGCCCTAATGAACATTCTTGCAATATTTTAGGGTTGGGGTTTTTGTGGTCATATTTTTAAATGGTTATATATCCTTTTGGGGCTGGACTACCCATACCTTTCGCAACAATCATCCCCAACTCGTTCCACAACCTTGATCAATCCTTCAGGGCCATAAGAAACTTGTAAGCCTACCTCGACAGAGCACGGGGCTATCGCAATACTGCCTTACGCATTTTCCTTGGTGATGGACTTGTCACAGATACGATTCCGAAAACCCTAAGACTTGATTAAAAGACAAGGGCGCTAACCTGTCTCTTTACCTCACCACTGATATACTGACTCCAACTGAAACCCCATATGGTCTGGACTCTGCAATCTTAGGAGCCTTCTTCCCAAATAATATCAAATCTAACCGCTTGCGGGTCCGAACCCTTCCAGACTTATTCAATTTCCGAGAATGCCCTTGGTAGATCGACAACCTTGGTGTTAAAATTTCGATGTCGTTGGGAGTCTCCCCATGAACTAGCCCGATAGCCATCGATGAAGTTTGCATAAACTCTCCCAAATTGTTTTACCTTTCGAAACACATATAGCCAACTCTTTCGATATATCGAAGGAGTTCGTATCAACTCCTTCGATATATCGGAGGAGTTAAGGTTAACTCCACCGATTCTCTCAATCCCTCACCTTCATCGGACACCTTCTCATGAACTGATCCAATGTATGCTAAGCATATCAGAGCCTTTCATACTAACTTTGCTGATGGCTTTTAGAGCATTTGAGACTAACTCATCCGATAGCGATCGAAGCAATTCGTAAGAACTGCTCCGATTTTGACTTTTGAGCATCTTTTAAACATTTTTCTTCTCTAACTTCCACAAGATGGCTCACCATGCCTGCTATCGTTCTATCGTCTTCAGATGACGATCTTCCACCCAACGTCAGCTCGAGCGAATCCTTTGGTATTTGAAGATACTTAGATAGATTAAATTTTATGTCAATTATGATTTTGTCTTAATATTGATCCCATCTTTCATCGCAGGTTCAAATATGTCTCCGAGAAAGAAAACGACTAGCAAAGCACCAGCCACTAAGGCCTCCGAAAGTTGCCTAATAAATTAAAGATGAATCTGACACACCTGGAGCCATGTATGATGACACCTCTGGACTCCTAGAAAAGGAAGGAGATGCACTCAGATGGGGAGAGGTGTACCAGATGTTCAAAAAGCATAACTTCTCCACTGATGTTGAAGACCAAGATGAATTAAAGATCTTCAAAAACATTAGAATATCTGGGATATTCAAAGTAGCAGCTTGCGCTGTTGTGTTTCCTTGCACTGGCGCCATTACTTGGATCCTGAAGAACGTAGATTTGAGGGACAGATACATCTGTAGCTCTAGAAAGGAACCCATAGGATCATTTCGACTCGAATACTTAGCAAAATGCTATCACCTCGAGAAGGGGACTACGAAGCTGGACAACGAATTGCTCAATGAGTTTGAATACATAGCCAAGGAACTATTCCTCAGATGGTACAAGGCCGACAAACAATTCAAACATACACCTAAGGGAGGGTACCCTACGACTGCACTAAGGAGGCCTTACCAGTACATGGTAGCCATGCTGTGCAGGCTATACGACAAGCCAGATGCTTCCCAATTCTCCCCATTATACATGCCACTGATTTATTACTACGTGGACGAAGGATTGTCGTTCAACTGGGATGACATGCAGTCGACCAACTTAATAGATGCCACCACTGCAGTTGTAAAAGCTCAACTAGGAACTTTCTCGAGTTTCCACATATCTTCCTACCTCTTGGACATCATGTGCGTTTCCCACCAGTACCCAAAGATGGGCTGGAAATGACAACCATCAAACGAAGCCATTCACATATATTGCAAAGTGCTCTGGGAGCACAAATACAGGACGAAATATCAAAAAATCCGTGAACACTTTTTAGCTCCTCTGTACGAGTTTATATTTAATACACCAACCCCGTGTATGANTATGACTGACAAAGCGACAATTGTCATAAGAAGAATGGGGGATTGGTACCTTATGGAGGATGGTGCTTATATCAGGGTGTATGGCCCAACGAAGGCCCCACATCTCCTCCCTTGGTTTGTACCAGACAAACTAGTAATCCAGGAGGTGGCATATCAAACAATGATCCATGGAGTAGGAGGAATGCTATATCGAGGCAAAACAGAAATATGGCCACCACTCCCACTGTATGTTGGGCTCTACTCATTTTCGAACACTAAGCAAGCACAAGAAGAAGTAAATGTCTTTCTCTTGTATCATTTTGGAGAGGAGAGGTTCAGGGGACATAACCCAAAGGGAGGCCTAAAAGATCATATCAATAAGGTAGGCTTGCCTTGGGAATATACAACATATATTTGGCAGGAAGAGGAGGTACATCGCGGTGCAAGAACTTACGACGAAGTCACCTTCAAAAGATGAGGCAAGCCCTTAGGGAGAATTGCGGATGAGGATAAAGCATGAGAAGAAGCCAAGAAGAAGGCAGAGGAGGATGCAATAGGAAGGACGTCTCCCATTTCCGCTTCTGCACATTCAGGATCAATAGTGGAAGAAGAGACACTGGTGGATAAAAAGAGGAGAAAGGAAGAGAAAGTTCACAAGAAAAAGAATGACACCGTTGAGAAAAAGAGGAAAATCACTGAAGAAGCCAAAGTCAAAGCTAAAGTAGAAGCCACAACAAAGGCAACTGCCTAGAAGGAAGCTGATTAAAAGGCAACAACATAAAAGGTCACATCAAGAACAACAACGAAAGAAGCAACAAAGAAGGAAGCTAAGGAAGTTGCGGATAAAGTGGCAGAAGAAGAGTAGAGAAAGAAAGATGAAGAGGCTAGAAACATTGAGACAATCCCAATGGACACTGATATCCTTGAGATATCAACAGCCGGTGCCAACGGACTAATTTTGGGACTCAATACTCCATTTATGCCAATCGATGTACCCAACAGGAGGAAGTTCGTATAGACAAAGCATCCAGAAAAATTGTGCAAGAACAAGAGAAGAAAGTCTTGGTAACAGGGGGAAACCTGATATTAGTCATTACAGAGATCCCCATGACAGAACATGTCAGCAAAGATCTAGTAGCCATAGCATCAACTGGATTTGCTTTTTGGAATGCTACAAAAGACAACGTGCAGAATCTATGTCGAAAGAACTTGGAATAGGAAGCAAGGACAAATGAGCTTGAGGAAAAAGCTTCAATGAGTAAAGATAGATGAGGGCAGCCTATGGAATTTCAAGACAAGCACGGAAAAGGTTGAGACTGAGCTAGAAGAAGCCCTTATCGAAAAGGACTTAGCTTCCATTATCATAAACCAACATAACATTGTGCAAACCAAGCTAACACAATTCAATATTATCCGGAAGGGCATGAATGACATTAATACATGGATTGCAGAAAACTTGGATGCATCGACAGAGCTATATCGTTCGTTGCCCACAGAAAGAAAAACCGACGCCTATGCACTAGATCACTGTCAACAAATAGGAAAAAAGATAGACAAAGAAACGACAAGCTCAATAATAATCTGTTCACGCATACATAATGCGGCGCAAGAACTACTCAAGTTGTGCCAACTGCCCCAACTGCCCCAACTAGAGGAGCTTGGAAAAAATCTTATAATGGAGGAACTGTTCAACAAGGTACAAGACAACATGAGTCGCAGACGAAGAGTCACTAGGCAACCACCATAGTAACAACGGACCTAATTTAACAACACCTCATCTAGCCAATAGAGGTCCATACTATGGTTCAGGCATTCATGGCTACACTATCAAAGGATATGCATACTTGCGACGACAACATAGCTTTACACACGGCGCCCATAGAAGAGATGGCATTCCATAGACTCGTATACCTACATGATCAGCTGGAAATCTGGGTAGCATACCTTCGGGACAAGAATTCATAAAAGGACAAAATAGAAAATTCGAAATTGCCATTACCTGCTTCCTATTTTGTCTTTTCTGAACTACTCCCAATTTTGTCTTTTCTTTGTGCACTTGTCATCAAGAAGAAGGGAGATGAACAGTTTTGTAACAACCTCTTTAAGGGAATACAAAGAGTCACAAGACAGTTAGAAAAAAAAGAGTATAAATAGAAGAAGAGACCCATTTAGAACTAATTCAAGGACATATACTGTGTTGATTAATGTTGAGAAGCCCTTTGTGCCAGTTTTTGATAGAGAGAAGAAGTTGTCTGTGTAGCTGATTTTGCTGTGAATTTATTCGAGTAGAATGTATGCTGATCATATGGACTGTAAGAACAATGTTTATGGATAGACTAATCTAATGCAGACAATGTTATGTTACAATATGGTTATTCTTTCTTATATTTTCAAGTATTGAGCTCATGAGTTGTTAATGTATGTAGAAATATAATTTAGATGTTTCTGGTTATATGAATGTATGCTCATATTTCTAACTCTACACCTTCATTTTAGCCATCTGTGTGAGGTTCCTGGTAGAGCTTAGTTTCATTTACAACTTATTCGGTTACTATAGTCTGCTCCTAGGATGGGATAAATTAGCAATAGATTAGATCTCTTTTAATACACAGTCTTCATCTACATCTTTGCGTTGCATAACCATCCGTTTCCACCCTCATAACCAGAAATGGCAGCCGGACCAAATTCCGGATGGGTCTCCTAAACCAAACGGCGCATAGTCTAATTGGAACTGTGCATCAGGGAGTACCTCTTATTGTTGCATGGTGAATTCTACCCCTTCAATAGATATGCATGTGAATATTTTCATGGTCTATTTACTGTTGGCATGTTCATTGCTTAAAGTTTGCTGTCCTATGCACTATTATACTTCATGAGCGTCCTTTGTGAAATGATACATGCACTGTTTACTCATTTAATTGGATAGTTTGTGATTGCTGGTTATACATTGTCATTTACGAAAGTGATTTATGTTTGAAATACTCTAGCAAGTGAAATCTTGATCAAGTGTTGCAATGTAAGATCCCCTTCCAAGGTTGTTGATACTCTTCTGTGTTTATTAAATTTCAGATCTATTCCTCAAGACAATTTTATAGCAGATCCATAATAAATTTGGCGCACAAATGGGTTTTATTCTGTTCACATAAAAAACAACGATTACATTTAATGCCAATGATCACATTCTCGTTCAATCCATAACAACAGGATTAAGCTCAACAAACACAATCTGATTTATCTACTCTTTCTGATCTGTAAATAACCATGCGTTGGGCAGCATTTAATGTAATGGAACGACCCCCTTTCTATACACCAAGAACAACAATTGATTGGAATGATTCAATGAGGAGAATAGAGGAGAATAGTGGCAGCTCGATCTGCATGAAACGACTCCCTTTTTGAGATCCCACGACCTGCAATAAATGGTATAACCTCTTTTAAAGATCCTCACGACCTGCAATAAATGCCACGAGCTGTAAATAAATGGTATGGCCCCCTTTGAGAAGAGTGGAGGTGTATAATGCAACTCGACATGTATTGAGACGGCCTCCACAATCACCCACAAACTATGAAAATGCCCATGACTTGACAAACTGATGCACCCTCATTCTTCAACAATGAATCCCAGTGAATGATCTAAGTGATCTTTCCAACCTGACTGGCTAGGGTGGATTAGCCTCACCACCGAACCCAATCACTCAAGGGTTTCAGTCCCAAAGCCCAAAAAGCTTCAAAAAGTCTCAGATTCGATTTAGAGAAAAATAATCACGAATAATGAGAATGAACTCCAATTGCACTTTTTATACCCTTTTTCCTTTTCCGCTCTAATAATTAGTTATAAAGTAACTTTATAAGTCTCTCTTTAATATTTCCCCAAAGTCACTTGATATCGCCTTTTAATTTCATTATTGAATATCACCTTTAATTGTTGCTTTCTTGCAAGACAACATTAAATAATTAAATTAATTAATTCCCTTGTACCAACTATACCCTACGGGAATTAAATAGGCTATTAAGTCCTCCTGGAGTGATCACTTGGAAAAGGACATTACATGCAAAGTCCTTTCTTCTTTGCATGTTATTGGATACTACTTGCAAATGATATTTGGTTGTTGTCTTCCTTAAGCTTACCTTGAAGCCATCATTTTAAGTAGTCAACCAAGTCAACTTAGTCCTTGTCCATACCCGCCTAACTTGCAATGATAGGACTTAGTTTAGCTTTATAGGAAATCCCTCCTTAGGTTAGAGACCCTAGCCTAGAAGACTAGAAGCAAGGTCGTCGAGGTGATAGTGGGTGGCTTGCTTGTTCCGTTGTCCCAAACTCCCCTTTAAAGAGTGGGACTTTCCCTAGGCGTGAGTTTGAGCAGCAACACAACAAAACAAGTAGAAGGTTATCAAAATTGCAACCCAATTTCAAGAATGTTAGAGTGAAAACAAATGCAAAGCAAAACAATGATATTTGCTCATTTGAAGCTGAGATTGATCAAATAGTAGTTTGTTGTATAATCTCCACTTTAATTGTTTCTTAAGTCACTTTATTCAATTAAAGTCGTTTTAATTTTTCAACAAAGGGTCATAGGAATCGAGTTGCCTCTCTTTGCCCCAGATTTTCATCAAGACGTTTTGAGAAAATTTTACTGGCTATTATTTCCCATTTAGCTTTTTTCTTATCGCTTTAGAAAGGAATATCTTTGCAATATCTTTGTTATTTTAGATGAAAACGTTGTCTCAAATTTTTTAGAAAGGAAAAAGGGTACTTTGAGAAATTCATCAAATGCTTTTCTAAAATTCAAAAAAGATATGAAATTGAAAAACTTTAGAGAGTCATCTCTATTTCTCATCCTTGACATACTAAGGATAATGTGGATTCCTTCAGATTTCTGCCTCCTAGAACTAATGGTACTTCCAGATTATAGTCAAGGCTTTCTTTTTCTTAAAATTATTATTATGGTTTTCATTATATGTTACTAAACATATTTGAAGCATTTTGTGTTGTGAATTTGTTCAATAGTATGTAATCATGGTTCATTCTTTATTCATGAAATTGTGTTTTGTTTTCCAGGATGGAAAATTCATGGTTGGCTGTCAAAATTTTCCACACGTGAGTATTTCTCTTGTCAAATAAAGACTTCTTATTTAAATTCCTTATATTGTGTTTTTCATTTAGACAAATGGTTTAGTATGCATGCATATGTTTTGAAATGAAATTTAGGTAGATATTGTTTCTTAGTATGCTTAACTTGAAAGGATGACCTATGGATATGAACAGAGAAATATTGAAACTACCTTTAGAGATGTGTTACACCTCATATTGTATGAGGTTCCATTTTGTGATTTTCATCACATTGATGGAGATTTGTTACTGGTTCCTTAGAGGTCTTCAGCTTGGGGGAGTCTCACTTCTCCTTGGTTGGATGATTGTGCTTGCTGCTTGATGGTCTATTCACATGTGCTTGCCTTGTTGATCACTCCTTGGTTGCACTCATGGATGGTTGTGGAGCATACTATCTCATGATGGTGTGGTTTGGTATATAAGAATGCATCTTGTGGACCCCTTTCTATTTTTGGATGTTGGTTATGGAGCATTCTCCTAGGTGTTAGATTTTCAATGAGCTATGGCTCTTGTATCCTCTTTAAATTTTCTGTTTAACTATTACTTGAACCATAACTACTGCAGCAAACCAAGATCACAAGAAGAATAACCATGCACAAGAACACAAGAAGTATCTTGGGAAACCCTTCTCAACAAGGGATGAAAACCCAACCAATCCTTTGCTATATTTCTCAAGAGAAAGACTTCCCACACCATCACCAAACCTAGCACACAAGAGGGTGCTGCAATTCTCATAATTTCAGACCACAACTTCTGAAATCATGAGATGACAATATGATAAGTGTGTTTCCTCAATGGGGATTCACCTTTATTTATATAAGACTTGTC
>ML783558.1:726410-736825 GCA_009831015.1 Picea engelmannii | reverse complement strand
AGATCCAGTTTTTACAATATAAGCTCAAAAAATAATTAATTAATTAAATTATTAAAAATTTAATTAATTAAAAAAAACCTATCTAGACTCGACGAAATTCCGCGAAACTTTAGACACTGTCTGGCATGGTCATTTACAACATTTCTAAACAAAGGTTACCAAAAAATGAGACCATTAGAGCGCCTTTCCCCACTTTGGAGGAATTATTGCATGTGAGGAGGGAAAAATTCAAGGGAAGTCGGCCAGGAGCTTGTCTGGTCGACAACCTGAGGATGAAAAACCCTCGGTGAAAGGAACTCCCCCAATGGAAACATCCAAGGTACCTGACCTAACCATGATCCATGCAGACTTATTACATTATAAACCCACGCAAGGGTGCGGAAATTTCGTTTACAAAACTTTGATGCTGGGGTATCAGATACCCGAGTAGAACCATAACTGTCTTTACAAATTTGCATCTGGTGATGCATCTTCACGGCACATGAGTTGACCCCTAGCTGAATAGGCGGTCAACAGACCCAACACTTTGCCATCATCCACACTAGCTTGCCACCACAAGTCACTTGGGTCTTGCTCCATGCGGTACAAGTCAGGTATGATGGTGGGTATCATTTTAATATTTGAGGCATTCTAGCTTGTGTATCAGAGGTTATTTTCGATTATGAGACATTTTCTTTGGAAACTATGCCTTTTACCCTGTTTAAATGCTGGTTGTTGGCTTGGGGCTCTCAAGTAGATGGTCACCCTTAGGATGGGGTGTTTCTGGGAGCTTCCTTTGACGAGTCATTGTGCCACTCTCGACCATACATACCACTTTCCATCATTATTTCCCCTCATGACATCATCTCTTGGGATTTTGGGGTTGATTGACCCTAGAAGGGACCATTCCTCGTTTCATGGGAAGAAGGGGCTGAAGGCCCAGAGGGGAGTTAGCTGGCAAAAGATAAAAGCCTAATTAAATAACCTTCCAGATACTTTGCCTAGGGGATCCCGAGAAAGCAATGAAAATTTTCTCCACAAGAAAATAAGGACCCCATGAAAAGAATAAATAAAAATGCTGAAAGGACCAGTTGAGGATAGGGGGTCTCATCACGAGCCAACCTATCATGTCCATGGGTATCTAACGGTATGACATTACCATTTTCGGCCATCACACCAAGGTAATGGCTCTTAGTTGCATGGTTGAGGGAAAGGGGGTCTCATCACAAGCCAACCTTCTCATTTCTGTGAAAATACTTGTGGGTGACATTGTTGATTTTTTGTCACCACGCTAGGGCAGTGGCCTCCAACTCACCCTATGCTATATTGAAAGAAAATACAAAGAAAGAAAGATAAAAGACAAATGATGGGCTTGGAAAAGTCAAAAGATGAGTTGTAGGGTCTAGGGAGGCGCACCAAGGGAGAGAAAGAGTCTCTCTTTAATTATTTTTTGATTTTTTAGAGATTTTCTAGAAGGGGGGCACACTTCTCTAGGGGAGAGAGATGTTTTGCAATAATGGCTAGGTGAGGGGGTGAGGTGTAGGTTGGGAAAGGGTTAGGATAGCTTAGGAAAATGTTTGGGTAAGTTCTCCCACTCTTTCTCTAATTAATTTGCTCACATTACAAAATTTTGACAAGTTTGACTTTGTCAATTCCAGCAATTAAATTGTTGTCTTAGACTGACTTAGACTCCTCATGGACAAACAGCTAGCCAAACTTGTCCAATTGAGCTGAAACTTTTTCCAAGGGTGTAGGGGGTCTCATTCCATTTCTTTTGAGCACAAATACCCCTATCAAAATCCCAAGGATTCTGTTATTTACAATTTTTATCAAAAATTAATTAAAATTACGATTAAATGGGTAATTTAAAAAAAAAAAAAAAACTACTTAGACTTGACGAAATTCCGCAAGATTCTAGAAGATGTCTAGCATGGTCATTTACAATATTCCTAGACACTGGCTACCATAGGGCTCGACCATTAGAATGCCTTTCACCACTTTGGAGAATTATTGTGGGAGTGCAAAACTCAAGAGAAATTAATAAGGTTGGTTAGGCCAAATTAATAACTTGAGGAAAAAAAACACTCGATGAAAGGAACTCCTCTAATGATGAAGTCCTAGGCAACCGATCTAAACTATGATCCATGCAAACCCATTACATTATAATCCCACATAGGGGAGCGAAAATTCCAATTGCAAAAACACGTGCTGAGGCCAAAAATGCCTTGTAGAACCAGGAAGTCTTCAAACTAGTAGCACCATCAGGTAAATATCATCATGGCAATGGAGTTGACTCCCTATTTGAAATAGGTGGTCAACACAACCTTCACCACACCTTGGGGCACCTTTGAGTACTTAAGAATGCCTTTGGCCTATTAAATGCGGTGCTACTTTCCAGAGGGCCATAGATTTTGCCTTCAATGAATTAATGGGAAAGATCATTGAGATCTATCAAGATGACTTAACAGTTTTCTCAAAAGAAAGGTCAGATCATATATGTCATTTTAGACGGGTGTTTGAAAGATGTCGGAAGTATGGCATCTCCTTAAATCCGGCTAAGTCAATTTTGGGTGTGGATGAAGGCAAGTTGTTAGGGCATATCATTGCAAAGGATGGGGTAAAGATTGATCCAGAAAGGGTGGAAGCCATAAAGAAAATCCCTTTACCCCGCACCAAGAAAGATCTATAGTCTTTTCTTGGTCAGATCAACTTTGTTAGGCGATTCACCCAAACTTAGCCGAGACAATGAAGCCTCTACTCAAATTGTTGAAAAAAGATGTAAAATTTGAGTGGACAGATGAAGGAAGGAAAGCCTTTAAAAGCATTAAGGACTCAATTGGCAGATCTCCCGTGTTAATTAGTTCGGATGACTCCAAATATTTTCAGATCTTTTCCTTCTCTTCAGAGGATACTATAGCAGGGGTCTTGCTCCAAAAGAATGAAGAGGGTCATGAGTAACCGATTGCTTTCATGAGCAAGGCATTGTAAAACTCTGAGCTTAATTACACAAGTATGGAAAAACAGGCATATACCTTGCTCAAGTCCCTTAAGCATTTTCGAGTTTATATAGGATATTCAAAAGTTGTGGGGTATGTACTTCACATGACAGTAAAAAAAGTCCTAGGACAACGGGATTGCTTGGGGGTCAGAGGAAAGTGGGTCTCCAAGATACAAGAATATGACTTAGAAATAAAACCCACAAAGTTAGTCAAAGGTCAGGGATTGGCTCATATGCTAACAGAAGGAAATGAACAAGCTTTGGACCTAGTCTGTCAAAACAGTGAATCTAGGCCAGCCTTGTCATCAGAACTTTAGAAGTTAGGACAACACCAATGGTATGCTGATATCATTTTCTTTCTTTCTAACATCACATGCCCAAGTCATTTGATTGGTCATAAAAGATTGTATCATTCAGGATGGATTGGGGTGGAGGAACCCCGATGGGGTGATACTAAGGTGTGTTGATGAGCTTGGGTCCAAGAGACTTATGGTTGATTTTCATTCAGGATTTTGTGGTGGGCATTTCACAGCTAAAACTACTGCCTACAAAATTCTTAGAGTAGGTTATTATTGGGCAACCTTTTTTCAGATGTGCATAAAATGGTTAGGGGTTGTCAGCAGTGTCAGTTGTTCACAGGGAAGCAGAAGCTAGCAACCTTGCCTCTTCAGCTAGTAGTAGTCGAAGCCCCTTTTCAGCAGTGGGGGCTTGATTTTATTGGTCAATTTAAAGATAATTCAAGTAATGGTTATACTTGGATAATCACAACGATCGATTATTTTACTAAGTGGGTAGAAGCAATACCCACCAAGTGAGTAACTGACAAAGTGGTTATGGATTTTCTTGAAGATAAGATTATCACTAGGTTCGGTGTGCTCGCCGAGATAACCACTCATAATGCCAAAGCCTTCAATTCAACATAATTGTCCTCATTCTGTTTCAAGTATGGCATTATGTTGTCCCATTCTTCTAGTGTATCAGTTTGTGCAGAAGTATGCTTTGGATGAGGATTTTCAGCAGAGAAGAATTGATTAGTTGGTTGAACTTGATGAAAGTGTTGTTGATTGCAGCTTCATGAGACATTCTCCAGATCGTTCTCCTCTGGATTGAGTTGAGACGTTTGTGAGAAATCCCATGTGATGGGTGTGTCATACTTCTCTGGATTGAGTTGAGATGATGTGTGATATCTCGTTGTGCTCCTCTAGACTGAGTTGAGCTGACTTGAGATGGCCTCTTGTCAGAATCCTATGGACTTAGTTGAGCTGAATTGAGATGGCTCTCCAGATGGTACTCCTGTGGACTCAATTGAGTTAATCTGTTGAGAGTGACGTCCTTGTGGGTGAGCATAGGTGGACGTGTCCCTAGTGGCTGAGCACTAGAGGATGAGAGAGATCCTTGCTATATTGTCTGAGAGTAAGATTTGTTGTAACCCTAATTTGTGTTGTAAAGGGTACACGTCGGCCCCGCCATGTAAGAGATAATTAATATTGTGTAATGATTAATTATATTATTCAGTTGAAGAGGTTGGCCCTATTGTTGCAATAGACACATCCTTTTGATGTGATATGTCTTGTATAAATAGGATTAGATCCCCATTGTGGATCTAACTCACACACACTTCATTGTAACTTCTCTCAAGCTAAGTGTACGGTTGAAGTTCACACTTCTCTTAGGCGCAAGTTTCTAGGTTTTGTAAGCACCCTCTTGTGTGCTAAGGTCTATGGTGTGGGGGATCTTCTCTTGATAATATAGCAAAGGATTGTTGGGTTTTTCCCTTGGTTGAGAAGCGTTTTCCCAGGATAAACTGTTGCGTTCTTGTGCATGGTTATTCTTCTTGTGATTTTGGTTACTGCAACTAGAGTAGCCACATTGTTTATGGTTCAAGTACATGCTAAATTGAAATAAACCAAATGTGCATGAACTAAGCATTAAAAAGTTCAACAGAAAGTAGAAGGAAAGCTTTAGATCAGAGCATAAGGTATCAGGAAAAGGTAAAGAAGACTTTTGACAAGTCTTCAAGGCAGAGGGAATTCCAGGTAGGTGATGCAGTCCTTCTTTGGGACAAAAGAAGAGAGAAGCCAGGAAATCATGACATATTTTGACTGTTTATGGACAGGTCCATATATCATTCAGGACATAACCAACAATAACTCTTTCTTCCTTAGCAAGTTGGATGGTGAGAAGTTGACGCTCCCAGTAAATGGTCAGCTTCTCAAGTTATTCTTTAGCGAAGTCATTTGATACCCATGGGGCATCCTTTGTATCATATTGTCTAACTCTTCTCCTTTGTACTTTACATTTTTCCTTTCCTTTACATAGTTTATTTACTGCTTTTCTGTATCATATATACATGTATATTATTCTTGCAACTCATGTTTATTATTGGATTTATATGGATATGTTACTGATGAGGCGTCGATGATGCATGTTCTTTGATTTTGGATTCTCATATGGTCTCCTTCAATAAAAGATCAACCACACATCCCAATATGGAGCCAATGTTATCCACCGAGTTGTAATAGCTGGATTTGTAGATGAGCCACCAAAGACTGACCAGTCAAATGCTCAGAATTTAGTGTTCAGAAATTCAGCAGGTCTATCAGACCACCTTTTTTCCACATTTCCATCCCTCCGGGGCATTGTAATAAATGACTTGAGCATGAAAGTTGTAAAAGACTATGAACCACCTAAGACCTGAGCACGAGCACATACGCTAGAGTGTTTTTTTTTTACTTGTTAATTATTTCTTGCCTATTAGGCGATTAATAATTTCTAAGTTTTTTCATTCAAATCTCCTCCAAAGCTTGAGTATGTGTTGGTGGTTAGGCCTTGGCATGGTATAACCAATGTCTAGTGTCTAAATGTATATGAATTCATGCTAAGTCATGTCTATTGAGTCATATGGAAACTGCACTAAGTCTCCCCTAGTTTTTTTTTAAGTTTTAGTCAATAATTTTTTTTTCCCATAAAACAGAGAATTTTTAATGTAAAAGTCAATAAAGTCATAAAAGTGGCATTAGTTGTTGTTAGATGCCATGTTTGTGCTCGTTTTCTAAGCCAAAGCACCTCCTGAACCCTTATCCCCCCTTTGTTGAGGCAAAAAAGTGATTTTAATCACTCAAAATTGAATTTTTCTTTCAAAAAGATAAAAAAGGACATTTTAATTAAAGTGCTAAAATTTAGCAAACATGTTGGGGACATGTTTCTTCATGTCTGGAGTCCCTAGTCTAGTTGGCAAAGCAATCTCCTAGTGAGGGCGCCTAGGTTGAGTGACTTGGCAAGTGGGAGGAGATCCCAATGAGGCTAGGCACACCTCCTCCTCTAGTTGGCGCATCCACAGAAGAGGGGTGCGAATCCCAAGGAGGGAGTCTCCCTCTCTTCCTCTTCCACTATCACTCCACTCCTCCCTCACTCCACCTCACCTCACTTCACTCCACAATCCTCACCTACCACTCTACTTCCTCTCCATTCATTCCCCACTTCACTCCCACGTTTCCCCAGTCATCTAGTGCGCCACTCCTCTTCTCCCATGTGCCTTCACTTGGGAAGTTTCACCCGGAAAACTATAAAACAAGCTCGACCCTCCTCCTTTGAGTCAGTTGGAGCTTGGGCAAGTATTAGATCTAGTTTTAATACTCTTAAATCAGTTGGAGCATGCGCAAGTATTAGATCTAGTTTTATTTCTCTTTCAATCAAAGAATAGATCTAATTTTCTTCTTGCAATTTTCTGAAATTTATTTCCTAATTTCAAGATAGAAAGTTGCTTATGTTTTGCACTTAATATCTAGCTAATTAGAAGTTTTATGTGTTGTTTTAGGACATCCAACAAAAAACATCTAAGAGGGCTTAGTTTAGGCTCATCTAAAGCCTCTAAAACCCCAAAAAGTTAACATGTTTGCATGAGAAAATATCAAGAATTTTTGGTAAATTTGTTCATTTTATTTTTATTTTCTTATTGTTTTTCTATCATCATCTAATCATTTTCCTTAGCTGGTTTTTAGCAGGTCCGTCACAAAACAAGGGGGAACTTTGACGAATTTGAAGCAAAACTGAAGATTTTCTATCTCAAGTTGGACCCTATGAAGACCAAGACTTTAGAAAGTCTTCGTTGTAATTTTTGTTAATAGTTTGATTCATTCTATAAGGATTCAAAATCTAAAAAGAAGGAAAAAGATAATTCATTTTCTAGAAGTGTAATAGGCATTAATAAAAGCGGGCATTTAGTGCCCAGTTTCATCATTCCCTTAAGGGGGATCGATGGTGGTTGTGTGTTTTATTTTCCTTTCGAGTTTCTTGCTTTATTTGCTTTCAAAACACACAATTTAAGGAAATTTACCATTCAAGCAATCATTACTTTTTTCACTTAAGCAAAGTAATTCTTATGCTAGCTTAGTTTGCATTTCTGCTTTTAGTAATTAGAAAACATCTCAAGTTTTTTGCATTTTCCTTTCAGTTTTAAAATAAACCTTCCTCGCTATTCCCAATGTATGCTTTGAACCCTTGTGAGCCTAGCTCGATCCTGGGATTCATCAGAACCGGGGTTGTTTGTGAGGAGTAGTTTTAATTAGGGAAACCTTGATAGTAGCTATCTTGATGCAAGGGAAACCACATGAAGTGTGGGAAGTCAGACGGGAGCTTTGAGATGTAGTTTCTCCTTGTGTTGGACATCTAACACCTTCATTGAACTTACTGGTGAAGCCTTTGGGTTTCGGTAAGTTCTCAGCACATTTCCAAACAGAAGGATAGCCTCTAAAGAGGCCACACATTTTCATTAATATACCTTCAATAAACCTTAATAAAACACGTGTTCAACAACTGCCCAGGATACCTTTAAGGCACTGGATTCATGTTCACAACTTTCTATTTCGTGAGCAGTATTTCATTCGTAATATGATGATTGTCTAATGATTGTTATAACACTTGTAGATATTGTATCCTTTACGTTATTGTGCATGCATCCTCTATGGTCGGACATTTGTTCTATTATCAATGCTTATCTTGTCTATCGAATGAATGTGTTGAATACTTCCCTGTAAATGTTTTATTCTGCAATAAACTCCTCGAGTGGTTTCTTTGCTTAGATTAACGTAAAAGCCATAGTATTTTTGTTAGGGACTACCCCCCTTGGCTTCACTAGGAGTTGGCCTAGAAGGAGGAGTCGAGGATAAGGTGACAACACCTTGACTCAAGACTTGCCCCCAAGGACACACAGGGTGGATTGAAGATTTCTTCCACGATAGCCCAAGTGTGTATAAAGGTTGCAACAAATACAAAGAGAAGCTTACGAAGCACCATGGGAGGGAGCCAGGGTTTATCCAAATTTTGAAGAAAGAAGATGAAGAACGTGAAGAAACCATCAAAGAGATGGTCAACACAGAGCCTCCTTCATATCCATACATTGAGAGTATATCTTGCATTAATTTCAGTGAAGGAAGTCTTTCACTCATGTGGGACAAGAGAAAGGGCAAGCCCAGGTATGACTAGAGAGATGACAACTCATGGCTTGGCCCTTACGTCGTCAAGAAGAAGTCCGATAAAGAAAAGTACTATTTGACAGCCTTGGATTGGAGAAAGATGCCATTACCAGTGGATTGATCTCTTCTCCAACCTTATGTTCAGTTCACATGACTTCTTCAAGGCCCAAGCCCCAGGTAAGTAGGTAGGTCATCTTGCTTTCCTTGCATTTGCATGTTGATTACTCATATTAGTTTAGATGCATTTCATATTTCATTTTACTCTACTTGCATATTGATTTCATGTTTAGTTTAGAAATTTTTGAAAAAATGTCAAAATATTTCTTTTCTAGATTTAGTTTTCATTTTGGATTTTTATGTATATGGATGAAGGGTGATAGCAGTGTTGAATTTTAATGCTTATCTCATGCACATGTGGTTTATTTCAATTTAGCATGTACTTGAACCATAAACGATGCAACAATACCATACACAAGTGCTGCAATAACCAAGATCACAAGAAGAATAATCATGCACAAGAACACAAGAAGTATCCTAGAAAAACCCTTCTCAATCAAGGGAAAAACCCAACAATCCTTTGCTATATTCTCAATAGAAGATCCCCCACACCATAGACCTTAGCACACAAGAGGGTGCTTACAAAACCTAGAAACTTGCGCCCAAGAGAGGTGCGCACTTCAGCCGTACAAGTTCTTGCTGAAATTATGAGATGACAAGTGAGTGAGTGTTATCCACAATGGGGATCCACTCTTATTTACACAAGACTTGATACAACAAAAGATGTGTCTATTGGCACAATAGGGCCGACTTCTATAACTCAAAAATATAATTAATCTTTTCACAATATTAATTATCTTTCACATGGTGGGGCCGACTTGTACCCTTTACAACATAAATTAGGGTTACAACAAATCTTACTCTCAGAAAATATAGCAAGGATCTCTCTCATCCTATGGTACTTCTCTTGTCTTGATATATCCTTTATGCTAGCCGTTTTTGCCAAGTCAACCTAAGGAAGGAGGAGAGAGCACGAGGCCTTGCTTTAGCAACATCGAAGTGAGCCTCTCTCCCCTAGGGATTTGATTCTGAGGCCCTGCCATAGTAGCACTTCAGAACTCTTCCCTCTAGTCTTTAGCCGTCCTTCTTCAACCCTTGCGTCCTCTGCTAAGTTGACTCCATTAACCCCAAGGCACTGATCTAGACCTCCAGCGTTGAAGTGATTTGATCCAAAAACTCTCAAACTTCTTTCAAAACTGAAACCCTAACTAACCCTAACCTACTAACCCTAAGTTGCTGACGTGACATTTGAATATTTCATCTTTATGCAGCAACGTCTTGTTTTAAGAGCAACTGAATGGTGGTTTAGGCATTAATTGAATAAAGTGTCGATTGGTTACCTTGAATGCCACATTGCTCCAATATTTATTGGTGAAGTGTTATATCTTTCTATTGCTATTGATAAACATTGACTTCGTCAACATTTATTGCTATATTTCTCATATACATTTATCAGATAGTCTTATGAAGTACTAACCCATTGAAATATAGCTTGCATATATTAGTTTGTTGTTGCTTTGTTCCAGGCAGGTGTTCTTCATTGGGGATTCACTTCATTATTGGTTGTTTAGCCGGGACTATCTGATTGACGGTGATCTGTGAAAGGGGGAACTTGTCCTTGTCCTGTTATCCTTTGCCCTTTCAAAGCCTCAGGTCATCGGGGACGTCTCTCCTGGGCCTAGCCTCCCTAAAGAGAAAGAACCATCCCATCGAGGTGACATTCGGTGGGATAGGTTCCTGTTACGCCAGTTTGGACCTCCATCTTATCGCCATTTGACCTAGCTACAAACTGTGCGATAACAGGTTAGTTACCTTGGGATTGGTTCACTGGGAGAGTTCCTTTCACCGAGGGTTTTTTATCCTCAGGTTATCAGTTGGGCTTTTCAGCCTTATTGATTTCCGTTGAG
>ML783558.1:701894-716564 GCA_009831015.1 Picea engelmannii | reverse complement strand
TGTGTCTCCGAGGGCACACTAAGTGAGCAGGACTTAGCTCACGTCTGCAAGTGTGCATTAGGACGGCAACATGGCCTACTACAATGTCTCTGGAACATCAACTGGAGGTACGTGATCAACTAGATCAACTGGATCAATGACTGTCTCCCTCTAAACTGCTGAAGGGGGAGAAGGTACTATCTTGCTGTCAATCTCCATCTGAGATTCTCTAGATCTTCGAAATGCTATCTCTTCCTCAAAGGTGACATCTCTGCTCACCTCAATCTGTCTTTGACCAGGGATGTAGATCCGGTAAGCCTTCGAAGATTCACTATACCCCACAAATGTACCCTTTCTGCCTGAAGGGTTTAGCTTGGTCCTCTTCTCCTTGGGTACATGAATGTATACTGGACACCCAAATATCTTGAAGTGTCCAACCTCAGGCTTCACTCCGGTGAAAGCTTCTTTGGGAGTCATGTTCTTCAAAATTTGATGAGGACTCCTGTTCTGAACATACACAACTATCATGGATGCTTTTTCCCACAGAATCATAGGTAGATTATGATCATGTATCATCGCTTTGGTTGCCTCAATAATGGTTCGTTCTTCCTCTCTGCAACCCCATTCTGTCGAGGATTTAAGGAATGATGTTCTCCCTCTTTATCCCTGCCTCATTACAAAAATCACTGAAATCCCTAGAGGTGTACTCTCCTCCATTATCTGATCTCAACACCTTGATCCTCCTCCCGGTTAGGTTCTCAACCTGAGCTTTAAAGTCTTGAAATCTCCTAAGGACTCCATCCTTGGTCTTCAAGAAATAAATCCACGTCTTCCAAGAGTGATCATCGATGAAGAGCACATAGTACAAATATCTGTTCAAGGAAGCAATAATCATGGGTCCAGAAACATCTGAATGTATCAAGTCCAAGATCCCCTTGGATCTGCTGTGACTGCTCAAGAAGGACCCCTTGACATTCTTTCCAAGAGCACAACCTCTGCAAACGCCATCATGCTGAACATGAATCTCTGGAAGGCCTGTTACCATCTTCCCCAGAGCAGGAAGGGATCTATAATCTATATGAGCAAGTCTCCTATGCCATAGCTCGTTCAAGCTGATAGTATTATGTAACAGGGCTTGGACTAGTTGGACAATCAATCTGTACAAGTTGTTTTCTCGAACATTAATCACTTGGGCATAATTCATATATGAGTTCTTGTGCCATGCAAGAACCTTTCCTTCAGAGAAGGTAACCTTGTAGCCTTTATCCTCTTAATGCAGAAATAGAGACAAGGTTCCTTTTCATCCCAGGTACATACAGTGCCTCACTCAACTGAAGTGGTATGTCAGAATCTAGTTGGATTGTAGAAGTTCCAACTCCTTTCACAGTATATCTGGCATTGTCTCCAAGTACAACATGTAGACTAGACTCTTTCTAAAAAAAGTCTGTTAGATGATCTCTATATCCAGTCATGTGTCTGGAAGCACCACTGTCAATTAACCAAATATCACTATCAGTAGGAACCATACCTGAGAGTGCTGATATGAAGAAGAATGCTTCATCTTTTATGTCTTCATCTCTCTGATGTGGTTTTGGAACGACATCAGCAGTGGATGCAAGTTATCTTCCTTTCTTCCTGGTAGGACAATTTCTCGCAATGTGTCCATACTTGTCACATTTGAAACAATGAATCTTTGAATTGTCTTCTCTGTGTTCACGACCTAAAGCTGATGAAGTTTTCTTGTCTTTGAATGCTTTGTTGAAACTTCTTCTATTTCTTCTTCCTTTCTTTGTATGAAAAGAAAGATCATGATTGTCATGATGATGAGAGTCTTGCACTCCTCTGGCTATAAGTTTGGTTTCTTCTCAGGTGCAGTGTGTCCATAGACGATCAAATCCAGGTAGATCAGTTCTACCACTGATACTTTGAAGAAATTGTTCCCAATGTCTTGGAAGAGCATTGAGAGTAGTGAAGACAAGTTCTCTGTCTAATATGGTTTCTCCAATGGCACCTAGTTGATCTCTGATCTATGAAATCTTCATGAAGAAGGTGTTGCCGTCCTTATACACACATGCAAACATGGACTAAGTCTCAATCCACTTAGTGTGTCCTCAGAGACACAATGTCTAAGTTCAAGCCCACTGTCACCTTGACTTGAACTCCTTCCGCCTAGGCTTACTCCTAGGGAAGCCAAGGGGGGTAGTCCCTAGTTACTATGTGAGTTATTGAATGTGTTCTAGGAGTTAATTTTAATTGGTTAAAGGTTGGGGGAAACTAGCCTATATGAGAGGCAAGCAATGCAAATGCAAACCTTCAATCACAAGCAACCCTTTCCCTAAGTCAATTAAGACTAATGCCTAAGGTTGGGCAATGGGTCAACTAAAGTTACAACAAGAGATTAAACAAACCAAAGATTAACTTTACGAGTTAGATTAGATACAAAAGAATTATAGTTACAACAAATAAAGAATAGTTATCTACAAATGAAAAGACTAAGCACTTGTTAGATCTAACCGTTACTTTGATTTTGCAGGAAGTAAAGGAAGTAGATCAAGATTCCATCAACATCAAACAAAACATCAAAACCCAAACAATGAAGTGCCCAAAGAGAGGTGCGCAACTTCAAGGGGTTGCTCAATGGCTCCAATACGCAACTTCAAGAGATGAAAAGGACCACAAGAGAGCCTCCATGGGCTAAGTGCACAACTTAAGAGGAAGAGAAATAAAGCTTGAAAAAAGGCCTCCATCGGCTGAGTGCGCAATTTCTAGGATCAACAACTCAATCACCACAAAGCTCAATAAAATTGCTTGAAATATAACTTGAAATGAAAGTGATTGTAGAAATTAAAGAGCATGAACCATGAAAATAAAATGTAAAATTAAACCAAGGTTGCTTGTGAGTAGATTTTAGAGTTTTAGTTAATTAAGTTAATGTGTTATAAATCCTACACTAGATGACTTCCTAAACTCTCACCGCTTTGGCCAAAAGGACTGCTGGGTGCTCAAGAAGCAAGGCAAACAAGGCCTTACCCAAGCTCCACAGGTCAATCCGGGAAACAAGGGTACTCAACAAGGGGGACACCTAGTGCCGTGGGATCATCCCTGATCTAGCACCCCAAGTCGCCTGTACAAATTCCTTTTTTGATAGTGAAAGTTGAGACAATTAAAGGTGATCTAATTAAACTAGATAAATTGATCCCCTTGAGATTAAGATAGATTGATTTATCAATTAAAGTTATTTGAGTTAAGTGCCTGAATGAAAATGACAAGTGCTTGAAAGAAAAGAAATTAGAAATAATTGAAAAAATGTACAAGAGTTAGACTATGCCTTCATGGGCTTAAGAAAGAAAGGAAATGGAATTTAAATGCTTCTAAGCTATAAGATATCACATGAACTTGAAAGAACAAGAAGAAGCATAAACCATCAACTATCTAACAAACTAAACTAGCCTTACGATATAGCATCGGTGGCAAAGCCAAGCCTCTTTGCTAGGTGTAGGCAAAAGAATACAAGAAAGGAAATGGCTTAACTTGAAAAGGAAAGCAAGTAAACCTAGCCACAAAACCTTGTTGTAAGGACAAGTGGGGCAAATGAAATGAAACTTAAAAACAAAAAATTAAATTTAAGTCCTAGCCTTACGATTTTTCATGGGTGGCTAGGCCAATCCACTATGCAAGGTGTAGGCAAATGAAAAGTAAAAACGCAGAAAATTACTTTTTATGAGAAGTGCAAGCCCTAGAGACTCTCTTGGGGTTTGCTTACAATAGAAGGAGGGGAAAGAGTTGGGAAGATGTTATGCCGACTTAGGAGGCTTCTATTTGACGTTTTGGGCCCCTTTTGGGCTATAGATCCTCCTATTTTGATGCAGACCTGTGACAAATCAACAAGGACAACTTCTGGAAAAGCTGCAAAAACACCAAAATTTCAGCAAGTAAATTTCAACAAGTATACAAATTTCAGCAAGTATATAATGTATAAGAGCTCTATCTAAGTATGTTAGAATGCCAAAAGAAGTATGGAAAAGAACAAAAATTAAGAACATAAATATTTAGAGGTTTTAAGTGGGTGAAAAGGAAGATTTTCAGATCTGAAATCTTCACTCTAAACCCTTAGGTAACCTGCAAGTCTTGTGAGAAAAATGACAAAAATAGAGAGGATGTGAGTAGATCTAGATGGTAAAACAAAATACTTTGTAATACCCAAATAAACACTTCACTAGATGTATGATAATACTACCACAAATCTATCCAAGCAAAATACTTTGCTTGGAGTTCCTACTCTAGATCTATAAGTTAAACATACACAAGAACAATAAACAAGAACAAGATCACCTCATATGTAACAAGATGGCACCAAGAAGACTCTCAACACCATGGATCCTCCAAAGATTTCTTTATTAGAATAGAAACAAGCTTGAACAAATACTTGCCACAAGCTTGAGAAGAAAGAATGAGAACAAGAGAGAGAGAGAGAGAGAGAGAGAGAGAGAGAGAGGAGTGGGAGAGATTTTGGCATAGTAACAATAACTGAGAAGAGATGTGTAAAATGAGGGAGGGGAGGCCTTTATTTATACTTGGGAGCCAAGAGTTAGCCCTCTTGGATGCTCTCCAAGTGTCCATCAATCAAGAGTCATTGAGTATCTCAAGGGGGGCGCACTTTTAGGGATTTGAGCAAGTTAGGGTTTTGGTAGATGAGTGAGGGGGTGAGGTGGCATCTTTTTGACAAAGTCCAACAACAAATTAGACTTAGGGGATTGAACTTAGGGAAAAAGCAAGTTTCTTCATTTAATTTTTGTCTTAGCTTGATTTTCTCCTCAAGGGGGGTGCAACTTCCTTAGGGAGATGGTTGGTATGAAGTGGTGGCTAGATGAGGGGGGTTTCTTAGTTAGGAAAAGTGTTTCTCTAACTTAGGAAATGGGTTTAGGATTATCTCCCACTCTTTCTCTAACCTTTTTGCTTCATTATTTACAAAAATTGACTTTTTGACTTTGTCAATTAAGCAATTAAATTGTTGTCTTAGACTGACTGGGACTCCTCATGGACAAACGCCTAGCAAAACTTGTCCAATTGAGCTGAAACTTGGTTCAAGGGTGTAGGGGGTCTCATTCCATTTATTTTGAGCACAAATACCCCTATCAAAAATCCCAAGGACCTAGTTTTTACATTTTTACATAAAAAGTAATTAAAATTACCATTAACTAGGTAATTAAAAAAAAAAAAAACTATTAAAAATCGACGGAATTCCAGAAGACTCTAGGAGATGTCTATCATGGTTATTTACAATATTCCTAGACCCTAGTCACCATAGGGCTCGATCATTAGAGCGCCTTTCACCACTTTGGAGGATTATTATGGGAGTGAAAAACTCAAGGGTAATTAAAATTGTTGGTTAGGCCAAATTAATTACCTGAGGAAAAAAAACACTTGATGGAAGGACTTCCCTAATGATAAATTCCTAGGCAACTAACCTAAAATATGATCCATGCAGAGCCATTACATTATTATTCCACACAGGGGAGCGAAAATTCCAATTACAAAAAGACGTGCTGAGGCCAAAAATGCCTTGTAGAACCAGTAAGTCTTCAACTTAGTTGCACCATCAGGTACATATCTTCATGGTACATGGAGTTGACCCCCTAGTTGAAATAGGTGGTCAACAAAAGGTAGCAACGGTGTCAACTTTTGCCATCTTGATATGTTGAAGCCGATTCTTCAATGTAAGGGCTTTGAGGCTGTTGTTACTCTCAAACATATTCTTCAATGCATCATACATCTCATAAGCTATCTTCAGGGTAGAAATATGAGGTAGTAGATGATCTCTTACTGAATAGATGATTTTCTTCCTTCCATTGACATCATCTGCCTTCCAATCATCCTTCTCTTCATCGATAGTTGTTTTTGGTAGAGTCTTTTCTATCAAACTCAATAGGTCATCCTTTTCCAGGGTAATCTGTAGTCTTGATTTCCAGGAACTGAAGTTGCTTGATCCATCAAGCCTATCTTCCACCAAATTTCTCTTCCACGTGGTTTGCAGATTCTTCCACAAACCTAACGGCTAGGTTAGGCGAGCAACCTTAGGTTTCATTAGACTTATGACTGCCAACAATAAGCCTTGAAAGTCAGAAGAACATTGGTGAGCTGCAAAAATCCTTCAATGAGTTGCAGAAACCCTAACACCGAAATCCTGCAGAAACCCTAGAAACTCTAGGGGCCAAAAATAAAAAATTCTCGGAATTGCAATCTGAGAGTTGCTGGAGGTGCGTTAAAGGAGGCCGTACATTCCCATGCACAAATTAGCCCCAACGCTCAAGTGTAAAGTGATGAAACTCGCAAAAGAAAGAGAGTTGTTTTTTCAGTTGCAGCAAGAAGGTGACGATTGGCTCTTTAATAGCTTGTGCAATGGTCTCTTCAGGAACTCTGCTTTGATACCATGTTGAATTTGAATGCTTAGCTCATGCACATGTGGTTTATTTCAATTTAGCATGTACTTGAACCATAAACAATGCAACAATACCGTACACAAGTGATGCAATAACCAAGATCACAAGAAGAATAACGATGCACAAGAACACAAGAAGTATCCTGGGAAAACCCTTCTCAATCAAGGGAAAAACCCAACAATCCTTTTCTATATTCTCAAGAGAAAATTTCCCACACCATAGACCTTAGCACACAAGAGGGTGCTTACAAAACCTTGAAACTTGCGCCCAAGAGAGGTGCACACTTCAACTGTACAAGTGCTTGCTGAAATTATGAGATGACAAGTGAGTGAGTGTGATCCAGAATGGGGATCCACTCTTATTTATACAAGACTTGACACAACAAAAGGTGTGTTTATTGGCACAATAGGGTCGACTTCTATAACTCAAAAATATAATTAATCTTTTCACAATATTAATTATCTTTCACATGGTGGGGTTGACTTGTACCCTTTACAACATAAATTAGGGTTACAACAAATCTTACTTTTAGACAATATAGCAAGGATCTCTCTCATCCTCTAGTGCTCATCCACTAGGGACACGTCCACCTATGCTCACCCACAGGGACGCCACACTCAACAGATTAACTCAACTAAGTCCACAGGAGTACCATCTGGAGCACCATCTCAAGCCGACTCAACTAAGTCCATAGGAGTACAAGGCAGGAGACCATTTCAAGCCAACTCAACTCAGTCCAGAGGAGTACAAGGCAGGAGACCATCTCAAGTCATCTCAACTCAGTCCAGAGTCTAACGCACATCCATCACATGGGCACACCCAACACATGGGCTCTCTCACATAGATATCTCAACTCAGTTCAGAGGAGAACGATCTGGAGGATGTCTCATGAAGCTTTAGTCAACAACAAACAACACCCTAGATGCTTTGATGTTATTGTTTGAGTTTTGGGCATGCACAGGTCTACCAAGAGATGTTGCGGTTCTCATGCACTCTCTGACGAGCACATGTCCCTAAGTAGGAGCCAAATGCTATCCCCATTTTGTGGTATAACTAAGGAGATTATGTCTTGAGGCCCTGACGTTATAGATATTGAGTGTCGAGAGATTACATGATCAACATTATCCACTTGCACAGATGGGGACCCTTCTCACCACCACAGAGGCCAGGATTTTTAGATGGCATCCACCACACTAGCTAGCTTCCAAGAGGCACTGGGCCTTGCTCCATGAGGTACAAGCCAGGTATTATGATGAGTGTCATTTAAATATTTTTGGCATTTTGAGTATGTTGTATCTTAGATTGCTTTAGATTTCAAGACATATGCTTGGACATTATGCTTTACAGTGGCCATGTTGATTTTGTTGAGGAGGATGATACACAGGATTAGCCATGTTGATTTGGCTAGTGATGAGTGTTGATGTTTCAGCATTGGGTAGACATTCTTTCAGATTGGTCATGGACGAGGTTATGCTAGTGCTGATATGACCAAGGGAGAATGCTTCATTCACTCACGGGGCTCTACTAGTGGTGAATGGCAGAGGTAGTTTTATAGCATCGGGCATATGTTCTTCTAGATTGGTCATGCATAGGGCTATGCCAGTGTTGATATGACCAAGGGAGAATGATTCATTCACTCAAGGGGCTCTGCTAGTGGTGAATGTCCCATAGCATTGGGAAAACATTATCCCATATTGGTCATGCACGGGGCTATGCTAGTGCTAATATGACCAAGGGTAAATGATTCATTCATCCACGGGGCTTTGCTAATGGTGAATGGCCTAGGTGTAGTCCTTCTCCTGTCAAGGAGTGGATGGACTCAAGATGTTATTACATGCATGTTTCGGGATGGAATGCATGTGTGGAGATGGCACATCAACATGGCTCATGAAGACAACCTTTCTATGACAGAAGAAATCCAAGTATGGAGAGTGCCTCCCTCGTTGAGAGGGAGTGTTGGAGATTTGCAACTTCGGGCAGTTATTCTCCATAAGAAATTACAAGAAGATCCATCTACACCATTACAGAAGCCCCAAGAAGAAGTTGAAGACCCAGGAAGAGAAGTTGGCCCCACAGGAAAAATAATAATAAAATTGAAGACCCAGAAATATGAAGTCCGCCCCAGACTGGCGCCCACATCAGTATAAATACAGGACTGGTTCATTTCATTTTGACATTTAGACAACTCCTTCTACAGTGCGCACAAGGAAGTTGCAACTGCAGTTTTGGTAGTTTTTCTATTTCTCAGTTAGTGGTTATCTTGGAGAGTGTGCTACACTTGGAGAAACTCTTGCTTGGTTATTCTTGGTCATATTATTGAGGAGCCAGGTCTTGGTGATGCTAGGCTTGGGGAGGATCTTTTCTGTATGGTATTTTGGCTATTGATGGTGATGTACTGGTAATATCTTGGACTGAATTCTTCTAGGGAAAGGTTGTTGGGTTTTCTCCTGAGTTTGGGTTTCCCAGGATAAAACTCTTGTGTTCTTGTGTCTACTGTGCATGGTTAATATTTCTAGATCTTGTTATTTCCGCTGCATTGTTATAGTTGATATTTTTAGTGTATAGTTATTCTATGATAATTGTTCTATGAAAATGAATCTGGTCATTAATCATAAGGCAATAACTATCAAGAGCTGAAAAACATATAAAACACCAACACTTTAGAGCCTTTTGTCTAGCCTCCTTGCAATGTTCCCCTCTCCTTGACAGGGACAAATGAGGACTTAGTAGTCTAGTCACCCCTCTAGACTATAGTCCAATAGGAAAAAGGGGGTAGGAGGCGCTAAATTGTCATTAAGTGATTTAATGATTATTTTACTAAAGTGACTGGGATGAAATGGGAAAAAGGTTATTGACTTGAGGATAAATTAAAAACAATAACCTTAGCAAAAAATTATAAAGTAACTCAACAGAGAATTAGAAGATGTAGGTATAAAAGAGAGAGGAGGGCGCCTCACTCCTCATTCATGCGATTCTTCTATTGAGTTCATTTGAGCTATGTAGCTTATGTTTTGAGGCTTTTGAGTCAAAGAACCCTAGAGACCAGAAAAGAGGTGAAAGATCCCTCTGTTCCTGGTCCAAGCTTGGCCAAGGAGGTGAAAGATTCCTCCCTTACCATTATATTCAGTCCAGATTAATTCAGGAGTCATTTGTGCAAGCAGGGCACATGTTGAAGGGTTTTCTAGTAGGTTGGACGCACTAGTTGAGGAGAAAAGATTCGATTTGCCTTGGGGAGGCTAGATCTATAGTAGAACAGATTTCAGGAGTGATTGCTACCACCATAGCACCCTTTTGCATCAATTGTTCGAGGGTTTTCTTATGCATATCTATTTTATTATTCAGTTGGGTGTATTTGCTAAAGAAGGGCACATCATTCATGGAGGAGGACTTGGGTTGGAAGGTTAGATCTAAAGGTTTGACCTCATACTTGCTCCATATGCAATCTACCACTCCTGATCTATGATTTGGCAGTATTTTCATAAGATTTGGAGGTCATCTTCAAAGAGGCTGAAATTCCTAGCTTTTCCAACTAGTGGGGGACACACCAACACCAGATCTGAAGGTTACAACTTTCTAGGGAAAGAGATTGATCTTGTATTGACCTTCATTCAGTTGTGGACGACCTAGGAGGCTCTATTTCTCTATATTACTGTATCTGAAGGGTGCATGAAGACTAGACTTCTCTATCTTGCTCTATTGTACCAAATCTGCAGATCTATGTATGGAGATCAACTTATTATACTAAATAAAGGTCAGATTTGAAGTTTTTCTGAGATATTTGTTGTGTTTTCTCTTCTATCTTGTGATCTACATTTATCATTGTCTTCTATATGCTTTAAACAAATCACAAAACACCCAGAGCACAACTTCCTGAAGCAAAACCTGCATAAACAAACAAACCAGGTCAAAAAATAACCCAAGTTTCCTAACCGAATCGCTTGGGAACGTTACACTCCTCAACCCATGACACATGTTTGGAAGACTGCTCTCTTCCACCTGTACCTGAAGGTGGACTCCCTCTGGATGAGTGATGCTCCCTTTGAGCCTGCTGACTCCCCCTGAAATCCAACTTCCTCTGAACAATCTTGGGAGGCTGCTCCTCCTTATTAGATCCTAAGCGTTGTCTCCCTCTAAGTCGGTACCACTGGTGGAGCTACTTGCTCCCTCTAAACCCGTGTTGCTAGTGGGGCTACCTGCATCACCACTAGTGGAGCTACCTACTCCTCCTCATCTGCCTCTCTACTACTGTTGGTCACAACTCTCATAGGCTGGCCCCTCAACATACTCCTTAAGGTTATTTTCTTCCAATAGAAGAAGAACCCTAGCCTTCCAAGCTCGGAAGTTAGTAGCTCCTTCCAACATGTCCTCAATTTTCAATGTGTTCACCATGGTGACCTGCCCAGAACAAGAACAACAATATTCCAGTGTTGTAGCCAAATGTGTCTCAAGATGATCCCCTTCTCTTCAAAGCCTCGGCTTTGATACCATGTCAATTTTCACATGAAACTCTATGTGACTAATTCCATATCTGAAAATTGCTTCCTAGTGAGCTAACAATAAACCCTAGCTGTAATTATTAACTGAAAATATAGTAGCAAAAACAAAAATCACCAAATCTGAGGACAAAACCAATCCTCTTTACAACCACAAAATCAACAAACTTCCCAGGGAAAATCCCAACTTACAAATCTACTGCAGACCACCTGTACGTCCTGCTAACGTCACCAGTACTGTTGTTGACGTCAACCTATATGGACTTGCTCCTGCCTTGAAGAACTTGTACGGGTGTATGCATCTGTCCTTCTTGGAACCCATGTACATACGCGATTGTTCCCACAAGCAACCCACGTACATGTACTGAAATCTCGTATGGACGCTTCCATACGGACTGCACCACATGTGTGACCTTCTTCCCTTTTGCAATTGTCTCTCTCCTCCACATAGTGTGCTTTGCCTGTCCAGAATAGAAAATAGAGTCCTTTACCCCTAGGCCATATTTTCCATAATTGCATAAATTCCCCTGCTGAAATCACCAAGATGCTTGACACAAGTGCAGATTTACTTATGCCATCTCTATCATCATACTATGTCACAATGAGATTTGTCACAGTCTCTCCTCTCCTTATATAGGAGTCTTATGAGTGAGTTTAGGCACCCCTTCTAAACTCAACAATTAATTAAAATATTTCATTCCTCTTTATGGGTGTGACACCCCATCACAAGCCCACAAAGCCCATCAACTTGCCCATGAGGCCCTAGTCTCATTCCAAGGCTGATTTCACTAAAACCAAAGGCTGATCTTGTGCGAAAGAAGATTCCCACATGCCTAACACCTTGGCCTCTAGTGGGAATACCTCCTAAAGCTACAAAAGCTTCAGCAATCCTTGCATCCTTTAACAAAGATGTAGATTTCTCCATACATTTCTCTATTACAGATCTTTTCTAAAAGCAAGTCAAGCTATTTGTATTCTATAATTATCTTCATTCAAAAGATTCATTTATTTCCTTGTACAAAGTATATTGAACAACAAAGTCTTGGCTCTTAATGGTACAACTGTAATGTCCCTTTCCAAATGATCACTCTAGGAGGGCGACTTAGTGGTCTATCTGATTCCCATAGGCCATGGTTGATTAAAAAAGGTGATTAATCGATTAATTATTTGATGCCATTTGGAAGAAAAAACTACATTTATAAAGTGAAATTGAGTAATTAAAAAGTGAATTGAAGAATAAGTGAATAAAACCTTATAAAGTCACTTTAATCACTTAAGTAAAGTAAAAAGTAAAAAGGTCAACCAAAAGGGTAAAAGGGTCATCAAAAAGATGAGAGGGATAAAAAAAAGATGAGAGCTCATTCTCTCATTATGTGGATGTTTATTTTGATTTGATTTGGAGAGCTCTTGGAGCCTTTGGTGGTTTGGAGCAAACCCTGGTTTGGATTGGTTTCAGTGGTGAAACATTCCACCCTAGCTAATCAGGTTTCGGTGGTGAGAGATCCACTCTAGCCATTTGGTGGTTAAGATCATTCAGATCTTCCACTTGCATCCATTGTTGAGGAGTTTGATTCACATTTTGCAGCAGTCTGAGGTTTGTAGAGACCATCTTCTTCTTGCAGGTGGCTGATTTATCTGGTGGCAGTAGATTGTTGGTTTGAGGACACATCCTTTTATGGGGAGGGTGAACTTGCCTATACCAGCTGAGTTATCTTGAGGAAGGCCAAAATCTTCTTTGCAGAGGTCGATTTTGCATGAGTGGACCGAATTATTGGTGAGGGAGGCTGAATTCCATTATGCAGGGGTCATATTTCTTTACAAGGGCTACCATTCTCTTGGGCAGGCTGTGTTCTTCTTGGGAAGCTGACTATTTTTGAGGAGGGACCGAGTTTTTCTCTTGGGCAGGCTGTGTAACCTTGGTGGAGCAGAGTTGGCTGTAGGAAAGGGCTGATTTACCTGAGTAAAGGCCGAGTACTTCAGGAGTAGAGGCCGAGTACTTCAGTAGGAGGCCATATTTTCCTTTGCTGGGCCGAATACAGCTGTAGGAGGGCGTATCCTTTTGTGGGGAAGCCTTACCTCATTGGAGAGGCCGATTTCCCTTGTTTCTGGGCTGAATCTTCTCATTGGGACCGAGTTCTTCTCTTGTTGGACAGAGATTTCTCATTGAGGCCGAGTTCCCTTATTGTTGGGCAGACTTTCCTCACTGGGGCCAAGTTTATTTGATGGGAGTGTTGCGTTTTTTATGAGTTTCTTGAAAAGGGCCAAGTTTATCTCAAGGAGGCCGATTCTGGTAAGGTGGGCATTGTTTTCCTCATTGGAACTGATCTGATTCCTCTGCATTAGCAGCCATATGTAACAGGCTAGACCTATAATAAAATCAGATCGAAGTTCGGTATCTATTTGCTGTTTGGGTTAAGCTCTTTCCATTTGCTTTTTTGCTGTCATAATTTGCATATAATATGAAAATCTTATGTGGCATTAAACCCTCAACTATCATCTGAAAACATAAATCAGCAAACACACCGTCATAACAGCAGCAGCAAGGGTTTTACAGTAGGCTTGTGTGTGTCAACAAAGTGTTTGACATAATTCATGAACTAGGAAATCACCCTAAAACAATACAGCAGCAATAAGAAGGCTTTATATTGGTATTTGGGGCCTGTATGTCAAGTGTTTGACAAAAGTCCTAACCCAGAAAATTACCCATAATATAACATCAGAGAGCATAGATTTATAACAGCCACGAGGAGGGTTATTACAACAACCGGTAATTATTTAAATATTGGCAGCAGTTGTCATTTAACACTTTCAGTTAACAACTAGTCTGTATAAAGATTATCTGCTTCTTGCATTTTTAGCTTATCCTATTTGTTTGTTAATTGGACTACAATGCTTTGAAAGAGGATGGCAACTCTGAATAACATTAGCAGATTTATGCTAAATCTGAATATTATTGTTGGATTTTCTTTAAACCTTTAAACAGAATTCAGAATCCCCTTTGAATTGAAGGGCTTCCAAAAATGTTTGACATGTAATTGACTAGTACAAAATTGTGCTGGATAACATATTCTTCAGATATAAGATTCATGAATTTGATCTTAGGAATCAGTTTACCTCGATTTTTACCAGGCACTGGTGTTGATTTTTTCCAGTGCAGAAATGTTGTGTGGTTGCCTGGATCAATATCTGAGGCATCTGTGACCAATCAATCATGCAATGCTTGTGGACCAGGTATTTTCTTGATAAATTGATAGTGCACCCTCTGCTTCATTTCTTTCACTCTGAATTGGCATTGCCATTGGAGAGAATGGTTTATGTACAGTAATCAGATTCAGATCATAGAGTTTTGCAGCACTTTTGCTCTCTTTTGAATTTCTTCATTGGCTTAAATTCTTTTCTTTTGTAGGTCCTGTTTTCAAAATTCAGTTCAAGTTTCGACGAATGGAAATACCTGTTCAGTATGGCACGGAACACTTGGGTAAAATTACTTCAATGATTCCATTTTATAATCAGATCATTTTTACTGTCTTCTGAATTGCTTATTTTTGGAAATTCCATTTTGTAGTGAAATATATGCTCTCTTTACAATGATATCTGTAGAAAATTCCAGTTACTGTCCTATCAGCAGTCTTCTTGGTCTGTCTTTGACCAAGCTAAGACACTAAGTTTTTCTGCTGTCATAAATTTTAATTCTGCTGTTTTATAACAGCCAACTGTAGTTTTGGTTTTGCTGATGTGTTATGGTTGTTGTCAATGTT
>ML783558.1:656179-675168 GCA_009831015.1 Picea engelmannii | reverse complement strand
GCTAGGGTGCACTATCTAGGGTTTAGGAAGTGGATCTAGGGTGTAGATGGTGTGGGAAGTGTTGGGATCACACAAAATCAAGTGGGAGGCTATGGGATTTGTGCCATGGGAGTAGAAAGAAATTAAATAATTTTTTAAAATTATTTTGGAAATTTCTAGAGGAAGGGAGGGTGTAACCTCCTTGGAGGGCACACCATATGGGGGAAAGGCAAAGAATGGAGGTGTTGGGATGAGGGAAAGAGTGTGGGATCACCTTAGGGTGAGACGTGGGGGTTAAAGGAAGGTAAAGAACATGAGAGGGGGCCCCACTTAAGTCACAACGTCCTCCACAAAGGAAAAACGTCAATCCCCCTAGGGGGGCGTAACTTTTGAGTGAGGAGAGGGGGTAAGGGTGTTTAAAGGGTTGAAACAAGGTTGGATGGGTAGGTTATGCTTAGGGAGTGTTTCTCTAACCTTTATCGATCATTTTACATCCTTCTAACTCATTATTACAACTTTTACATTTTTGCCATGTTTGGACTTTAGCAATTAAAATTGTTGTTTTTGACGGACTGACACTCCGGGTCGACAAACCCATAGCAAAAGTTGTCCAACTGAGCTGAAACTTGGTCCATGGATGTAGGGGGTGCTATTCTATTTCTATTGAGCACAAATACCCCTAGCAAAAGTCCAAGGACCTAGTTTTTACAATTATTGCTCAAAAATAATTAATTAATTAAATAATTAAACCTCCAAATTTAGGGAAATTTAATTAAAAATTAATTAATTAAAAAAAACTATACTAGACTCGATGGAATTCCACGAAACTTTCTAAGATGTCTTGCATGGTCATTTATAATGATTCCCTATAATAGTTACCAAAAGATAAACCCACTAGAACGACATTCACCACTTTGGAGGAATTATTGCAAGTGTGAGGGAAAAACTCAAGGGAAATCAATAAGGCTGAAAAGCCCAATTGATAACCTGAGGATAAAAAACCCTCGGTGAAAGGAACTCTCCCAGTGAACCAATCCCAAGGTAACTGACCTATACATGACTCATGCAGACCTATTACATTATTAACCCACGCAGGGGTGCGGAAATTCCAATTACAATACAATTGCTGGGGCCAAACATGCCCTGTAGAACCAAAGTCTTCGACAAATTTGCATCTGATAATGCATCTCTTCATGGCACATGGAGTTGACCACCTATGCTGGAGAGGCGGTCAACACACTCCAACTCACTAGATCTACTAGTGACAGTGCGCCCTTTTCAGGAAATTCGTCCAATGACCACAATAAATAAATATGCAAGAGAAAACCACCAATAATAGTTGAGAAAGGGTGCACTAGGCTTGGCAAACCCTCCTGGAAAGAGATTTGCTTCATATCCTTGCTGATCTCTAGGGTTTGTTTACTCAAAACCCTCAAAACGTACGCTGCATAGCTCAAGAAACAATAAGAGAAAATGACATGAATGAGGAGTGGGGTGCCCTCCTCTCTCTTTTATACCTCCATCTTCTAATTTTTAGTGGAGTTACTTTATTGCTTTTTCTAAGGTTATTACTTTATTTTCTCCTCAAGTTAAATAATCCTTTTTCTGCTTTATCAAAGTCACTTTAATAATATAACATTAAGTTCCTCAGTGACACTTTAGCGCCTCCTTAACCCTTTTACCCATGGGACTATAGTCTAGAGGGGTGACTAGACTACTAAGTCCTCTAATGTTCTTGTCAAGGAGAGGGGAACATTACAGTCTCCCCTACTGGAAATTGCTTTCCCACAAGCAATCCTAAACATGTTTGTTGTAGCACCTGTTCACTCTCCTAAGTGGCATCTTCTATAGGCAAATTTTTCCATTTGACCAAGCATTCCTTAATGTCCCTGTTCTGTAGTTGTTTCTCCCTCACCTCCAAAATCTCCTCTAGAATCAAGATCAAGTGCCCCTCTTCATCAACTAGTGGTAGCTCTTCCTTGGCTACAACATGCTGCCCCAATTCCCTCTTTAGGCATGATGCATGGAAAACATTGTGGATTTTGCTTCCCTGCGGTAATTCTAATTCATATGCAACTTCCCCAACTTTCCTTTGCACCTTGTAAGGCCCATAGAAACGAGGTTTGAGTTTTTTGGTGCCATTTTTCTTAATGGATGCCTGTTTGTATGATTGTAGCCTCAAATACACCAAGTCCCCTACCTCAAAAGTGCTCTCCACTTTATGCCTATCAACATATAACTTCTGTTGGTTTTGAGCTCTTTGCAAATGGTCTTTGAGCTCTTTGGGAATGTCTTTACTTTCATGTATCCACTCTTTAGCCATAGGGACCTTGCTATCTCCAAACACAATCTCAACAAAAGTGAGGTGATCATAACTGTATAAATCTTTGAAGGGAGACATACAAATAGACATGTAGTGAGTGGTGTTGTAGAAATATTCACCCAGAGAAAGCCACTTAACCCACACTTTTTCCTGCCCAGTTACATAATTGCAGAGGTACGACCCTCCTAGTGTTACCAAAAATCCTCACGACCCTCTCTTTTGAGTGTTTCAGTCCTTGAAAAATTGGACGCTGAGGCTACTTTCAGCACAGAAGAGTACGGCCTCTTCCAGCGCATCTCCAGAAGCTCTTAGAACTAAATTTCGAGAAATTTTAATTTTTGGCCCTAGGTTTTCTATGATGCCGAAATTTCCTGCAGAATATTTCTGGTTTTTTGAAGAAACATTGTTCTGAATCAGCAAGCATCTTTGTGATACTATCAAACTGATTGTTGGTAGTCATAAGTCCAAACATAATCCAGTCTACAAGGATTCAAGAAAAAAAATGAGGAACAAAACTCCAATGGAAGATAGGCTTGATGGAGCAAGCAACTTCAGCCCTTGGAAATCAAAGCTTCTAGTCACTCTTGAAGAAGAAGATCTCTTGGATGGAACCACTAAAACTCTACCAGAAACAACGACTGATTTAGAGAAGAAAGTAAGAAAAGAAGATGATGTCAGAGCAAGGAAAATAATCATCTACTCAGTAAGACACCACCTCTTGCCCCGGATTGCCAATCTGAAGACTGCATATGATATGTATAAAACATTGAAAGAAATGTTTGAAAGTGACAACACTCTCAGAGCTCTTACCTTGAGAAGTCAACTCCAAAGTACTTAGATGACAAAAGATGACACAATTTCACTTTTCTTCATGAAGTTATCAGAGGTTAAAGATCAACTAGAGACAATTGGAGAAATCATGTCTGATAGAGAACTTGTCTTAACCACTCTCCAGAATCTTCCAAAATCATGGGAGCCCTTCCTTTAGAGTATCAATGGAAGAGAAACCCTGCCAACCTTTGAGCGACTATGGATAGATTGTACTCAAGAAGAACTAAGACTCATAAATAGAGGAGTGGAAGATTCCCCAGAAGAAAATCATGCTCTTGCACTTCATACTAGGAAGGGAGTAAAATTCAAAAGAAACTTCAGGCAAACTTTCAAAGAAGAAAAGTCTTCATCCAATTCAGGATATCAAAGAAGAGATGCTTCAAAAGTTCAGTGTTACAGATGTGACAAGTATGGACATATTGCTAAAAATTGTCCAACAAGAAAGAAGGGAAAACGATATGCCACCACTGTCGACATTGATCCAGATCCACCTCAAGAAAGTGGAGAGGAGAAACGAGAAGTACTTTCTCTAGAAGAACGTTGCTACAAAATAGGTAAAATCTTTCTGTTCCAAATTTTTTATAGTGGATTGCATGTTTCAAATAAAAGAGGGATATCACTCCTTATACTAAAAGAGCTCTCAAAATTTGGACCATTATCCTTGGTATGGGAGTCCAAAACATTGTTCTTTGTACAAGAACAAAGCAAAAATATTATTCTTGAAAGAGAGATACGTCCTCAAGATTCAAAGAATCTCAAAATAAAGATTGACGAAAAACAAACATCTTCTCCCCCTTTAGCAGTTTAGAGGGAGACAGGCAGTTCTCCAGTTGATATGTTCAGTAATATTGCAGCAAGGCATAAAATGCCTACCTAGACTCACTCTGCAAGAGGCAGAGAAGCATACAAGCCTCTGAAGGCACATTCCGAGAAAGCAAAAGAGATTTTCAAACTATCCTTCAGACATGAGCCACTTCATTGATGCTGAGACTCCTTGTCTTAGAGAAGCAACAAGAGAACCAGTATGGCAAAATGCCATAACAGAAGAATACTGGTATATCTTAATAGGATGGTGCATAAAGATATTATTCAGGGACCAGAAAGAGAAGTCTGTGGTAAAGCATGCAGCTGATGAAAGTGTCAAGAAATACAAAATGAGATCTATAGCCAGAGGTTTCTCACAAGCAGAGGGAGTTATTTATGATAAGACACTTGATCCAGTGAACTAGATACACTTCCATCCATGAGTTGGAAACTATATTAGATAGATGGATTCTTGATAAGTCTGGATTTCAACAAGAGTGTGTTGATCCAAACTTATATCATTACAGTGTTGGTGACGAAAACCTGATCCTGGTGACTTATTCAGAAAGCGTTGTTGTTACAAGTAACCCTTGATTTCTGAATTCGAGATGAAGAATCTATGTATGATACACTACTTCTTGGGACAAAAAGTATGACAGATGACCGATAAGATCTTCCCGAGTCAAAGAAAAATACATAGTGAAAATATTAAAGAAGTTTAATACGACAGAATGCAAAATCCACTGTGATGGATTTAAAGAAGAAGATTGATGATGATTCAGACGAGACTGATCCACAGATGATTGGATCACTAATGTATCTGGTCAACACCAGACTTGATTCAGTGAATGTGCCTAGTCATTTCATGAGTCAACTGAGATAGACTCACTAGACAAACAACAAAAAATGTATTGAGATATATACGAGGCACAATTGGATATGGCCTAAGATATGCCTCCATTATAATCTTGAGTTTGCAGGATATGCTGATTCAGATTGAGCAGAAAGTACAGTGAACCGAAAAAGCACATCCGGTTGATGTTCTATCGTGAAGTTTTACATGGTTTCCTAATGTAGTAGGAAACAAAATTCTAAGGCCTTGAGCACCAGAAAAGCAGAGTATATAGCAACAAATGTGTGAAGCAATATGGCCTCACAAACTTCTGACAGATTTACTTGACCATGAGATGGATCTTATGATGATAACTAAGAGCTGTGTGTAAAGCTCCTTGAGATTCTAGTGTTTCCTGATGGTTCAAAACACGATGAGATGAAGTATCCTTATATCAGAGTTATGACGCAAAAGAAAAGTGTAGACTTGCAATACCTTTCTACACCTGAGCAGACTGCAAACATTTACACCAAATAAACTTGGTGAAGAACGCCTTCCGAGTTAAGAGGGAGTATGGATGACCTTAGCCAAAAACAAAATTTAGAGTACATTTGTATGAGACTTGGCTTGATGAAGAATGCCTCCCTAGCTGAGAGGGAGTGTTGATGAATGTAGCTATGGGAGACATCCTCCAGCTTACAAACCTGTGAGATGTGGAACATAACAGCTATGTGAGTCTTTCTCTCAACTTACAAACCTAAGAGAAAGCCCCTATGAAGGGTTCGTGGTTCCTGCCTAGGACAGAGTCAGGAACGTAGAGATGACCTCCTCTATGACGTGAGTGAGAAGAACTCCAGATGATTATCCAATGGAAAAGCGATCTGTTGAGTTAGGACATGCCTGTGGCTGAGCACAAGGTGAACGTGGGAAATCCCATAAGTGTTGGGCACATCATCATGTGAACAGAAATGAAGATGATGCGATGGCCTCCTCTGAGTAGCAGAGTTGACGAGAAGACTCCAGATGATTCTCTTGTTGGTGGCAGTGGGAAAGCAGATCTGTAGAGTGGACGTGCCTGTGGACGAGCACATATGAACGTGTGAAGACCTGGTTCATCTGTGTAATGCAATGAATCAGGTCCATGGCATCCCTATGGATGTGCCCCTAGTGGATGAGCACTAGTGGGTGTATCAAATCCTTTGCTATGTATTGTTCAAGAGTCAGACCTACCTATAACTCTAGTTATCTTGTAAAGGGTACAGGTCGACCCTACCTTATTGTGTCTAACAATAAATGTAAAAGATAATTAATATTAATATTAATATTAATTATTATAATAATAATAAATAATATATCTAAGTGAGGTCGACCCTATTGTGCCAATAGACACTTCAGTTGATAGGACAAATCTAATATAAATAAAAGGAAATCTTTCATTGTAGGCACACACACACTTGTGAGTTTTGGAAATTTCAGCAAGTACACTTCTTGGTCAAAGTTGCGCAGCTCTCTTGGGCGCTAGAGTTCTAGGGTTTTGTGCACCGTCCTGTGTGCTAGGATATTCTTGGTGGTAAAGGTCTTTCTCTTGAAAAGTATAGCAAAGGATTTGGTTGGGTTTTCTTCCCTTATTGAGAAGGGTTTCCCATGATACATTTTGTGTTCTTGTGCATGGTTCTTCTTCATGTGATCTTGGTTGCTACAACATTTAAGGTTATGGTTAATTGTTAAAATGGAATGAACTTCTTAATTCTTATGAAAAATCAACATCAGGATCCTGCCACACATGCCACATGGCACACAACTGCCTCCAAAACATCCAAAACGTTGAGTGACGTCATGGGCCTTCCAAGGCCTACATCATGGTGTAAAGGACACAACTCCCCTGGGTCCAGGCCTGTCGGGCTACCCCTGGTGAAACGTCCTCCTCTCTCTCTGTGCAAATCCCTTTATCTGTCTCTGCTCCTGGCTGGGGTCTCAGCATCCATCAGGTGGGCTTTCATCCCTATGGAGGTCTGAACTAATCATCTCCCCATATGTACCTGTCCGTCGGGTGTGGCCCTACAACATCAACAAATACGCCCTCCTTGGTCTCATAAGTCACAGGGATCATAGCAATGTCAATCACATCTAATCATCAAGTTATTTAAACATGTGCATGAAACCCCCTTTACCCGGACAAGTGCTCAAAGACGTTATGCTATTCTACAGGTCAAGTTTGGAGGGGATGCTAGGACGTCCTATTGRGCTAATGCTCATTGGATGTGGGATGTTCTCGGGTGACGTCAAATCTAGGCCATGTGAGTGGATGAGGTGGTGAGGGATGTCTGGGCAATGGGTGCAGTKATAGCAGGGAAATGTATGGCTTACCTGTGGGTGCCTCTGAAGAGGGTGAGTTGCACCTTGTCATGGATGCAAATGTGTCCAAGCCCATTCATGCCTTTTATCTTTTATTCTTATTTCTTTTTCTTTCAAGAGGCTAGTTAAGGGACACTGCCCTGGCGTGGTGACCAGTGGTGGCAATGTTACCCACAAGCATTTCATGAAAATGAGAAGGTTGGCTCGTGATGAGACCCCCTTTCTCTTGGCTATGCCACCAAGAGTGGTGACTAGCTTTTGGTAGTGTCATACCGCTACATGCCCATGGACCTAATAGGTTGGCTCGTGAGGAGACCCCCTATCCTCTAACTAGGTCTTGATTTATTATTTTTTATGGATCCTTTTGTTTCTTTCTAAGAAGCTTTTTATTGCTTTCTCGGGGATCCCTGGGCGAAGCATCTCATGGATTCACTCTTTTGGCTTCTGACTTTTGCCAGCTACTTTTACCCTTTGGGCCTTTAGCCCCTTCCTCCCACAAGGCAAGGTACAACCCTTAGATATTTGGCAAATACAATGCGCAGACTAGTGTAATGGGATGGATGAGCGGGAAAAAGATGAAAAGTGGTAAGTATGGTGGGAGCGGACGATGGCCTTTCATGAATCCCCCCCAATGGCAACTCAAACCCTATGGGTACCAGCTTACTAGGGCATCCTGTCATTCCCCCCCAGGTGTGTTCAAGTGGAAAAGCATAAGGTCCAAGCACACGTTAGAAGCAAAAAGAATTAAATGCACATATTCAAAGGGTTTGAGGATCAAAGTGACACATACCATAATACCCAGACTCATTACCTCATGGAGGAAGATCCATTTCTGCTGTAGGACCAGGCCAATGTGATGGATGTTGTTGCTGTTGACAAAGTGGAGGTGTTGAAGAATGAAAGGATGGGCCCTCCAGGGCCATGCTCAAGTTGATCTGGCTCTCGGTACTCCATGTCTAGGACTTGTGGGCCTCGAGACATAATCTCCTTAGTTATCCCTAGGCTAGGGGATAACATCTGGCTCCAACTCGGGGACATGCGCTCATCGTAGAGTGCATCAGAACCTCAACATCTCTCGCATAACCTGTGACCTACTTGATCTGAACATAAGATTGTTAGCAATCATTTACGGTGGTGATATCACCCAGACTCATATATATATATATAGTACAAAAATGAAAACAAGCATATGTACAAATGGAAATACAAACTAATCTAGTATGAAATGCAAATGGTATATACAATGAATGAAAATGCCTACCTGCTTACCTGCACTTACCTGCCATGTTGTTGGCGGGTAGTAACGCTTGATGTGCAAAGCGTTCACTGGTAACTTCAGAGCTTCTCCCTCCATGGTCCCTAGATTGAAAGAGTTTGTCCCTGCAGGAGTCATGATCTTGTAAGGACATGTCCATAGTCCATCCAACTTCTTGTGCATACTAGGTTTCTCCCTTCTCTTATCCCATAACAACACTAGATCTCCTTTAGCGAAATCTCTCTCTTTTGCCTTGTGATCAAAGGTGTTCTTGATCTTTTCATGGTTTCTTTCCATTTGGCTCAAGGCGGTTCTTCTAGACTCATCCAACTCTATTAACTGGTTAATTCACCCATGGATTGCTTCTCCATCGGTAGTATATTGTTGAGCAAAACGGAGGATGGGGATTTGGAGGTTCACAAACAATTTTGCTTCTAACCCACACCAGCTCAAAAGGGGTTCTTCCTGTTGAGGTCTTTGTTGTTATTCGATCTACCTTCAAGGCATATTTAATTTTCCTATCCCAAGACCTCTTGTTTTCCCCTACGACTTTCTTGATAACATTCATAAGATTCTTATTACTAGATTCTGCTAATCCGTTTCCCTGTGGATAGTAGTTGGAGGAATGAGATAGAACAATGCCGTACTTGAAACAAAATTTTGCTAATGCATGAGAGTTGAATGCCTTGGCATTTTCTGTGGTAATCTTGGATGGGACACCAAACCTGGTTATGATTCGTTCCTCCAAAAAGTTCATGACTACTTCCTCAGTGGCCTTCTTTGTGAAATATCCATGATCCAGTTGATTTGGATATCTACTACAGATCTAGTGTTCTGCCTCACAGATCTGATACTCTGGGGATTTCTGGATGCGTTTTATCTTCAGATCTGATACTTTGGGGGTTTCTGGATGCATTTTAGTTATGTGCTTGAGATGTTTGTGGTTGTTGCATGTGCAAGTTATACATTATGGTTTAAACAGTATATATAGATGCATGAGGAAATAAGGAACAACAACCGCCCAATAATATGTATTATGAGTTTTAAGCAAGGAAATACAATGAAATACTGGAAATATAGAAGATAGTCGTCAGTTAGATCTCATGGATCGTCACTGGAATACAAGAAAATAATATAAAATACCCGTGATCAGAAGATGAAGGCAGATCTGATGCATGCATGGATAGATCGGCAAAATAGACGGTTCCGGTGAAGCACGGTAACCGCTACAAACTGGAAAACTCGTCCGGAAGGCTATACCCGTCAGAATGAGCTGAAAATTGTCCCAATAGAAGCGCCCTGGCCTCTAGACTAATCCTGGTGATTGTCGGATGGAAGATCCATCCTCTAATGCTCCGGATCTAGTCCCCTGGGGGTCTACACACCTCCTAGGCTCTCTGGATGCCCCCAAATGATTCCACCAACGGAATCGTCTGATATAGGACTCAAAACGTTCGCCCTGCCAAATGCGGAACTGGGTCGGAAGGGTTTCCCTAGATCTGCTCTGATGCTCCGTCTATAACCCCAACTATCCTTCCACAAGAGTTGCGCCCTAGATGGTTGAATGATTCGCTCTGAAGGATTCCACCGTCTGAATCTGATGGTAGGTGGCTCAATCAATGCGTCCTGGCTGGATCTCAACTGGGTCTGAAGGAAACTGCAATCCGAGCTCTGATCTCGTGCAGCTATACAAACCCTCTATCTGACCTTGCGCCCTCACTGGCTGAGTTGCGCACACTGCAAACTGGATACTCCTGTATGGCACGGTGAAATACTTGGATGGTATCTCTGATGGGCTAAGGTGTGTCTCTCAACACCGAAACCGATCAATGTTGGTGGTTTCCTCCAGAAATCCACAAAACAGTAGCAGTCGAATCTCTTCCTCCTCCGGGAACTCTCAACATCAAATTATAACATAACATAATGAGGAATTTGGTCGAATTCCTCCCTTTATACTCTTCCTGATCTAATTCACCATTGACGTCACTTAAGCTAGGCGCTTTTCCTCCTAAGGTGAGTAATTAATTAATTAAGTCCCCCTTTAGCACCTTTTCTTTCTAATTCTTTGTTGACTTAGGCTTAAGTGACTTTTCCTATGTTTTTTGGCTTAATTCAAAGTTTAGCCACCAAATCACCCTTATTTCCCCCTTTGTTCCATGTTTGTGCTTGACTATAGTCTACGGGAACACGTAGACTACTAAGTCACTCCCTGCTGGCCTACTTTTTGGAACGGGAGATCACAGTCCTACCTTCCCAAGATTGCTTGTCCTCAAGCAACATCAATCCTGGGTGCTACAAAATATGCTCTCCCTCCCATGTGGCATCGTGCACTCCCGGATGTGTTTCAGTACATCATCCTTGAGACCCTTCCATGAGAATCTCTCCCTGATTTGCCTATACATTTTGAAGTACCGCTGATGTCCTGCTATAGGCAAATCATGACACACCTTCAGAATTTTCCCCTTCAGGGTAGATTCTGGAACCAAGTAGATTCGGTCCTTGTAGAAAATGACGTCATCAAGAACCTGGTATCTATCATCAATCACATGTCCATCCATCACCTCACAAGCAAATTTGTTTTTGGAGTACTCCACCAACAAATGAGCCTTCCAATTTGTACAAACGTCCATCATCGAACACCTTGATGGCCTCCTGGACAAGGCATCTGCTACGACATTCCTCTTTCCCTTGACATACTCAATGTCAAAGTCAAAGGCTTGGATCTTTGAGACCCACTTCTGTTGTCTCTCACTGAGGTGTTTCTGATCTAGGAAATACTTGAGACTATTATGATCAGTCTTCACTACAAATCTGTTGCCTACCAGATACTGCCTGAATTTAGTTAAAGCATGCATGATCGCTAGCATTTCCTTGTCATAAATAGGATAGAGTCTCTCCGATTCGTTGAGCTTTCTGCTCTCAAACACAATGGGGTGGCCCCCTTTCATCAAAACTGCTCCAATCCCCACCCCTAATGCGTCACACTCTAAGACAAACGACTGTGAGAAGTCTGGAAGGGCTAGAACAGGGCAGGTGCTCATAACCTCCTTCATTTTATCAAATGTCTGTTGTGACTCCTCTGGTCAATGAAAAGCACCCTTCTTGGTCATGTCTGTGAGTGGTGCTCCCAACTGTGAAAAGCCCTTGACGAACAACATGTAGTAACTGCATAACCCAAAGAATCCCTTAAACTCTGTGAGGTTCTTAGGTGTTGGCCAATCCAGAATGGCCCTGATCTTCTCCTGATGAACTTGTACTCCCTGCTCACTGATGATATGCCCCAAGTACAATAGTTCTCTCATGCCAAACTCACATTTGGATTCCTTGACATGTAATGATTGTGCCTGCATAATGCTCAAGACCTTCTCCAAATGTGCCAAATGTTCATCCCATGTCCCGTTGTATATCGATATATCATCGAAGAACACCAAAAGGTATTTCCTCAACTGTCCTTTGAAGATGTGGTTCATACAAGACTGGGAAGTGGCCGGTGCATTGGTCAACCCAAATGGCATGACCAAGAACTCAAAACCCTTGGGAAAATATGGTACTATGTCAGCCTTGGGTGTTTGGGGAGCATTGATAAATATATCATCCCCTTGTTGCCAAAAATCAAAGGTAATCTGTCATGATAACTGTGAAGGCAACAGTTGGGAATGATTCTCAATGTCATAAATGGGGTCCATATCAAAACCAACTATATCCCTTTTACATCTTCCAACATGTATGAACTCATCAATATCAACTATGTCAGTATCGGTATCATAACATGGAGGATTCAGAACATTCAAAGGCTCACCCATCTCCTCCTCTTTTCCCAAGTGATAAAACAGAGAATCATCAAAATCATGGATAGGAGGGTGACTTACAATGCTTGTTTCTTCTTGTGCAGGAGCTTCGAGGACTTGGGTATCTTCAACATGCATCACTGTCTTATCCTCATGAGTTGTCCCTTCATTTTTTATTGTACAGTAAGGAACAGCCACTTCGTTCAAGGCTTCCATTTCTCCTTCATTTTCTGAATCATGGAACAAGGTGTCATCAGAATCCTAAGAAGGAAAGCAGCTAACCTCATCGTCCTTTTGTTGTGCAGGAGAAATAGGTTCTTGGATGGCCTCATCAAAGAGAGGAGGGCATGTTGATACTTCGTCACTTGGTTCCGACTCCTCAGTTGTGTCTTCAGCAATCCCTTGTTGATCAGTGGTTTGTTCCCCTTCTTCTTGGAAATCAACAATGAAGTTCTCAAGGGAAAACAAACTTTCCCTACTAAGAGTATTTGAGGTAAAGAGGCATCTTATCTCAGATAAGGAGATGTTCTCCTCGATTCTTGCAGCCATGTTGTAAGCTTCATTGAGCATCTTTGGGGGCCTCTTATCAAGGGGAAAACCCAGATGTCCCAAAAGTGCACAAGTAACGAGATGGACAAGGTACTTCTCTTCGGGATGATAGCTTTCAAGAATTTGATACAGCATGTTCTCAAATCTATCCTAGAAGTCTCTGATAGTTTCATCCTCAACTTGCTTTATATGCTCGAGTTCTTATAATAGTATTGGGATGTCTTCCAACTGGATACCCCATCTCTCGAGAAAGGTTTCCTCAAATTGCTCCATAGTCATGATGTTGGCATCGGGGAGGTTGTCATACCATTCTTTAGCATTGCAACAAAGAGTGGCAGAGAAACGTTTCATGACCACGTCTTCATCATAATCATCGACAAGGTAGGATAAGAAGAAATTCTAGAAGTTTCTCATGTGATAGTCAGCTCTCTCTATCACCACCAGTGAATCCAGGGAGCAAATTTCTGTATTCAAAGGGCATTTGTTGAGGGTACCCCGGGATGTTACTCATGTCCAAAGGCTTGTAGTTTCCCGGGTCCCATTGTGAAGTCATAGTTGGCTTCGTCATCAGTGGAGTCGCCAGATAATTTTTTTGAAACTATCAAAAGATAAGGGAAAACACCCTAAGTGGACTCGCCAGGTAAGCTTGTAAGATAAAGACTCTAGAGGCAAGGCTTACTGAAAACTATCGTCTTTGAGGAAGGTTTGACTCAGTGTTCCCCATCAATGGCGCCAAAATGTTATCGCACAGTTTGTAGTGAGGATAATGGATGGATGAAAAGAGGTCAATCTGGCGTAATTGAACCAGTCCCACCCACTGTCACCTCAATGGGAAGGTTCTTTCTGTTTAGGGAGGTAAGGCCCAGGGGAGACATCCCCGGTAACTTGGGGTTTTGAGAAGGCAAGAGGTTTTAGCAAGGCTAAGTGATAATGATCCCCCTCACAAGTCACCACCTGATCAAAAAGTCCTGGCTTATAGCCAATAAATATGCTGAGAAATAATAACCAATAAGATCACCTGCCCGAGAACAAGACAACAATAAAACGATGCAAATGCAAGCTTGCTTGCTGGTTAGTACTTCATATGATCAATGACTTTTTTGAATATAAGCAATTGAGCAATAAATATTGATGAAGTCAATGCTTATATAATAGCAACGATGTACAATATCACTTCTTCAATAAATGCTAAAGAAACGTGGCATTCGATGTAACAATTAACACTTCATTTAGATAATGCCTTAAACAACCATTCAATTGCTCACAAGTAAAACGATAGCTGCACAATGATGTTAATAGCAAAAGATGACGAGAACAATTAGTTAGTAGGGTTAGACTTAGGCTAGGGTTAGAAAGATTAGTAATTGCTCAAAGTGTTTGATTGAAGTTGTGATCAAGTTACTCAAGACAAAGGAGGCCTTAGATCAGTGCCTTATTAGGGTAGATGGAGTCAAAAGGAAACGACACAAAAGTTGAAGGATCAAGTGAAAGTAGTAAGACTAAGGACAAGAGGGTTAGACCTTGAGGTGTTGCTATGGCAAGGCCTCAAGGATGAAACCCTAGGGGAGAGAGGCTCACTTTGGTGTAGGGAAACTAGGCCTCAGTGCTCTCTCCTCCTTCCTTAGCTTAAATGGAAAACGGCTAGCTTAAAGGACTGCATAAAACTAAGACAAGAGGTTTTGCAGATAATGTATTGCTATGGCAAGGATTTACCAGGAAAACCCTAGGGAAAATTGGCTCACCAAGGTCTAGGGGAACTAGGCCTTGATGCGTTTTCTCCTTCTTAGCTCAACAAATAAGAAAACAGCTAGCAGGAAGAAGAGGGATGGAGTTTTGCTAAGGCAAGGCTCTATCCTCTCCAACAAATGGTTCAAAACCTTGATGGGGACATGAGACAAGGACCTACAATGTGTGCTTGTTACCTAGGGTTTATTCAACAAATTATAACAATAGATGCAAGAAAATAACACTACAACCATTTAATTAAGAAGTTTTGCAGAAATTGACTTACATTTAACCAAGAAATTACATAGTAAACCCTAGTTGTAGCACCTTCCACCAAGAGAAATGCCAAAATGCCAATATAAGTCAAAAAATGTCTTCCTTCAACAAGTGTGCCTCCTAATTTCAGCCAAGAACTCCAAGAGTGGCACAAATTTCAGACCTCACTAATGAGTGAGTGAGGGATGATGAAAAAATGAAGGTAAAAACCCTCAATTTATACAGTACCATGACCTAATTTTACTTTTTAGGTCATAAAAAGGTCGATAAGGCCAAAATACTAAAATCATACTGTTTTACATTAAATGCTTAAATTAAAACCCTAATCAAGCAACAGAGAGGCCTCATCCCCTCTCTAGGGTGACGTTAGCCCCTTCTAGGGCAAATGCAGCCTCCAGGAGCAAACGTTAGCCCTCCTTGGGCTTCTCCAAGTTGCCCCACGTGCTGAACTGCCCTGTCCATCTGCCAAAACGTCCATGAAGCAAGGATGACGTCATGGACCTCATGGGTGATGTCCTAGGCCTTCCAAGGCCAACGTTCCACTAGCAAGGGCACAATGTTCCGAGGTGCCTCTGTAAGACGTCATCCTTCTCTCCTGTGCAAACCCCTTTGTCCTATCTCTACCTCCTGCTGGGGTCTCAACATCCATCAGGTGGGCTCTTCAGCCCCATGGAGGTCCGAACTGATCATCTCCCCATGTGTACCTATCCAACATGGTACCTGTTCGTTGGGCATGATCCTGCACATCAACAACTACGCCCTCCATGGGCTCATAAGTCACAGGGATCATAGCAATGTCAATCACATCTCATCATCAATATTATTAAACATGTGCATAAACCCCTATTACCCTAGTTAGCTCAAAGACATTATACAAGCCTGCAATACAAGTTTGGGGAAAGTGACAGGGCGTCCTATTGGGCTAGTGTCCACTAGAAGAGGAAAGTTTCCGGAAGAGACTTCATTTGAGCCATGTAAGTGGGTGATGTGGATAAGGGATGTCCAGGCAAATGGGTGCAGTGAAGGCAAGGGAATGCAAAGTTTTACCTCTGGGTGCCTTTGTAGAAGGCGAGCTGCACCTGTCCTAGATGCAATTTTTTCCAATCCCAATCCATGCCTTTTATTCTTTATTCTTTATTGCTTTTTCTTCAAGAAGCTAATCAGGGGACATTGCCCTGGCGTGGTGACCAGTGGTGGCAACGTTACCCACAAGTACTTTCACAGAAATGAGAAGGTTGGCTCATGATGAGACCCCCTTTCTCTTGGCCATGCAACCAAGAGTCACTACCCTGGCGTGGCAACTAGCTGCTAGTAGTGTCATACTGCTAGGCACCCTTGGACCTAATAGGCTGGCTCATGATGAGACCCCCTATCCTCTGACTAGGTCTTGTTTTATTATTTTTATGGGTCCCTCTTGTTTCTTGCTGAGAATCCTTTTACATCTTTCTTAGGGATCCCTAGGTGAAGCATCTCGAGGTTTTATTCTTAGGCTTTTATCTTTTGCCAGATTGCTTTTACCTTCTGGGCCTTTAGCCCCTTTTTCCCACGAAGTAAGGTGCAATCCTCAAATGATAGATCAACCAGTGCCCGGACAAGTGTAATGGGATAGATGAGCGGGAAGCAAGATGAAAAAGTGGTGGTATGACGGGAGCGGACGATGACTCTTCAGAAATCCCCCTAGTGGCAAACCAAAACCTACGGACACAGGCTTACTAGGGCATCCTGTCATTCCCCCAGACATGGTCAAGTGGGCAAGTATAAGATCCAAGCATTCGTTAGAAACAAAAGGAATTAAATGCACATATTCAAAGGTTTTTGAGGATCAGAGTGACACATACCATGATACCCGAACTCATTACCTCATGGAGCAAGAACCATTTTTTACACAAGACCAAGCCGATGGTGATGGATGTTGTTGTTATTGGCAAAGTAGAGGCGCTGAAAGGGAGAAAAGATGGGCCCTCCAGGGCCATGCTCAAGTCGATTTGGCTCTCGATACTCCATGTCTAGGACCTGTGGGCCTCGAGACATGATCTCCTAGTTATCCCTAAAAGTGGGGGATAACAAGTCTCAAAGCCCTTCTTTTGTAGTCCACTAGATGATATCGAAATACCACTTGTCATGTTCTAATTCACTGATTACCACGTTTATTTGTTCGCTTTCTCCCATTTGTATGGCTTCTTGATTGCTCTCAGTCAGCATCTAGGCCAGACCTTGTCCGTTTATAATCTTGGTGGGTTTTATCTCTAAGTCATACTCTTGGATTTTGGAGACCCACTTGCCCCTAGTACCCATACAATCTTGTTGTGATAAGACACCCTTTACTGTTGAGTAAGGGACATAAGCTTTGATTTTGTTATAACCCACGTAGTTTCTAAAGTGCTTGAGGGATTTCACTACAGCATACGCTTGTTTCTCAGTAATAGAATAATTCAACTCTGAATCCCTAAGGACTTTGCTCATGAAGGCTATAGGGTGTTCATAATCGTCAGCGTTCTTTTGTAGTAAGACACCTGCAATGGTATCTTGGGAGGCAAAAGAGAATATTATGAAATCTCGTGAATAATCCAGACTGATCAAGATTGGGGCTTGGGAGATAGCGTCCTTTATGTCTTCAAAATATTTGATGCCTTTATCATCCCATTTAAACACAGTATCCTTCTTTAGTAAAGCACTCATGGGTTTTATCCTTTTGACAAAGTTTGGGACAAATCTTCAAATGAAATTTATTTTTATGAAGAAGGATTGTAAGGACTTCTTGTTGGTTGGGGGACGTACATCCTTAATTGACTGGGCCCTTTTAGGGTCTATGGATATTCCCCCTTCCGAGGCTATGTGACCCAAAAGTTTCCCTTTATCTATCCTGAAGACAAATTTCTTAGGGTTCAAGGAAATACCATATTTCCTACACTGCTCAAAAACAATTATGAGGTGTGATATGTGGTCCTTCCTCTCCTTTGATACGACTGTGAGATCGTCTTGGTAAATCTCTATGATTTTCTGAATGAGATCCCTAAAGGAAAAATTCATTGCTCTTTGAAAGGTAGCATCGACGTGTTAATATTATGGTAGCTTCGAGAGGTATGAACCTCTATTGTGACCTATGACGAGATTAGAATACTCCGGAAGGAAGCAAAGAAGTGAAGGAAACCCTAGACAAGGTGTCGACTGCAGAAATATATTTAATATGAATTTATTAATACCTAGAAGAAGAAGTCGGCCCCAGTTAAACTGCCCAGACTACTATAAATACAGGGTGCCAGTTTTCATTATTGACATCTCAGCAGTTGCAGAGAGAACTGGATCTGAGCAAGTGTAGTTGCAGCTTGTGCGCAAGTTTTTGGGAAGGTGTGCGCTAGCCTCTGGGTGGGATTATCTGATCAACTTGGGCTCTATTCTTGCTTGGTGCATTAGCCTCTCTTGGCTATTGGATTGCTACCAGGATTCTCTTCTCTATCAAGGTCAAGGTGCTCGGAGGGTGGCTTCGGCCTATGGTTGCGTGACAAAGGTATTGTCAATGGTAAAACGAGCACAATCTTCTATATTCTAATAGGTTATGGGCCCACACCCCCTTCAGTCAGCCTAAAACGCTAGAAGGAAGCATAGCCGCTAGATATTGAGCTCGTTGAGGAACTGCCACTAGGGTTACTAGCAGGAGCAGCTTCCAAAAACACTGCAACTAGGGTTACTAGCAGAAGCAGTTGCAGAAACCCTAAATCTCCGATCCGGCACCTTGTGATGGAGCATCTTGCCCAAGAATAAGATATTCATATGCGCCCTAACTCAGCGAACCTCTTGGCTCTCTCAGAAGACAGAAATGACGAAGTTGAAGTTTTGGATCAAGGCATGACCAGTTACTAGTCAATTGAAGACCTGTGTGAAACAGTCTGTCTTTTACACTACTCAGCACTTACAGGGACGATTGAAGATGATATGTGGATAATCGACAGTGGAGCTTCCAAGCGCATGACGGGAGATCAAGCCAGACTCTCAAATCCCAATGAGAGAAAGACATCGTACAAAGTGGAGCTTGGAGACAAAAGCATTTACCCCATTGAAGGATTTGGACAAGCCTCTGTCAAGTTGGAATCAGGTAATCATGTTCACTTAAGCAATGTTTTATATGTACCTGGTTTAGAAAATAATCTTGTATCAATATCATGTTTAGAAGACAAAGGAAACATAATAGCTTTCATGGATAGAAAGGTGTTATCATGGCATAAGAATTCCATCATAGAGGATGCTAGGGTTATTGGAAGTCGTGAAGGAAAT
>ML783558.1:605412-629783 GCA_009831015.1 Picea engelmannii | reverse complement strand
GTATCATATATTATATATTAGACTTTAGTTAAATTTATATATATATATATATAAATATATATATATATATATATATATATATAAAGTAGATTCTAATATATTGTTTTAACTTTTCATTAATATATTGCTTAGTTATATTAACTTATATAGCTTTTATTAAATACTGAATATTATTATATTAAATGGAATTTGTGTATATTAATTTTTAAAAATTTAATGTTAAAACCATTAGTATTATTATTGTGGCCATTTAAATATGTTATATTATTATATTTATAACCTTGCATGTATATTTAAATTTTATTATTAATATAGGACTATAGTCTATAGTCTATAAGTGAATGCCAAATTAGATAGCAGTTAGATGAGTAAAGACTAAAGAGTCTATGATGAGCTCTTATTGAGGGTTAAGTTGCCAGCTGCAAATTAGCTAGCCTACAATGGATGTATGCAAATTAGCTAGCCTATGTATACCATGCATAAGAATCTAAATTAGAACGTTGCTCTATGAGCCTATATTATTGTTTTTAATTTTACTTTTCACTACCATGATATATTATAAATTACAACTGATAATTTATTTTTTATTATAAATGCAGTGTGATAGACATGGAACCATTACAGCATGAGCAAAGTGAGGGGGAAAATGTCAAGAAAGACCCAAGATCTCCATTATGGCAATATGTGGAAATTGTTGGCAAAAGTGTAGGAGGTTGTTCATACAAATGGAAATGTAGTGAATGCAATAACATCAAAAATGGCTCATATACTAGGGGGAAGGGCCATCTCACTAGGAAGACTAACACAGGTATGGGGATATGCACAGGTCCAAAAGGTCCAAATGGCGAACCTGGGACAAGTTTGAGTCATGCAAAGCTTCAGTTCTATGCATCTTTGCAAGATGTTGATAGGAGACTCGCTAAGGGAAAACTCCCTGTGCAAGGCTCTATAGCGAAGCCTTTGTTGCCATCTAGACCAACTATCACAACTAATAAAAGACCTACTTTGGGACCTCTTGAAGCAGCATTCAATAACTAGGGCAGAGAAGTAGTTGATGAGCATATAGCTCGTTGCATCTATGCAAATGCACTAGCATTCAATTTGGTGCGCTCCCCTTACTGGCAACAAATGATTAAGGCAGTCAATGAAGAGCCAAAAGGGTACAAGAGCCCTGGTTATGAAAAGGTCTGCACGACCTTGTTAACATCAGAAAAACAATTTGTGGATAGACAACTGCAATCAATCCGTGATACATGGGCACAAACAAGAGTGTCCATCGTTTCTGATGGATGGAGAGACCACAGAAACTGCCCGTTGATTAATGTTATTGCAATATGCCCCCATGGAGCAATGTTTTTGAAGGCCATTGATTGCAGTGGAGTGGAGAAAGATGCAACATTCATCTCCACAATTCTAATTGATGCAATAGAAAATGTGAGGGCACAAAATGTAGTTCAAGTCATCATGGACAATGCACAGGTTTGTAGAGTTGCAGGCTTAATTGTGGAGGGTCAATATCATCACATCTTCTGGACTCCATGCGTCATACATTCGTTGAACCTTATGCTTGCTAAGATTGGCGAGATTGAGTGGATCAACGAAATATATGTAGCATCAAAGGAAATCCAAATGTTTATCACCAATCATTCAATGTCCCAAGCCATATATCGGGGTTTTGCAAAGTTGGAGCTACTTAAGGTACTCCCTTTTTTAATTTTAATCAGTGTTATTAGCATTATGAATTCTGATTTTTAATTGTATATGATTTATGATTTGAGGTTTGACTTCTCAAAACTTATGTAGGTTGCTGAAACCCGTTTTGCCTCCCACACTCTAGTCATAAAGAGGCTTGTGGAGGTTAGACAAGCATTACAAGCGATGGTCATCAATCCTCTTTGGGAATTGTGGAGGACTTCCACTTTTGACAGAGGACAAAAATTCAAGTCTATCATTCTTGATGATGCATGGTGGGACAAGGTCCAATACCTTCTACAGTTCATAGAACCAATCTTCACCATGATCAGGACATTTGACACAGATAAGCCTTGCTTGGGGGAAGTCTATGAAAACATAGATAGTATGTTGGAGAGGATAAGGGAAATTATTAGGGCCAGTGGAAGTGACCCTTTTGAAGTATTGTACAATGAAGTAAAGGACATAGTTACCAAAAGGTGGAACAAAATGACCACACCATTACACCTTTTGGCCTATGCACTGCACCCTCAATACTATCATTCCAAAATATTGGCTTTACCTAGTAGAACAGCCCCAAACGAGGATTCTGAAGTGGTACAGGGATACAAGACAGCTTTGAGGAAAATCTACAAGGATGTGGGAATTGCAATGGAAGTACGTGAAGAATTCGGAGGATTTGTACAATCCACTGGTAACTTTTCAGATCCACTAGCCATTGATGATCGGGGCATATGGATCCTATTACCTGGTTGGGCTTCCATGGAGGGGACAACATTCATCTCTCAACTCTAGCCATAAGGTTATTATCACAGGTTGCCAGTTCCTCATCAGCTGAGAGGAATTGGAGTACATATGGCTTCATCCATTCGGTGAAGCGAAACAGATTGGGAGCAGCGAAGGCTGAGAATCTTTTGTACGTTCATTCCAACCTTTGCCTTCTATCACATTCTAGTCAAGAGTATAAGAAAGGTCTGAGCAGGATGTGGGATGTGGAGCCTAAGATATCCAACTTAAACATGACATTGAATGCCATGACTCACCTCAACCTACTTGAGGATGTTACACCACCAGTTCCTACTTCTACTGCAACTTCCAACATTCCTGACCCCCGACCATCTATTCATGATGTAGAGTTGCAATATGTAGATGATGAGGATGTAGACCCATTTCAGGATTTGTAGTTAAACCTGCTCTACATTGTCATAATAGTAGAGTGATCATTGATTAGACACTCGTTTTTGTAATGACTATGTCACTATTATATTTTTGGTACGAGGCAAGATGCATCATTTCAGTGTTCAGATTTATAAATTATCTAATGATTTAAATTCTAATGTTGTGATTCATGAATGGATTTTAATTTTATTCTAAACTTCGAATATGTTTTTTAAAATTTTAAAAATATTATGACATATTTTTGTACTTGACGTACCTTCTCCGTATCCAGATCCTGGATTTTCAAAAACTTGGCGGATCCGTATCCGTTTCTGAAGTGAATAAATGCAGAAAATGTATAAATTCATAACAGAAATTTACAAAAATATTTTCCAGATTGCAAATAAAAGTAATGAATGCTGAAAAATAGGTGTAGTTTTGCTTATTTGGCTATGATTTGGGTCTATCCTCTTCGTTTTTGACTTGGTTGATTGCATCTTGAGGTGGTTGTGGAGCTCTCCCTTCTCACTTTGGTCAATCCTTCCTTCTAAATTCCACCTCAAAGGAAGATTCCAGCGACAACTTGTGAGGTAGGAGGTACATCCTTCCAACGAGGGCACAGGATATCTTAATCTCTTAGTTTAGAAGCTAGCTATTATTTCTTTGGTTTTCTTGTTTCATTTGTGTACATATATAGGTGGACTCCCAGGAACCCTTTATTGGGTTTTGTAAGAGATTAGCAATCTTCAAGTATGCAAGGAGGCGTAACCCCCTTGATTTTGAGTTGCCTGTTGTTTACTTCCCTTTTTCATGTTCAAATAGAATTGTCAAAGTAGATCTAATCTAGTTAAGGGTTTTCACCCCTAGAGAGCTAAACTACAACTCTTCACCTTCTCTCTTAAATGCTCACAAAAGGAAATTGGTGAATAAACCTTAATTGTTTGCTGTTTTATCTTTTTGTGCTCTTGGGAGGGAAAGGAAATTACTGATTTCTGTACGTTACTTTCATGTTTTCAGTTCTTGCATAGTTTAACTTTAAGTTTGCCAAGTGGAAACCAAACTGAAAAAGAGGATAATAAACCTTGCTTTATTTCTGGCTCCTTATTTGCTTTATACTTGTACTTAGTGCCTTAGACCTGCAAAAATACATTAAAGACAAGATAAAATACATCCACCCTAGATCCATAGATTCATATAACTAACTGACATCCCTAATTCACTTAGTTTGCCACCCCTTTTTCTCCTTTTGCTTGTTTTTCAGTTTCTCCCAAAATCTGAGTGGTGACTCCACATCTACTGACTCTAGTCTCCGTAGCCCCACTGGCATTGTTTTGATAGTGCGTTGGCTTGCTGCTCTAGGGATTCATCTTTAGGATCCCCTATTCCTTTCCTAGGGTTAGTTGGCAAGGGTTGGTCCGATGTGCGTATTCCTCCAGGCACTCAAACCCATCTATAGATACAATATCTAGGAATACTTACACTTGTGAAGAGAATGAGATCACAGTGAACAGTAGAGACATTTTACTAATGAATAGGTTATTGTTTAGGTATATGAAAAAACAAACAGGACAGAGATGTTGAAATAGTTTGGGTTCGATGCAAATATGCATTATTACTATTCTAAAAAGAAAGCTAATATAAAATATTGAGTAAATCCAAAGATTTTAAGGCGTGATAAATCATAAAAGTTCATCTTAAAGGATAACACATTGTTTTCCTTATGTGAATACAGCCACACTATCAGAAGAGAGGAATTTAAGACTTATTTGGCTACAGGGTATATGACATTTGATCTTGAAAAGGCATTGCTGACTTAAATGGAAATTAATGATTGCAAGTTAAAGTTTGCTCTCTGTAAAGTTTTTTGTTTTGATTTTTATTTATTTTTAAATGGTTTTAAATTAGTTTAGTTTTTTTATATTATTTTGTTTTATATTAATTTGAAGAAGAAGAAGGATCATCATCCAAAAAGGATACAAGTCTAGGAGAAGTAGAAGAAGAAGAGAAAAGTGTTAAAGAAGAAGATGTAGGCAATTCGGCTAAGGAGAATTCATCAAGCCAAAACTATTTCTGAGAGATAACATCTAAAGTGTGACATGCAAATAGCCTATAGGCATTAACATCTTCAATAAGTTTCTTGTTGGTGGAGAAATCTCAGCATGTTAGGTTGCTACTAAACATTTTTCAGAAAGTGACAGAATGTTTGTGGGGCTGACAACTGATGTTTCAATGCCTTTGTTAGGCTGCATCGGTGGTTGTGACAGGGTCCTCAGAGAGTTGATCGAGATATGTGGGACAGGTTCTCGTAATTCTTTCACTGGTTCAGGTTAGCAAGTTTTCTATTTGACTACATTTGAGTAATGGAATGTCTCCTGGTCTTTCTTAAAGATTCTAGATCAAGAAACTCTGTTATGCATTACTCTTTCATAAATTATCATTGTTTTCTGCAGCAAGAGAACAGCCTGCACAAGCTCCGCGGAACAGTAGGGCTCAAGCTCCTGGGAACAACAGGACTGGAAATTCTAGGCAGAGTCTATGTCTGCATTGTAGACAACCAGGTCATAGTTCCAATGAGTGTCCTAGGCAGGCTCCCCGGCCTCAAGGGCGTCAAGTTGGTCATAGTTCCAATGAGTTTCCTCGGCAGCCTCCCCAGCCTCGAGGGCATAGAGCTGGTCGTGTATCGGGTTCTACTGGTATCACTCTATCCCGGAATACCACAAGGCTTAAATAAAATGAGTCAGTTTTGGGACTGTGGTCTGTAGATAATCCATGATTAAAGAACCTATTTCAAGGAAAATAAAATATGCATTGGGGATGCTTTGAATTTAATCTTGGAGGCTCTACCACATGGAAGAATTAAGTATCAAGAATAATCAGAACAGATATGGTGCATTCATCAGTAATGATAACCGGTACATTAGTTGCTTCCTTGCAGTATAGATCTTTTGTTATTCCTGATGAACATTTTGGTGACATGTTACTACTTGTATTATACAGGAACACAGGAAGTGCTTTGTGACATTTGCCAAATGCCTTGTGCTCTGCGAACTGCCAACACTGAAAATAACAGGGGAAGACGATTCTATTCTTGCCAGTCACGAAGTTGTAACTTCTTCATGTATATATCAAAACCTATACTATAGCATATTACTAATTTTGGTTGGATTGCTGACTATGCTATGATCATCTCTATTTTAGGAAAAAGTAGACCATATGACTTGATTTTGGAGTTGGTGGGATAGTTAGCCACTGCTAATTGCCAACCAGCTCTGACATCTGTCTGGTGGATGTCTCTTACAATGGAAAGAGAACCTAACTGTCTTTAGCTGTCTGTTTGTTTTCCCTTCTTAATTGCAGGTGGGAGGATTCAGTTCAAACTGCTAGCACAAGTGCTGGAAGAAACCGTGGTGGCACTGATGGTGCTGGGGATGGAAGAAGAAGGGTGAATCGAACAAACAGCAGAAGCAATAGAGGAGGAAGAGGAGATGGGAGTTTTGTAAGTGCTACTGGTGAAGAGGTTGTAAGCAGGTGCTTTGTTTGTGGAGATCCCTCACATTTTGCAAATGCTTGCCCAAATCGGGCTACATAGACAATGACAATTCTGTACATGTTTGCAACCCTAAGCAATGTAAAAAATGATCATATTTGGATGTCATTTCTTTGAAAGAACATCCTCTTCAAACCATCAATCTTCAGGCACACATTTGAGTTTCCTTTGTACATTGAGTAGCTATTGACAGGATGTTAAGCATATTATCTTATTTGTATTAAAAGCCCAGTTTTTGTTTTAACATTCTGTTGTGAAATGAATTTCTCTGAAGTAAACTGAATGTAGCATTCAAAGGTATTTTTTATGTGGAAACTTCCACATGTAAAAACCCATGCAATGTAACAAAAAGATTGCAGGTTGGTTTATGTTTGTGTTTGTGTGTGATGTATAAACAAATGAAGCCTATGCTATTTAATCAAATAAAGTATGAAATTGTCTGCAGTCTTTCTTCCTTATGAAATTTAATTCGTCTTCATGTCAAACATGTCATTCCATTAACCATAGCAATGACATTAACTGACATGTCATTCCATTAGCCATAGCAATGACATTAACAGTATCTGTTATTATTTGTTCTTCATCTAAGTCTAGATCTCTTCAAAAACTCAGTAATTTGCTTAGCATGAAAATAATTTAAAGTGCAGCGACCAGAGCAGAAAAGATGAGATGGAATATTTTGTGTTAAGATCCATTGCACTCTAGTTATGATTTCTCTAACACAGAATTTGCTCTTTGATAAATTTGTTATTTAATATATGTATCCATTTGGGTTACAAAATCACATTGTAATATCCCTTCTTGTACCACATTAAAAGGAAATTATTCCTAGATAAGGTGTTGGTTCTAACTAGAAAACCTTTAGAGATGGTGACAAAATATGTCATATATTATAAGAATATACAATGTAATGTATTATTGTTTCTTGTTTTTTATTTTTCATTGAAAAATATAAACCAACAATACTAATGTCATGGACTTTGTAACGAGCAATAATATTTAAAATATATTGTTGATGTTTTGGTAGCTGCGGGAGGTACTTTCCCTCCTAGATGACCTTTCTTAGACGAGAAGAAGATTCCGGAAGCAAGAGAACCATTGAATAGATGTGGAAATACCCTAGAACAGAATTTGGCCCAGAAGAATAAAGAACAATGAAGTGACACCTTCCGAGAAGAGAAGTCGGCCCAGTAAAGAGGACATGAAGGCTATAAATAGGAGGCACCTTAGCTCATTTGGACACACTCACTCACACTCTCTCATCTACACATAAGTAAGGCACAAGTTTGAGGAAGGGTGATGCAACAACTCCAGTGATAGAGATTCTTCTTGTTTAGTCTTTCTCGTATTTTTCTCTTGTGCGCTACTCTTGGAAAGGATGCACTATCTTGGTATTGTGTTGTTGTTGCAGCTGGGGTGGTATTTCTGGTTGTGCTTTGAGATAGCCTTTGGGTTAGGGTTTATCTGTTGGTTCATGATTGGACTTGCTTTGTGAACATAATCTGTCTAAGAAAGGTTGTTGGTTTTTTCCCCCATTTGGGGTTTTCCCAGGATAAATCTCTTGTGTTCTATTGTCTCTTGTTTATGTTGCTATTGCTCAGTACATGATATATAAGTTAATGATAAAAAAGTAAAAGAACATTGGTAACTCTAATGCTCTGTAAATAAAGAAAATCTAACATGGGATCACAGTTGGTTACCTTCAGAACAGTCTGACCACTGGAAGGAAGATCATTTGCAGCAACACCTTGTCGTTGCACCGTAATATATTTGTCAAGCTCATTGAGCATTAGTTCCAAAGGTGTTGGGAGTTATCTTTACAGAGAGTTGTGTGCCCTACCCTAGCACACCCCTTGCAACCCTTAATGTGTTGTTTGGTCAAGTTTGAAAAATCGTAGTTTTTCAAAGCTAGGGTTTCTACTAGCCAAAATGTCAACCAGTATGAGAGTTGAGGATAGATTGGATGGAGCAGATAACTTCAGATCACGGAAGCATTCTAGAAGAGAATGAGCTATTGGATCATGTCAAGCAGATACTTCCAGAACCAGAAGAAGAAGATGCCAAAGAAAAGTTCAGGAAGAATAAGGTCAAGGCCAAGAGGATCTTGATAGACTCGATTAAGGATCGTAGATTTAGCGCACTCAAAGGAAGCCCAAGAGTTGGAGGCAACAATGACAATGTCTCCTACAACAGAGAACAACTCAAATAGGTCAACAACAACAAGATTCCAGGTTTGCATATCACGTTTGATATTTTATATCGTTGCAGTTTAAGTAAGTGTTGTAACTAGAATAACAGTCTTTAGAATTCTATTATTGCTATTGCTATTGCTAGTTCAATAACACTTGAATATTGCTGGTACGATTATCATTAAGTAAATGCTCATATCAATAATGCACTTGTTTACAAGATAAATTGATCTCCTCTAGGAGATGCGCTTGGTTGTTGACCTTGTTCCATGCAAGTTATCTTGTAAATTCCATGGAGGTTACCATGGAGATGTTCTTGTTTCTGTTAAGTTTTTAATGTTGTTATTGGGTTATTTCCAAATTACATGAGCATTCAATGCATTTCCAAAACAATAGCATAAACAGGATCACTGAAAGAAACACAATCACAAGGTACGCAACATTTTATCCTAGGAAACCCTCATGGGGGAGAAAACCCAGTAAAAACTTCCGCAATAATAGATTGTCAATACAATGCCAAGAATAAACCAAGAATAAGCATGTGCCTCTCTTCTCCTTCCTCATGCGACTACAACTGCCTTCAAGATATGTGCACTAGATGAGTGAGTGTGAGTGTGTGTAAGTGAGGCAACATCCTCACATATAAATACTAGTTGAGGAGGCGCTAGGGTCATGTCTCTTCACATGGTAGGGCCGACTTCTTCTATAAGTGGTTAAAACCACTTTATAAACACTAGGGGCCGACTTTACAAATACCACCATATAAATATGGTTTGACCAATCCATAAAAGGGGATTTGATCTTATACAAGACCCAACATGATCAATCCGCAAAAGGGGATTTGATCTATAAGATAATAACTCAAATATAATTAGAATATTCTTCCAAGTTACAATATTTCAACACTCTCCCTTAACAAGAAGGGTATTCTACTGACATGACCCAATATAACATCATCAAGAGAAGGGGAGGGCAACATCATCATTAGCATCTGGAACACTAACTAGCACATCTATAAATCATCGGAAGTTTTCTCATCATCAATATCATCATTGTTTACAGCATAGAGTTCGAGTAACATCATCATCATCAACAACATGAAGCTGAAACATCAACATCAATAGCACGAAGTTGAAACAACACCATAAACAACATGAAACTGGAACAACAACATCATCAACATGTGGCAACAGAATGAGACAGGTGCATCAACAACAACATTTGTGGTACTCTGATAGATCGTCCTTACTGGACCTTCGAGATCTTCCCAGGAATCATCAGATTCCCTAGGATATAAAATCCTAACAAGCTACCACATGGTACTCTGATATAGCGTCCTTACTGGACCATCAGGATCTGCCATGGAATCATAAGATTCCCTAGGATATAAAATCCTAACATTGCTACCACTATTGACCACAGTTGGCATATACATGAACAGGTACTCTGATAGACCATCCTTACCGAACCTTTGGGATCTTACCAGAGATGATCAATCCCCTAGGATATAAAATCCTAATGGAGCTACCCGTTGTTGGTCATGATACCATAGTATCATCAGCATCACTCCCCCTTTCGAGAGAGGTCCTTTCGGACTACACCAAGCTTGTCTCAGAAGTACTCAAACTTCACACGAGACAGAGGCTTGGTCAACACATTTGCAACCTGGTCATATGTGCCAACATATTGGAGTTTTATAGCTCCTCTTTGCACCATATCACGAATGTAATGATATCGGATCTCTATGTGCTTCGACTTATCATCGAACACTGGGTTCTCCGTCATCTTTATACAACTCTAGTTATCACATAGAATCGTGGTGGCTTCCATCTCCAAATCGAACAGAGCTGTCAACAAATTTCGAAGCCATATGGCTTCACAACTGGCGGAACATGTTGCAATGTACTCTGCTTCTGTCGTGCTGAGAGAAATATTGGATTGCTTCCTTCTTTGCCATGAAGTCATGGCTGACCCTAAACTGAAACAACATCCTGAAGTGCTCTTTCTGTTTGAAGCACTTCCAGCGCAATCTGAATCAGTATAACCATACAGTCTAAATTCATGGTCTCCAGTATAACAAAGACCATAATCCAACATACCCTTAAGGTATCTCATCACATGCTTTGTAGGTACAAGATGAATACGTCTTGGCTCCACCAGATACTGATTCAAGGTGCTCACAACAAAGCATATATCTGGCTTAGTATTCGTCAAATACATCAACGAACCAATAATATGTATGTATAGAGTAGCATCAACCAACTCTGACGAAGTATCAACCAGGAGCTTCAAATTCGTTTCCATGGGTGTGTTCATGGCTTTACATTCCAACATGTCAAATCTGTTAAGTATTTCAACTGTATACTTCCCTTGGTTAAGGAAGATCTTCTCTAGACTCTACCAAACTTCAAGACCTAAGAAATAATGCATCAGGCCTAGGTCTTTCATCTCAAACTCTACAATGAGCTTCTTCTTGCAATCTGTGATGAGATTTTCTTCTCTAGTCAAGAATAAATCATCCACATATAGTAGTAATATAATTGGCTCATCATTCACAACCTTGAAGTTAAGGTTAGGATAAACTTTACTCTTGGTAAATCCCAAGCTTGTCATGAAACTATCAATTCTACCATACCAAGCTCTAGGGGCTTCTTCAACCCGTACAGGGCTTTCTTCAACCTACAGACATGAGTCTTTCTATCTTCAACTTCAAACCCTTGTGATTGTTCTATATACACTTCTTCTTCAATAACACCATTTAAGAAGGTTGTTTTCACATCCATCTACTGCAACTTCCACTTCATTTTGGCTGCAAGAGCTATGATGGTTCTGATAGAATTGTATCTAGCTATAGGAGAAAATGTTTCTTCATAGTCAATAGTTTTATTTTGAGAAAAGCCACGAGCCACAAATTTTGCCTTATATTTTTCAATACTTTCGTCTGATGCATGTTTTATTTTGTATATCCACTTGGAAGATACCACATCTTTGTTCTTTGGTCTCGGAACTACTTTCCATGCATCATTCTTTATAATGGATTGGTATTCTTCTTTCATGGCATCCATCCAATCTTTCTTTTGAACGGCTTCCTCAAAGCAAGTAGGTTCCTTCTCTACGAAATCACACAATAAGGCCATATAGTTGGAGAATGGCTTAGGTTTCTTGTTTTGTCTTATGGTTCCTTCTGGGGTACCATACTTCTCTGCATCAGAATAAGTTCTCTTGCCCAAGATGGCTTTTCTCTTGTGAGAGATCGTTCACTAGTTCTGCAACTCTGGGAGCTACATGTTCTTCATATACTTCTTCAAGCTGACATTTCCTTGATCTTTTGAGTGTTACATCTTCATCAAAGGTTACATCTATGTTGATCTCAATATGATGGTAACTTGGAATGTAAATTCTGAAGGCCTTAGAGACCTCACAGTATCCAACAAATATTTCTTTCTTTCCCAAAGGATCCAACCTGGTTCTCTTTTCTTTTGGAATGTGTACAACTACTAGAAAACCAAATATTTTGAGGTGGCTTACTTCTAGCTTCTTTCTAGTGAACATTTCTTTGAGTTTTAAATCCAGGTATAGAAATTTTAAATGACAAAATCAGCGAGACTATATTATTTCATACACTTAGCAACCTAGAGATAATTGTCTTCTATGAACTCTAAAATGTCTAAACCCACATTCAAAAATTACCATAAGAAAAAATACACATTGCTAAGTAATTTTGTAGCGGAATAAACACAATGAACAACAACCATTCAACTCAGAAAAACCCAGAAATTTAGGCAATGCTAGGGAAAACCCTAATGTGGGGAAACCCAAAGAGAGAGAGATTTTATTAGCTTCACGAAAGATATATCAGCAGCAGCAATACATTTACAACGAAGAGAAATAACTTACAGCACCCAACAATCCCAAATGTCTGCCTCGATTTTCGTGCCCAGAAAATTCGTACTGTTGTACGAAATTTCTCTCTTACAGCACCTCGAAATCTATGCCAAATAAATGTTGTACAGACAACAACAAAACTGCCTTCTTCACCAACAGAAAACACTGAAAAAGATGCCTTGATTTACGTGCAGCAAGCTGCCTTGAAATATGTGCCCTCCCAGCTTGTTGTATGGACTATACGGATCCATACAGTACGGCCTTTCTAACAGCAGAAAATTTACAACACGCTCACTCAAAAAACTCCCTTGGGATTTGTGCCCAAACTCTCTTGGAAAATGCGCCCTCCTTGTTGCCCTATTTCCTCTCTCGAGCTCTCTCGGAAAATCTCTCTCAAACTCTTTCTTCAATGTGTCTTGCACACTACCCAATGCATTCTCTTATAATTTGAAAGTAACCCTTCACCTTCTCCAACCCTAGATCTAATGGCCAAGATCTAATCTTGCCTTTACAAGATCAAGGGTCATGATTCATTCCCTCCAAAATAAATCACTCAAATATTAAAGTACATTTCCACTTTATAACATAAGTGCACTTTATGAGAAAAAGTCGTGCTAATATTAGAAGGTACACTTTATTAAAAAAGTCACTTTAATAAAAGAACCACTTTATCACAACTTTATAAAAACCCATTATAAAGTCAAATGTCTAGTAGTGCAAATACAAGGCTACTTCTGCATACAAGACAAACATGTGGAGTACCTCCCAAGCTAAAAAGATAACACTCCCTCTTAGTGAGGGATGTACTCACTACCATCTCCATCATCTGGTCGCATCACATTGTGCTCAGTAGGAGCTCCCTCTGAACCTGGAGCCATCGTCAACATCTGCATAGAACTTGAACTAGAAGATCTTCTCCTGACAGCCACTATGAACCCTGAGCTCCTAGGAGAATCCACTCCACCTTGAGCATCAGTTTGATCACATCAGCTGAGCCTCATGCCAGTGCTCAAAAGAGAGTTCCTCTCTTCTCTCGAAATGCAAGACTGAATCCTTGGGCCCACCGAAGTCTCAGGAGCCTCCTGCTCCTCATTCGACGTTGAATCATATCCTGACGATTGTCCTCGCAACATGTACAACCTATCCACCCGATCACCAATCAGTTGTGGTTCCATCGAGTACACTCCCTCCCTGTAGATAAATACATGTCCCCTCTTGAACAATGTACAATATCCAACATCCTCCAAGGATGAGACTGAGAGCAAGTTAACCCTCAAACCTGGAACAAAGAGAACTCCATCAAGCTCCAGGAATCCTCCATACTCAAGTCGGAATCTAACCCTTCCAACTCCACGTACATCTCGCATCATGCCACCTTCACTCTCCACCAGTCAGTCATGACTTGTCTCTTTATAATAAGGAATACTCGTCAGATTCTCGTCAAGTGATAAGAGGCTCCACTATCAACAATCCATCTGAAATCACCCCCAAATCCTCCACTACTGACACTCGATACTAGAGTAAGCAAAGAAAATTTCTTATCAAACTTGGAAGAAAAGTCCTCTATTGTTGTTGTAATAGCTGTCTCAAGCCCTTCATGTTCCTTCTTCTTCTTGTTCCTCTTAGGACACTGAGAAGAAAGGTGCCCCAACTGGTTACAAAAATAACATCTGACTTTACTCAAGTCTCTCCCTGAATTTCCTTTCTTCTTACTCTTTGCAGCAAGAGCAACATTCTCCTCAACTCTGTCTTCCTTCTGTCCACTACTATGAGATCCCTCTTGGATCTCTCCCTGAGTGAAATTGTCCCACATTCTACTCCAAACTAGAAGATATTCATGACCCACCACACACTTCACGAAGACTTCCCATTCCTTGGTGAAACCATTCAAGACTATCCTCACCAACTCTAAATCGGATATGACCTGCCCAACTTGAGTTATCCTCATCTTTCACTTGAGCTACCTAGGTCAGATAAGAAGACACACTCTCCCCCTTACCCATCATAGTATCATGCATCTTATCCTTCAAGGCCATCTTCTGGTTTTCATTCTTCACCTCAAATAAGTTCTTAAGTGCATCCCACATCTCTTTGGTTGTCTTCTTCTCATCCAAGTGTGGGATAAGGTGGTCCTTCACTCCATCCAAAATAATCCTCTGAGCTTTGGCCTCCTTTACTTCATGAAAATCCAAAGCAACAGGATCTATTGTGGGAGCCACAACAACAAAACTGACATAGTTCCAAATCTTGTTCTCTCTAAGAACAACTGACATCCGGACCTTCCACTGCAAATAGTTGGAAATGCCATCCAATCGATCCTCAAATCTAATGCATGCAGCCATATTCCCTGTCATTGTTCAAATGAAAACAAACAACAAATTTCCTTCTTCAAACTTGCCCAAAATTTTCACTGTTCGTTGTCACTCAGAACCCAAGCTCTGATACCATCTTGAAATTTTAAATAAAAAAATCAACAAGACTATATTTTGTCATACACTTAGCAACCTAGAGATAATTGTCTTCTATGAACGTTGAAATGTCTAAACCCACACTCATAAATTACCATAAGCAGAAATACACATTGCTAAGAAATTTTGCAGCAAAATAAACACAATGAACAACAACCATTCAACTCAGAAAAACTCATAAATTTAGGCAATGCCAGGGAAAACCCCAATGTGGGGAAACCAAAAGAGAGAGAGAGATTTTTTTAGCTTCAGGAAAGATATATCAACAGCAACAATACATTTACAGCCAAAAGAAATAACTTACAACACCCAACAGTCCCAAATTTCTGCATCAATTTCTGTGCCCAGAAAATCCATATTGTTGTGCAGATTTTCCCTCTTAGAGCACCTCGAAATCTATGCCAAATAATTGTTGTATGGACAACACCAGAACTTCCCTATTCACCAACATAAAACACTGAAAAATATGCCTCGATTTGCATGCAACAAGCTGCCTTGAAATCCATGCCCTCCCATCCTGTTGTACGGATTGTACGGACTATATGGATCTGTACAGTACGGCCTTTCTAACAGTAGAAAATTTACAACACTCTCACATAGAAAACTCCCTTGGGATTTTTGCCTAATCTCTCTTGGGAAATGCGCCCTCCTTGTTGTCCTCTTTCATCTCTCAAGCTCTCTTGGAAAATCTCTCTCAAACACTTTCTTCAATGTGTTTTTCACACTACCCAATGCATTCTCTTATAATCTAAAAGTGACCCTTCACCTTCTCCAACCCTAGATCTAATGGCCAAGATTTAATCTTGCCTTTACAAGATCAAGGATCATGATTCATTCCCTCCAAAATAAATCACTCAAATATTAAAGTACATTTCCACTTTATAACATAAGTGCACTTAATGAGATAAAGTCACTTTAATATTGAAAGGTACACTTTATTAAAAAAGTCACTTTAATAAAATAACCACTTTATCACAACTTTATGAAAACCCATTATAAAGTCAAGTGTCTAGTAGTGCAAATACAAGGCTACTTCCACATACAAGATAAACATGCAGAGTACCTCCCGAGCTAAAAAGCTAACACCAAGTGCACTATGGGATAATCTGTTTTGGACATATACTGTTGTTCTTGCTGCTTAAGCCATAAGTGCATTGGAAGATCTTGATCGTGAATCATAGTCTTTACTGCTTCCATAATCGTTCTATTCTTTCTTTCTACTACACCATTTTGTTGAGGATTATAGGGAGTGGTGAGCTCCCTCTTAATCCCGACATCTATACAAAAGCTTCCAAATTCATTTTAAGTGTACTCTCCTCCATTGTCTGACCTGAGTATCTTGATTTCCCTTTCGGAGAGGTTTTCTACCAAGGCTTTGAATTCCTTGAAATTTTCAAGTACTTCATCTTTTGACTTCAAGAAATAAACCCAAGTCTTACGAGAGTAATCATCAATAAAAGATACATAGTATACATACCCGCTTAGAGTGGTTGATGGCATTGGACCGCATACATCTGAATGGACAAGTTCCAAGATTCATTTTGCTTTATTGTTGCTCTTTGGAAAATGATTATTTATGTTCTTCCCTTGTGCACATCCCTTGCATACACTTTCATGATCAACCTTTTATTATGGTAAACCTATAACTACCTTGCTTACATATGGTAAGGCTTTGTAGTTGATGTGAGCTAGTCTTTTATGCCAAAGTCCACAAGGAAAGTCAATAGAGTGTGTTAATGCTACATTTGAGTGACCTTTTAACTTGTACAAACCACCTTCTTTTGTTCTAATAACAACTGCATATTCTATTAGTTTTTCCTTTAGACCACATAAGAACTTCACCATCTATGAATGCAACCCTGAAACCTTTCTTATCTATCGTTGAGATAGAAAGTAAGTTCTTTGTCAATCCTGGTACATAGAGTACATCCTTCATTCTCATCGAAGTTCCTAAATCAAGTTTGTAGGTGGATTCTCCCATTCCTTTGATAGGGTATTGATAATCATCTCCAAGTGAAACTTTTTGGGGGAAGTCCTTTTCTATAAGGCTAGAGAGAATTTTTTTCTAACCTGTCATGTGCTTAGAGGCACCGCTATCTATGAGCCAAGTATCCTCTCCAGGTGTCACAGATCCTGAGAGGGTTGAAAACAAAACATAATCTTCAATCTCTTATTTAGTTAACTTCTTGGGTGCCTCATCATCTTCAGTTGCATGGGAATGATGTCTTTTGTTTTTTCTCCTCTTGTATTCTTCCCTTCTGGCACGACAGTTCTTAGCAATGTGTCTCACTTATCACAATGATAACATTGATAGGAGGATAAATCTTTTCCCTTTCTTTGACCCTTATGATATTTCTGGAATCTCGTTGGAGAGTGAGATTCTTTATGAAAGTGGGTCTCATTTTGAAAATGAGACTTTTTCTTTCCACCTTTAGCATGAGCAGTTAGGGCTTGATCTTCATCTCTTAATAAGATAGCTTCTCAGTTGGCCACTCTTGCTTCTTCTTGAACACATTCTTCCCATAAACTATCAAATTGGAGTTTCTCTTTTCTTGCACAAATAGTTTAGATGAAGGCATCCCAAGCTCTTGTGAGACCATTAAGAGTTGTCATTATGAGTTCATCTTCATCTAAGTTGTCTCAAATTGCCTCTAAATGTTCCTTGAATTGAGAAACCCTAGAGAAATAGTCTTGAACTGCTTCTCCTTTTTGCATCTTTGTATTCTTGAGTTGGGTTCTCAAATTCATCTTCCGGTTGATGTTATTTTCTTCATACATTCCGGTTAGGCAATCAAACAAATCTTTTGGAGTAATCTTAGAAGACACTTGGGGGATCAAGTGGTCTTTAATAGAGTCTACAATTATCCTTTTAGCCTTAATCATATCATTTTTGTACTTCTCTTTGGCTGGATCTTCTTTGGGTTCTGGTACATTTTATTTTATGAAATTTTCAAGGTCATTCTCTTCAAGAATGAGTTCAATTCTATACTTCCATGCACAAAAATTTTCAACACCTTATAACTTGTCAACAAGCTTGGTGCTTGTAGACATCTTGACCTAGAGCTAAGAAAATGACCAGAAAATGAAAGTGCTCAAAAATTGAAACTGAGCTTACCAAGAGATGTGTTTGGTTGAGGCGAGGTTGGTGGAGCTGACTATTTCAAAAAATTCCAAGTTTTACCCCTTGAAACTTGACCTATGCGATTCTAGACTGGTACTTCTAGTATTGGTTCTGGTTTTCTAGTTTTTTGGTACTAGTAAAAACTAGGGTTTGACTTTCCAGAGAATCTAGCCACTGAAAAAGTTCGCTCAAGCTGCCAAAATATGCGCTAGGGAAAGCCACACTTCCCAAGGTAGTTTTTGGTCAAAAATTCCTCTTTAGTAAAAATCTTTAATTTTCTTGTACGACAATAGTGATGTTTTTAGATACCCAATGAAATATGTTATATTCAGTCAAGCTCTGAAACCATGTTAAGTTTTCACTGTTGTTATTAGGTTATTTCCAAATTACATGAGCATTCAATGCATTTCCAAAACAATAGCATAAAGAGGATCACTGAAAGAAACACAATCACAAGGTACACAACATTTTATCTTGGGAAACCCTCATGGTGGAGAAAACCCAACAAAAACTTCCTTAATAATAGATTGTCAATACAATGCCAAGACTAAAGCTAAAACACCAAGAATAAACCAAGATTGAGCATGCGCCTCTCTTCTCTTTCCTCCTGCAACTGCGATTGCCTTCAAGATATGCACACTAGATGAGTGAGTGTGAGTGTGTGTAAGTGAGGCACCATCCTCACATATAAATACTAGTTGAGGAGGTGCTAGGGTTATGTCTCTTCACATCGTAGGGTCGAATTCTTCTAGAAATGGTTAAAACCACTTTATAAACACTAGGGATCGACTTTACAAATACCACCATATAAATATGGTTTGACCAATCCACAAAAGGGGATTTGATCTTATACAAGACTCGACATGATCAATCCGCAAAAGGGGATTTGATCTATATGATAATAACTCAAATATAATTAGAATATTCTTCGAAGTTACAATATTTCAAGAGTTTCTTGTTTCGGGAAGGTCACATATAATAGCTCTGAGAGGGAGCTATAATGACGGTTGCGGGAAGAAACAATTTAGATGGTCTTTAGCTACGACATGGAGTAGACTATCCATAAATAGAGTTGAGCACATCCATGTAATGAAGGAGAAGAGGACGAAGTTAGAATCTCTGGCAAGAAGGGTATTGTTGCGGATACAAAGTATCTCATATGGAGATCTATTGTAAGGAGCACAAGGCTCCGAAGATGACCATACATATCCCTCTAGTTCAGTTGATCACTTTTCATATCACCAGGAAGAGTCAGTAGAGCCAGAAGGTCCTACCTAGAATCGTTATAGTGACTAGGAAGAGACCAGCATGGTCCCGTGATACTTTGCAGGATGCAAAGGGGGATACAGATATATGGCATTGATGAGACATATGATGAGGATCATATTTCTCCACTAGTGGTGAGGCAGGCGGCCCCACCAAGTACCAACTCAAAAGTAGCTAGATTTCATAGGGAGTCAGCCCTTAGGATCCAGTAGGGAGGAGCAGCCTCCCCATGACAGTTCATAGGATATCAGACTTCAGATGAGGTTAGCACATGTAGAGGGAGCAGATGACTCCGAACATTAAATAGAATTAGAGGGAGTCAAGCTTCAGAGGGAGCATGTAGACTCGGAGTGAGCCTGATCTCATAGATAGTCGGTGGCTTAGAGAATTTCATTCAGAAAGTATTCCTCCTCAGATTCAGATGGGAGAGAGACATCTTCCAGGAATGACAGACATGAGACTAGATCAAAGCTTCGGAGGCTTTGAGGACATATGAGACCTCTTAGGACGATTCCCTTGTTTCAGTGACAGAAGAGGAAACCAGACAGAAGGATTGGGATATTGATCTTTCCTTGGTTCTGAGACTAGAAGGGAAGTCAGTGGTGACTTCCAAGTTGATCTACAAAATCAAGCAAGTTGCAGATGGAAGCATAGAGATGTACAAATCTTGATGTGTGGCCAGAGGAGTCTCCCAGCAAGAGGGAGAATATTATGACGAGAGACTTTCTCCAGTAGCCAGAAGAAGTGTACATAGAGAAGCCACAAGATACATGAGAAGGAGTCTCATGTCTACAGATTGAAGAAGGCTTTGTACGGGCCTAAGAAGGCACCGAGGGCATGATATGCCAGATCAGACAGGTACTTGATGAGCTTGGGAATGATTTCCCATTGATCCTATCTGTGGATGACTTGTTTCTAACAGGAGATGAGAAGCTCATAGTTGGGTGCAAGAGGGAGCTTGCTTCAGAGTTCGAGATGAAGGATCTATGTTTGATGCATTACTTCTTGGGATTGGAGGTGTGGCAAAGATTAGATGAAATTTTCCTTAGCCAAGGAAAATATACTATTGAGATCCTGCAGAGACTCGGGATGATGGATTGCAAGTCCATGGCCACACCTATGTTGATAAATCTGAAGTTTCTGAGTTATTCATCTTTAGATTTGGTGGATCCCATGATGTACAAACAGTTGATTGGATCCTTGATGTACTTAGTTAACACCAGGCCAGACATATGTTTTGCAGTGAATGCCTTGAGTCAGTACATGGTTTAAACTAGAAATGTACATTGGATGGCAGCAAAACATATGTTGAGGTACCTGCGTGGTACGATTGGATATGGATTGAGATATGTCTCGGGTGGAGATGTGAAGCTCCAGGGATATACAGACTTTGACTGGGCAAGGAGTGCAGTGGATCGAAAGAGTACTTATGGATGTTGCTTTAGTCTGGGATCAAGTATGATCTCATGGTTAAACAAGAAACAAACATCATTGGCACTCAGTACAACAGAGGTAGAGTATATCACAGCTAGTGTGGCAAGTCGTGAACTAGTGTGCCTTTAGAAGTTGTTTGCAAGGATATTTGATCTAGAATTGGAGCCAACTTTGATACATTGTGATAATCAAAGTTGCGTAAGGATTTCAGAGAACCCTGTCTTTCATGACAAGTCAAAGCACATAATATCATTACATCCAAGACATCGTGCAAAGAGGAGCTATAGAGGGCCAGTAAATATCCACGAATGAGCATATAACAAACATTCTTACCAAGTCTTTGTCTAGAGTGAAGTATGAGTACTTCATAGACAAGCGTGGCGTGATGCAGAATGTTCGCCCTCGTTGAGAGGGAGGTGTGTTGTTTCTCCTCCTGCCGGCTAACCCCTCTGGCCAAGGGTTCCCTAGATCAGTCATGTGAGGTGACTGAGGGGGTAATGCATTGTCGGACTTGATGAGGGAAGAAACATCACACACATAGTCGTGAGGACTATGGGAGTAGCTTTTTTCTACTGAATGAGACTACAACTATGGTTGATGGCATTCTAGTAGTTGTGTGCTACTAGTTGATTGTTGCATAGTTATAGAGACATTGACTATGACTATGATTGATGGCATTGTAGTAGTTGTGTGCTACTAGTTGATTGTTGCATAGTTATAGAGACTGTGACTATGGATGATGGAATTGTAGTAGCTATGTGATACTAGTTGATTGTTGCATAGTTATAGAGGCCATGACTATGGTTGATGGCATTGTAGTAGATGTGTGCTAGTAGTTGATTGTTGCATAGTCACGGGGATTGTAGACTATGATTATGGATGATGGCATGGTAGTAGTTGTGTGCTACTAGTCGATTGTTGCATAATCATAGAGATTGTTGGACTGCATGGTGGTAGCTTGTGTAGCTACCAGTTGATTGCAGGATATGACTATGGTTGATGGCATGGTAATAGTTGTGTGCTACTAGTTGATTGTTGCATAATCATAGAGTTTGTGACTATGGTTGATAGCATGGTAGTAGTTGTGTGATACTAGTTGATTGTTGCATAGTCACAGAGATCATAACTATGGTTGATGGCATAGTAGTAGCTTAGTGCTACTAGTTGATTGTTGCATAGTTATGGAGACTATTGGATTGCATGGTAGCAGTCTTACGACTACTAGTGGATTGCAGATCATGACTATGGTTGATGACATGGTAGAATCTTAGTGCTACTAGTTGATTGTTTCATAGTCATGAGAGACTACTGAATAGCATGTTAGTAGCTTGCTACTAGTTGATTGCTATGTAGTCGTGACAGTATGGTTTGGTAGCAGATTGGATGGCATTGTAGTATTTGTGTGCTACTAGTTGATTTCCATGGAGACTACCTGACCTCTTAGAAGTAGTTGTGTGCTACTGTTTGATCGCAGCACGGTCAGGAGGACTATGGCAATAGTTATGTACTACTTGACAATATGGGTAGTTGTGTGCTACTCGATAATTGCAGCATAGTCTTGAAGACCGTGATGGATGATTTTGAGCTACCAATGGCATTGTAGTAGTTGTGTGCTACTAGTTGATTGCATAGTAGTCAATGGACTACTAGATGAAGACATCATGGAAAGATACCTCCCTATCTAAGACAGAGTGTTGATGTTTTTGTAGTTGTGGGAGGTATTTTCCCTCCTATATGACCTTTCTTAGATGAGAAGAAGATTCTTGAAGAAAGAGAACCATTGAACAGATGTGGAAATACCCTAGAAGAGAAGTGCGCCCAGAAGAATAAAGAACAAGGAAGTGACACCTTCTGAGAAGAGAAGTCGGCCTGGTAAAGAGGACAAGAAGGGTATAAATAGGAGGTTCCCTAGCTCATTTTGACACACTCACTCACACTCTCTCATATACACATAAGTAAGGCGCAAGTTTGAGGAAGGGTGACGCAGCAACTGCAATGACATAGATTCTTCTTGTTTAGTTTTTCTAGTATTTATCTCTTATGCGCTACTCTTGGAAATGGTGTGCTATCTTGGTATTGTGTTGTTGTTGGAGTTAGGGTGGTATTTCTAGTTGTACTTTGAGCTAGCCTTTGGTCTAGGGTTTACATGTTGGTTCATGATTGGACTTGCTTTGTGAACAGAATCTGTTTAATAAAGGTTGTTTGGTTTTTCCCCATTTGGGGTTTTCCCAAGATAAATATGTTGTGTTCTTTTGTCTCTTGTTTATGTTGTTATTGCTCAGTACATTATATATAAGTTAATGATAAAGAAGTCAAATAACATTGGTAACTCTAATGCTATGTAAATAAAGAAAATATAACATATACTTATTAGCACATTTTTCCACCCTCCAATTGAGTTGATAAATCTGATAGTTCAGCAATGAAAAATGGATAATTAAAAAAACAAAGCCCCAAATTGTCACAGGCTAGACCCCTCTCCGTTTGGGCTAGTGTTTTTCAGCCTCATGGGGGAGTCCTCAGGGTGATTTGTTGATGTCCTTAAGTCTGATTTTCTACAAAATAAGACAAAAAATAACAGTTGTAATGTCTTGGACAACGTGTTAATTCTACCCAAGACGTGGGGAAAATAGACAGCTTTAGTTTGGAGGGATCCTACAGGGTTAGCAAAAGAAAAATAGAAGATAAATAAAGAAACAAATTAATCAAAAGATCGATTAAACCACAATGAATAGTAAGAATCCACTAACCTAATTGCAAAATTAAAAAAGTACAGAAAAGAAGAAAGGTTTGAATACAAACACAAAACGTCTTTATTGATAAGCTTGCAAGAGGGTTGTTTGAGCCACAATTGACGAGTCCACAAGTGGTACAATAATCACTTTGGTCAAAGATAGAGTAACTAGACTAAGGAGAGAGAAGAATGAGAGAAGAAAAATATGCTAGCTACTACAATAATCTTACCAATAACCAATGAATACCATTCAATATATAGGAGAGGAGTGTGAAGAAAATAGGAGTTAATGCACATGAGGGAATAAGTGTGAGTGACAAATTTAGGAATTAATGTGCATGAAGGAATAAGTGTGAGCGAGTAATGTGCATGGGTGAGTTATGAGTGAGAGTGTATCTGCATGGTGATTTAAATAATGGCTATGATGCATGGAGGATAATTTTATCTTTCTAATGCATGTTAGATTGCTAAATTTGGCCAAGGGATGAGGGAGTTATGAGTTAAAAGAAATTCTCCCTATTTTTCAGGGATTTCCTAAAATTTAGGAATTTTGCGTTTAAAAGAAATCTAGGGAGAATTTTTATAAATTGATTGCATGGAAAGTGAGAATATGGAAAGTGAGAGGAATAGAGTGACAAAAATTAGTCTTGAGTGGCTAAACTTTCTCCAGAAAATGCCACCTCACCCATGTGCCACCTCTTTAACTTAATTAATTATCATTTAATGCATAATCCTTGGAAACTGCATCCATGATGCTATGGAGATGCCACATCATCCTGATAATTTTGCACATGTCGAAACCTGAGCTTGCCACTTGTCACTGCTGGAGATGACGATGACTGCTAAAAGTAGAAATTTCCAAAAATAGTCATCTGGT
>ML783558.1:566448-580600 GCA_009831015.1 Picea engelmannii | reverse complement strand
CCTAACTAAAGTTAGTTGAGTCTTTAATTAACTTAACTAATGGGTTGGTTCAACTACTTCAACCAATTCTAATTTGTTAAAAGAAAAAGGAAAGGGAGGGACAAAGGGAGGATAGAAGCAGAAGCATGCTAAGGTTTTCTCTTTGAGTTTATATTGAGATAGTTCAGTTTTCATTCATTCATATATTCATCAAAACCTAATTTTCTTTTGTGATAGTAGGGTCTTATTGTAGACAACAATATTCAGGGTTGAATCAAATCATTCAGACACTTGTTTTTCAGAGATGTTGATCCATCTTTGATAGTTTGTGTAGACTTGTCTGTTTGTGAATTAATTTTCATGACTAATATAGGATATTGTGCAGAGTCGACTGGGCAGCAATCTATGGCAAGCTGATCCAACTTTTAGAGTTCAGTTTTGGTTTTTTGTCAGAAGTCCTTTTGTATGTTCCATCGGGGATGTCTAAGTTTGACTTTGGTCCAAGATTTTTGTATGAGATTTTGTAAATAAAATTAATCTTTGGTGAATTGGAATGAAATAAAGTTATTCTTTATGTCTCAATTGTCTCGATTATCATCTTGGTGTCTTTACTTATGTTCTTACATTTATTTCAGCAACTGTTATATTCATAAAATTACATAAGAAGTGAATTTCCAGCAAGCTTTTTGTTGATAAAAGACTAGCCTAAGCACTCGTAATTAATACTTGTGAGTTAGGATGTTATTTTTGTTGGATATAAACATAGGGTGATATTCCCGATCACTTTTCTTTAGCCAAGTAAAGTTTGGAAATGCTTGAGTAAGATCATTTCATATCTTTTCCTCAACATTTATTTGGCGACCATACTGGGGAGATCTTCGATATCTCTCTGGTTAATTTTTATACTCGATTTACATTGATACATATTTCTTTTTCTGATTTTGATTCTTTGAGTTTTGCTATTCATGACTGTTCCTGTTGCAAGGCAGCCCAATCTTGAGCCCGACCTCCAAGACCAGACCAACATTGCTTTGAACCTATTTCATACTATTTTAGACACTGCTAAGACCCGTGTTGAGCTTAACCATTCCTGGGAAGCAATTGAACAAGATATTAGTGTTCAATAACAATTGGAAGTTAGATGTAGGCAGCCTAGAAATCAACAGTAACCTTTTTTTTCTTCAAATTTGGCCTTTCTTTCATGTCCTTAGATTATCGTGCTTCTAGAAGAAGAAGGGGTTTGTCACCTGAAACCAATCCTATTTTTGAAATAAGAAGAAGAAACGTAGTGTTATCTTTCCAAGAAAGTGCTCTAAGGAGGACTTTATCTGATTCATCCAGCGCGTATTTCTTTCCCTCATCTATCATCCACAAGATGCCATCTAGTGGAGGCTTTGGTGGCACAGGAAGTGCTCCCTCTTCTCAATCTTCATCGGCGTCAGTGATCGGTAGCTTATATAGCCACCATATCCCTGTCCAATCTACAACTAATCCCACCAAAGTCCTCAAAAAGTATGGGATTTTTCAATTCGAAGAAGATGCCACAACCACACCATGGCATGTGTCTTCTCCTCTTAACCTAGCACCTGATATTCTCCCACTTTTGAAGTTTAAAGAGAATATGCCTAAGTTTTCAAGAAATAACATTGTCAGTACCAATGAACACCTAGTGGCATTTTCTAATGCTTGTCATAACATAGGGGCTAACGAAAATGACACTTTCATGCGCTTGTTCGTCAATTCTTTGGAAGGAAAGGTTGCGACAGACTTCTTTGACCTTCCTCCTAAGATCTTGTCTACTTGGGAGGAGTTGATTTATTGGTTCCAATCCACTTACAGGTAATCCAAAGCCTTGTCGATAAGTTAAGGGAATACAATAATGTTACCTACAAGGAAGGTGAGACCATCAAGTCTTTCAACTTGCATTTCACCAAGCTGTACAATCAAATCCCCGAATTTATCCGCCCTCGGAACCAAGCCGCTTTCATGCATTATTACAATGCATTGCCTTCTCCCTACCATCATAGGCTTGAGGAAAAATCCATTGATAATCTCAGTTCCGATCTACATACATGTTCATAATATGAAGAACAGCTTGAAAGAACTGGTCTTCCCTAGGGAGAATCGGTTAGACAAACAAACATGTCTGCTCTCTTACAGCTAGTACAAGATATGAACAATCATATGATAGCATTTGAGCGAAAGGGTTTTGTCTCTCCTCTCACCCCTGGAGCTTCATCCTCTTCTGCACCCCCTTTTAGAAATCTGGTTGAAAACAATTTTCATCCTAAGGCCATTCTGCCTCGAAGTTGGTGTAACTTTTGCAAGGAACACCACGAAGAAACCACATGTGAGGTAAAGAAGAGTGTCAGAGATAAGATATTTGGTAAAAGATCAGGAGCTACTATTGTTGTCCTAGACTTTGCAGAACCGGAGGATGGCATGGTTATTAACACTAGGAACAAAGCCTACTCTCCCAAGGGTAAATTTGATCCTCCTCGTAGTTCTTCTAGCCCGAGCTCATCCTCAACCACTTCCACGTCCCAGGTTCCTAAAATTCCTGAGAGTCAAAGAATCGCTCCCCCTCCTCCCTCTTCTAAATACAATATGTTGAATCAATTAGCCAACATCAAAGTAGATGCAACCCTTCTAGACATGGTTTCCGTCTATGAACAACAGATGCATATGAAACAATTCATGGAAGGAAAATCTTTTGTTGTAGCCAACCTCTCCGAAAAGGCAAATGAAGAGGATACTTCTATAAATAAAGTAGGTGTACATAACTTTATATACCTTGTAAAAAAAAAAACTTTTTATATTTTTGTAAAGATCATGGATAAGATTGCCCATTGTTGCCTCATTGATGGTGGTTCAGGCCCAAGTGTCATGTCGAAGATTATTATGGAAGATCTAGGCTTGTCATGCACAAACGAAAATGCCAGAAGCATGCTCTCCTATAATAGTCTACAACAAACAACCATAGGTGAGATTAAGGATGTAACCTTAGTTTTATGCACTCATCCTAAGATAAGGACAACCCTCAACATCCAGGTGATTGTTATGCCTATAAGAAATTATTAAATTATCTTGGGGAGAGATTGGAAATCCCTAACAGGTGGATACCTCTCGCTCGACAGGACACATTTATCCATTCCTCAGAATGGTAAGAATATCATAGTCCTTAGAGAGGGAAGAATTTCACCCTACATAGAGAATGTTCCACAATCTAGCATAAACCATATCGAAGAAGACCTAGGAGTGTATTCCATCTTTGTCGAAGAGGATAATATTCCTTTGGAAATAATTGATTTAGATGATGATTTATGTCATATTCACTTTGATGGTTCATGCTCCAGTGAAGGAAATGGGGCTGGAATTACCTTGGTTTCTCCTGGAGGGAAAATTCATAATATGTCTTACAGGTTAGAGTTTGCTTGCTCGAACAATGTCGCTGAATTCGAAGCTTTATTATTAGGAATTGAGAACGCCCTTAATATTGGTTGTGGTCACCTTTCAATTGTCGAGAATTCTAAGCTTGTTGTGAACCTAATATGTAAGAATTTCTCTCCTAGTAATGAGCTGATGGAACAATACTCCCAAACTATTTGGGCACTTGTCTCGAACCTTCTATCTTTCAACATCACTCATGTGAATAGAGAGTTGAATTCAGTGGATGGTCAGTTAGTTGTCTTTGCAGCCTCTCCTAATCAAGAAATTTTGCCTCATATACCTGATTGTGCTTTTAAATATCTATATCATTCATATATTCATGACCATGTAGGATCTTGGAAGGCCCTCCCTAATGATGAGATCATTTGTGCTATCATCCAAGATGAACCTCTTAAGCCCGAGAAAATTATATCCATGGAAAATAATAGGGCTCCTGAGGGCTTGACTCCTCTTAAGAGTTCATTTTCATTGAGTGTTGGAGGCAATAAAGAAAAACAGAAGGAAGAGGAGTTACAACAAAAGGTGGTTAAAACCATCTCCATGAACATTAGGACACACAGATCTTCAACGAACGTTAAAATAAATGTCCAGGGTTCTAATAAAGAAGAGATGAGGTATGTCGAGTTACTTGGTGGGTTTCAAAATGTTTTTGCTCGGTTTAATGTGGATGTTCGTGGTTTTTATCCAAGTCTTGTTTAGTGTACTATGAAACCAGCTAGGCAAAAACAAGGACTTGTTAACTCTGCACCGAAAGCAACCTTTTGAAGGGAGTTGAGAGATTTATTAAGGACTAAAATGTTCTATTTAGTCCACCCTGAATGGGTTTCCAATTGGGAACCTGCTTTGAAGACCACTGATAATCTTAGAACCTGCATTATTCTTCAAACTTTTAGGCAAGCAATTATGAAAAACTCTTTCCCTCCTGTTAGTATGAAAATGTTTTTGCAACAGGTTGTAGAGTCACAGTTGGAGCCCTTACTTGACAGTTTGTTTGGTTACAATAAAATAAAGGTAGAAGGGGTAAATATTCACAAAACCACTCTTATTAAAAATTGTGATACTATGTCTTACAACTACCTAGCTTCTGGATTATTTGATGCAACTAATTCCTTTAAAAAGCCTATACATACGGCTTTCAGTGAATTGGTCAGTCTCCATGCTTATCTCAATGATTTAATCATATGTGTCAAAAGGCTGATAATTACATCAGAATTTCAAGTGTTAGGTCCTTTCCAGTTTACTTTTGTCTTGGACACTAACTCATACATTTTAAAGGAATTACAGAGACGATTGTTTTCCTACAGCACTAACAGTCCTCGCTTGAAGTATTGCAAGGGGCCAGCGTGAAAAGTTATAATGTTGATTGGATTTTCTGTATACTAGTAGCTTAGCTCTGCTTCCAATTTTTGCGTTTCTTTTCTTTTCTTTACAGTACATTGTTTTATGCTTTCTAAGTTAAGGTTTTATTGTTGTGTTTCATTTCTGTCTTTTATTGTTGTTGTTTTAGTTTTTGTAATTTTACTTTTGTCATGATTTGTTACTTTTTTTCCTTTTAATCAACTTGGTCAAATAGGATGTTGGATCAATTTTTTCACGGTGACACTCCTGCAAAGCATTGTTAGTTAATAACAATCAAGCTTACACAGCTGTTATGATGTCTCCTCTAAAGGATCTTGAATTTGTTACATAGTCTCGTTGTTGTCTTACAAGGAATTGGTTATTTCTCGCTTCTTCTTGCCATTTTTTCATCCATTGAGATTCCAAGAGCAAGTTTAAAAGGTTTTCCTTCTAAAAATTAGAGAGTAAGTTCCAGTCAAATGCTTATGCATACAGTGATAAAACCCCTCATACTTAACACTTTTCATGAGTTATTCCCAAATTCCCAGTCATCTTTCCATTAAATCAGTTCACTTCCCCCTGTTGCGTAATCATCCGAGTTATGTCTTCTTGACCTGCTATTATGGTCCACGAAACCATGAGTCTCGAGTTCTAAATCTGTTAAAAACAAATTTTTCTGTGGAGTCGTCAGTTTGTTGACGATTGAAAACGTCAATGTAATTTCATCCGCAAAGTGTTGCAAAATCCTATTATTATAAAAACTATATCATACTAGTAGGTCGGACCCCCTTGAACTATTGAAGATCAGATCTTCTCATTTTTTATGCTGTGATGATGTGCGACATGGTTTACATGGTTGACGAGATATTGTTGTTATTGGTATGAGTTGAGCTTTGGAAATGTTGATTCTTCATGTTACTACAACCGATATATTATTTCTATCTGTTCTCATTGCACCTTCATAACAAACATGTTAGTAAAAATTTCATGAAGGGCAATTTTGATAGAGAAAAATACTAGAACAGATGCAAGGGAAGGGGACCTAGTTCTGCAATATCACATGGAATAACTTAAAATAAATGAGAGACAGTTGCAAGGGGAATGTTTGAAAGCTATACTAACTATACTACATGCATGAGAACACTTGATGATTATTGTTAAGCCCTAGATAGAAAGTAAGTGGTTGTGAAATTATGATTGAATTACATGTTTAATATGCATATGGTTGAAATCTTGGTAGCGCATTTGGCAAGGAAAAAGTGCTAATGGTTATGTGTTTTGATTAATTGAATTATGGGGCCAAACCACATATGGTATTTTGGGAATATGGATATGGGTGGCGCTTTTGACAAGGGAATGGAAGTTAATGGCCATGCGATTTTAATTGAGTTATATAATCTTTATGCATGGAGATTAGGCTATGGTACAGTTTGATCACACTATTGGTGATAATTCTATACATGATTTCTTGGATTGTATAGTTGACATACAATATGGGCCAATTAGAAATTGGATATATGATGTAGATGGCACAATTAGCAAGAAATTGATGTAGATTCCAAGGCGGATTTTAAATTAATGGTTTTAAGGAAGAGCTTGTTGACATGTACTGATGAGTTAATGTAATGCGAGTGGAGGCAACGTGCATTTACTGCATTTCACCTTTACTCCTTCGATGGCCACCACCCTAATTGGGTATTGTGCATTCTTGTTGTTGTGTTTATGCTTTGAAATTTTAGCAGGGTGGAACCGCTCGGCCAGCTCCCGTTTTAAGGAATTCGATTAACAGGTATGTCCTTTTTTTTGGCCATTCTCGACTTCACTCTGGTTATGAAATGATTATTGGCTCAAGTGTATGAGTTTGGTTTTTCCTAAGCATTGCAACTATGTGAAATTTTTGTGTTTGAATGAAAATGGATTGTTCTTCTTGCAATATTTTTGAGGTTGTAGAGGTTATCGGTCTTCCTGGTGATAGCTCTTTGTTACTACTATTGGTTCAGTTGGAGGTCTTTTGTTTAAGTCTTGGGTGGATAGCTATCTTCACACACTACCACTATATCCGGTCTTTGGCTTTCTTGGGTTTAATGGTCGAAGTTTTTCTGCATCACTATGTTGTGTTTCACTTCGGCATTGGTTGTTTCCACCGCTAAAGGTCATGAAGTGAGTGTTTTTCTCTTAACTTGGCCCTGTCTCCACCTTAGTATTGTGGTAGTTTGGATGAATAACACGAGGGTTATACCCTGCGTGCATTAAATAAATTGCCCGGCTGAATGAGAGCCTCACCTTTTTTTCGCCCCCTGCCATGGATTGTTACCTATCCACAAAACGAATCATGTATCTCTCTATGTGCACACCCTCAGCCTCGAAAGTTCCACCATTACAAGGAGTTGGCTTCATTCCCTGGTGTCGGCTACAGAGTAGACCCTTAACCCTCAAGTATCAAACTTTGTAAAGGATATTTTTGTGCCTGTCAAACAAATTTGTGGTCAATTACTGGTGGATACAAATTCACCCAGTTGGTCATATGGCAGTCCTGTTGCTTTAAAATTTTGTTACTGCATCTGTGATGATAAGAATAAACCCTTCACTGCAATTTGCACTTCCAAAGATACAGTCACCCTCCTTATGCTAATAGCTCAATATTGTTACCGGAAAGGGGCTCTGCCCCGATGAAATTGGATGTGTGGGTATGCATAGCTACCACAACTTGTTCGCTTGATTGATTTTCTACAACAGTGGTGAATTGTTTGGAAGATACATAGTCACTGGTTTTTGCACTAATGATTATTTGAATGTTTATCTATCATCGGTGAAAATACTTATCGTTTCTCATGTTGCGCTCTGTGGTTTCAAAATAGATAATGGTCATGATAACTATGGTTTTCTTTGGGGCCGAACGACTACTAAATTGGATGATTGTAGAAAGTATATTCATTGCATCCTTGTGTTGTTGGTTGAATAAGCCTGAGTGTGCACAGCATGGTCGATCACAGTGTGATTTAATCGATAGCTCAACACGATATGTTGAGTTATTATCGTGACTATGTGTTTGATTGTGTTAAGTGGAAATGTTGCACCGTGGATTTTTGTTAGCTACGCACTGTGTGTAGTATGGATAACTTGGTTTTTACACTCAAGGACACCCAGAGAAGTTTTAAACATGTTTATTGATTGAAATCAATCACTTATTAAAATAGACATGTCGTTGATGACCGTCGTGTTGGATAGGTGGCCAAGCTTTTAAGTCACATGGAATTTTTTTTCTTTTACAGTGSTAGAACTACATTGCCTAGGCAAATTACCCTGTGCATAGATTGTGTCTAAATGGTGGTTGTTGGTTGTATGATTAATTGTCATTTCAGGCGTGTAATTTGGTCTCGATTATTTTGGTTACTGCATATATATGTTAAYGAATATCATTTCATTTGATGGGATCTATTGCAGTATTAGCGACTTCATTATYGTTTTGAAAACATGACTTTTGAGTATAGTTGTGGATTGAAGAAATACATGGGCAGTGGTTGTTTTTTATAGTTCCAGATTGGAATTGGGTATTGTTTGTAAATTGTTATAAAATGCAGAGTGTGTGAATGAAAGGAACATAACCTCTTACAAATTATGTGGAATATTTATTGTTTTTTATGGTACTGTGTTGGATGTTTGATTATTGGACAGTGAACTAATCAAGTACACAGTAATTGTTATCCGGTCATGATGGTTGTTGGTTGATGCATCTATTCTTACTACAAAATGTTTTATGGATCAATTTATTATTTTCATGAACAGTAATCGTTATCCTCCCCTCCCATTATCTCACTTTCCGCTAATTACAAACCCTTCACATATGCCATATTCATTTTTTCACTCCCTGTTCTGAGGTTAATTACAGTCAAGAGAATTTTTGTGTTAAAGTGGATGAAAGTGGTAGTGTCTTGTGTGGATTACAGTGAAGCTTTACTGGTTTTCTTTACAATTGATTGTTGTTTTCATTGAGCAGTGACCATGTCTTCTCCCCTTTCATTATATCATATTTTCGCTCAATACAAACCCCTCATGTATCCCTGAACCCTTTCCACCCCCCTGCTCATTGATTAACAGTAAAACAATTTGTATGGATTGGATTGCATGAGCCTGATACATTCTAAGCCAAATCTATTTAATATTTTTAAGAGTTGTCATGTATGGTTATTTAAAATACTATTTTCTAATCGATCACGCATGCAGGATGAGTTTTTTCGGTCGGGGAAGCCATGGCCGAGCAAATAGAGGTAGAGGTAATTGGAACCGAGGCCCAAGAAGACCCAGGTTCTCCATACATTTTGAAACCAATTCAGAAGAGCTTGGCCAATTGTTTCATGTCGGATTCTTTAATTGGATTAGACAGGGAATAGTCCAACCTAGGCTTGAAAGGCCTCCTTTCCAAACCCCCACAAGCTCCTAGTATTTGTGTACCTCCTCATGTCTCCTTACAACCTGAGGTCCCTGAAAATGATGGATGGCAGGAGATTGTTCACCCAGCAGTCTCCCAACATCGTGGCTGGCCCAACTTGTCTTTGTCTGCTCCTCCGCCTTTGAACCCCATTGTCCAAGCTGCCCCTAACCACTCGCCAGTGCAATCCTCCCATGCTAGCAAGAGATTGAAGACTGAATCCCACCATGCACTTGATAAAGGAAAAACCACTACTGCCCCTTCCTCCTCCAATGACTCTCACAAATCCGTGTCTTCCCTGATGTATTTGAGGGAGGATTGTTCCCATGTGATCAGCGAGATTAAGCCTAAAGGCTCTGCACAACCTAAGAAAAATTTAGAAAAATCAAGAGGTGACAACAGCAACCAAGGAAAGGTTTCATCACAGACTGGGAAATATGGATTTTGAGTTTTATGTTATCTATTGTTTCATGATAGTTGACTTCATGGATCTTTGGACAACATGTTTTATTTTGGATATATGAGTATTATTTTTGAAATAATTTCAAGTTTCATGAACTGAAATTGCCAAAAATAAATATGTTGATGGGAGACACAAGGAAGTGTATTTTTCTTAACTAATGATTATGTTATGATTGTTATGAACTAAAGGGAGTCACAAGGGGTCCCACCTAGTAGTTATTATTTATTTATGACCCTTATTATGATTATTACTTTTCCCCTTAGCTAAAGTTAGTTGAGTATTTAATTAACTTAACTAATGGGTTGGTTCAACTACTTCAACCAATTCTAATTTGTTAAAAGCAAAAGGAAAGGGGGGAACAAAGGGAGGATAGAAGCAGAAGCATGCTAAATTTTGCTCTTTGAGTTTATGTTGAGATAGTTCAGTTTTGATTCATTCATATATTCATCACAATCTAATTTTGTTTTGTGATAGCAGGGTCTTATTGTAGACAACAATATTCAAGGTTGAATCAAATCATTCAGGCACTTATTTTTCAGAGGTGTTGATCTATCTTTGATAGCCTGTGTAGACTTATCTGTTTGTGAATTAATTTTCATGAATGATAAAGGTTATTGTGCAGAGTCAAGTGGGAAACAATCTATGGCAAGTTGATCCATCTTTTAGAGTTCAATTTTGGTTTTCTGTCAGAGGTCCTTTTGTATGTTCCATCGGGGATTTCTAAGTTTGACTTTGGTCCAAGATTTTTGTATGAGATTTTGTAAAGAAAATGACTCTTTGGTGAATTGGAATGAAATAAAGGATTGCTTTATGTCTCAACTGTCTTGATTATCATCTTGGTTTCTTTACTTATGTTCTTACATTTATTTCAACAACTGTTATATTCAGAAAATTACATAAAAAGTGAATTTCCAGTAAGCTTTTTGTTGATAAAAGACTAGCCTAAGCACTCGTAATTAATACTTGTGAGTTAGTATGTTATTTTTGTTGGCTATAAACATAGGGTGATATTCCCGTCTACTTTTCTTTAGCCAAGTAAAGTCTAAAAATGCTTAAGTAAGATCATTTCATATATTTTCCTCAACACACCTCAGTTGTGTACTCCCTGGTAGTATTTCTTCTTCTCCTCTACGCACTTCTTCTATACTTAGTAATTTTCCCAGACTTTTATCCCAAAACTGCCAATCCAACATGCCCACAAAACTCACTTGTGGCTCATCCCGAGCCACTCAGGCCTGTTTCATGCTTCTCCATGTCGCAATGAAATTTTGGGAGGTTTCCTCATATACCTCCACTTCCTTCAGTATCATTTCCTTTTTTTATGTGATCTCTTCAGCCCCCTACGCAGTCAAGATTTTCATTTCTCTTATGCTTCAAGGGTTGATTTCTTTACCTTTCCCTACGCAATGTCCAGTTCACCAATCACCCTCACTTCTTCTTCCTGTAGTGGCCCTAAACATTGTTAAAGGATCTTTTTTTGATCCCTCATTTTCTCCACTTCCAGGTATGACTACCTCTGTGCCAAAATTGTTGTCATACGTTCCACTGGTGGAAGTGTAGTGACCCTTTCTAAAGCTTGTTGTGCATGTTCCTGTACTTCTCTTAACCTTTCCTCTATGGCCTTCATCTATGGATCGTCCAAAAGATCTGTCAATATCAGTTTGCTCTCCTCACATAATTTGGTGCACTCTTCTTCTATATTATTTATATTGGCAACTATTGTCATCACCATTCTCTCCCTGCCTTATCTGACTTATGGTGGCGTGCATGATGCACTCCGTAATTGTAGATATTTTATCTACGATTGAAATACCTTGATGACTTTGTTGATCTTCAATACTTGTTCCTCCATAATAACTTGTATTACTATGGGGACTTATGGAATATCTTTGTATAGTTTTTGGACAACTGCTTGTGTTTTATGTGCTATATTTTCAGCTTCATCCTTCTCCTTGAGGGATTTCCTTACCCTTTCCTCGACCTCGTTCTAGTCTTTCATTTCCTCTTATACTCATCCTTCAACCTCCTTCTTTTGTTGGAGTGCAACATCATATTATTGTTGCAGTTGATCTATTTCATCCATCATCTTAGAGAGCGCCTAACGTGCTTCATCTCCTCTGTTCTTTATCTCTTACAGTATGACTATATGAAAGTATTGTAGTCTTTGTTTTGGTATCCTCGATACCACTATGTTCAGGTGTCCTAGAGCGTTCGCATGTTCTTTCAATTCGAATGTTGGAAATCCAAGTGTGTCTACCTCAATATGAAGTGTTCTATGCCCAGCTACTAGTTGTGGTAAGGCTGGATGTGTAGTCTATGCTTCCTTTCCCTGACCTATGGATGGTCCTCCCTCGATTCGGCTCTATTTTGCTAGTCTAACAATTGTTGGAGTGTTTCCAAATGATCCTTCACTCTCTTATGCTGCTATTCTTGCTTCCTGGTTGCTTCCTCCATTTTTTCTTTTGTGGCATCCCATACTTGGTATCTTATGCGGTCCATATCATCATTAGTTAAAGTATAAATTGGGGTTTCTTTGTGCGCCTTAGTCTTCTTGTGCGCCCCTCCTTCTAGTTCTTTCCCCTTATCCTTTTGTTTTAATCTTATCTCGGGGACCGTCGATAGGCCAGACATATCACCTATGCCATTAGTCTGATCATTTCTTTGTTATTCATTTGGTTCCTCATCACTCTTATCTTTCTCTCCTTCCTCAAACCGCTTTCCTTGTTTTCTATGTTGGACTTTTCTATCAAACTTCCTAGTCATTCACTATAGAACACATGTCCTATGTCATCAACCTGTAACTGGTTGGCAACCACTAGTGTGCTAGGTCCATCTTGTCCTACACATACATGTGGTGCATGTCTACTTTAAAACGTGTGATCTCCTTATACGTTTCTACCATCTCTGCTAATATGCACGGTGTATGTGCAATTAGATGCGTGATATTTTCCAAGTATACATAAAATGTGGCATTAGTGTTGTTTTGTCTTCTCTTAATCATTGTATTCCATAAGTTGGCATATATCCCATCCAAATTTCCTTTGTTTGATGTGTGCATGTGTTGATAGTAACCTGGTTCTTTCCACCCAACCAGCGCAATCAAGATCAACAACCATGCATAGTGGAATTTCATGCCCTTTTCCTGGGATCCAGTACAATCCTGCAAAAAATGGTTCACCAAGAAGGTGGCCCAATTCATCCGAACCCCTTCGACACATTTTTTTGCAACTGCAATGACTGTAGTTGGTAATTCATCCTTATGATATTTGTGCAACAACTTGTAGGCTAGTACCTACATCACAAACCTAACATTGTTATCATTGATGTTTTTCACGTCGAGCCCCATTTTCCCCCAAAAAGTCTGGAACTTTTCCTTCATTAACTCTGAGAGGGATCTCTCCCCTCTCTTATTGAAAAAAGTGGTCAAATCCTAGTTGGATTTTGGGAGTCCTATAATGCATGCAATCAGTGCAGTGTCAATTGACACTAGAGGATCAAGCCATAGTGTCCCCCCATGGACACAACTGAGTAACACCTTCACACATGCATTAATCTCCAAACTTCGCCCGAAATGTGGAATTTCTAACAGGTTCAGTATGCCTTCCTTCTCCAATCTTGTCGCCCACTCCTATGTCTCCAGCAGGATTTCTCATGTTCCAGGTACGCTCCTAGTGTGCAAATATTTTTCCTTGGCCAAATCTGGGAATTTTTTTGCATCAGTGATGTCATTATCCATGAATTTGATACCTGCAACCTTTCCAAGAATATCTCCTTCAATGCTTACACCAAGTGGAACTGGGGATGTCGGCAACATGTATTTCCCTTTTGCTGGTAAAATGCTTGGTGGCGCATTATCCATCCTCGGTGGAAGGTAATCTCTATGGAAACTAGCTTGTGAATCCAAAGTTGAAGCTCCAACTACTTCCTTGGTCTTTGGTGTCTCTATTAGTTGTTTTCCATGTTTTCGTGCTCCTGCTGACAGTGCTCCAAATTTTGGCGAGTCCATTCACCTTGTGTGACAAATTCCTTTACTGGCTCGGCATCTATTCTCTAGTAGTTGTAGCTCGGCTTTGGTGCACTCGGATTCGCTCTGGTTCACTATGTTTTTCTCTCACTTGCATGTAATAATGACTTACACTTAACGACCTTATGTTGTTTTTGTGCCTTTGTTCCAACTGTACATGTCTCATCCGTCCTTAACTATCTTATCCAATACACCAATGTAGTTGATGAGTTGTTAAATAAATCTTCTTTATTACCAAATCCGTCGTTTTATTTTTCCCTCGTACTGCCAATCTGTCGTTATTTCCAATGGCTTTTACCATTTAATATTATACAACGCCTTTATGACATGTCACTCCCACTTCATAACTGTTGTTTCTATGCTTTAATGATTTTAACGGTCTTGTCATTGCCAAACTGCACAACTATTCTTTCTTTTGCATATGTTCACTTCACAATATTTTTCCCCTATGCTTTATTTTATGAATCAG
>ML783558.1:492303-566124 GCA_009831015.1 Picea engelmannii | reverse complement strand
CTAGATTGGATCTAGGCCATTGATATAATAGGGTTTGGCCAAAGGAGACTAAAGGAGGGAATAGGGCATTATGAGACTTATTCTTCACTTGAGAGAATAGGAGAAGAGAAGGAGCACTTGGGTGAATTTATTGAGGAGAGGAGGGTGCACAATCTTAAGGGTTTGAGGAGGAAGTAATGGCTTGAGTGGAGCTTGCTTGGAGAGATCTTCCATGGAATCTTAGCCATTTCTAGGAGGAGGGCACATACTTGTGGTAGAGGGTGCATTTACTAGAGGAGGGGCACAATCTTTTGAGGAGGGCACACTTCTATTAGAGGAGTATTCATCCATTGGTTGGAGTATCACTTGTATGGTTGAGGCTTTCTCTAGAGCTATAGAGGGAGTCTTTATGGGTGAGGGCGCAAGCTTCTAGGAGAAGGGTGCATTCCATGGAGGAGGGGTGCATTTGCTAGGAGGAGAGGCACATTATTGTGAGAGGAAGCTCACCTCTATATTGTGGGAGTTTACTACACCATTGAGAGGCCTACTTCATTTTCTTAGGCGCACTCTAGGGAGTAGAGGGCACAAGGATGAAGGAGGGCGCTACATTTGGATTTTTTGCTTGAGGAGGGGGCGCACTTAAGGAGAGGGGTGCACTATCTCTTTGTGGGTGGATATATTGAGAGGAGGGAGCTACTACAAAGGCAAGGAAAAGGCAAAGGAAAGGTTAAAGGCCACAAAGGAAAATTCAAAGAAAAGGCATCAAGAAAAGACAAAGGCAAGCACAAGAAGAAAGGCACACCAAGGCAAGGCGCGCCTTACTTCAAGAGGCTAGCAGGGAGGTCTTCAAGTAACTCCAAGGCATTCGAGAGTGGTTTCTATTGTACCAGGTTCACTTGTATATGTTTCTTTTGTTGTGCATTTTTCTTTGAGTTCTTCTATATATATCTGCTCCAAACTGGTTTTCCCCATAGGGGGGTTTTCCAGGGTCATGTCGACCAAAAACATATGTGCCAATTTCATGCCTGCTTAGAAGTGTAGATCAAACTTTTAAAGTTAAAATATCTAGAGGTTGTGTTATTTGTTTTGATGTATATTGCATGTGCTAATATTGAGAAAAGAAAAAACTTGTAAGGGAACCTCAAAAGGACACTTAACCATCAAAATATTGAGTTGAAAGATGGTGATTGTTTGTTGTCCTAAAACAATAGCATGGGAAAACCACAAAGTTGAAAATTAGAGCCAAACTTAAGGTCAAGGACAGACCTTAGTTGGAAGCCTCATAGGACCTCAAAAAATCTGCATGGTATCAGAGCCAATGGTGGCTTAGACTTGCTGATTTTTGAGCATTTTCATGGACAGTTTAGGGCAGATTTTTGGACAGCATGTTGACAGAGTTTGTGGACAGCTTGTGGGAATATTTGTTGGACAATTAAGGGATGATTTTTGACAGTTTTGGAAAGCCTCTTTTCACACCTGCGTGGACAGGAATGAGGTTGTATTTCACGACCTCTTTTCACATCTATATTTCTAGGAGTGAGGTCGGTGTTCGTTTGCCTCTTTTCACACCTGTGTTGACAAAAGCGAGGCAACGTTCCTTTACAGTTGCAGCATCATTTTGAGTGTAGAGGACAGTGATGTCATCATCTCATATGCATGTGGAGGATAGGCTAGATGGATCTAGCAATTGGTCTCCTTGAAAGGTCAGGATTGTCTTTGTCTTGGAGGACCTCGAACTATGGGATATAGTTGAGGCTCCTGTGGTTGTTCCTCCTACTACTATTCTCATCTTGTTAGCATATTTCAGGAAGAGGAACAACAAGCCAAAGAGGATGATATGTGACTCAGTGCGGGATCACATTATTCCCCACTTGACTAGGAAATCTTGGGCATTTGAGATGTGGGCATCTCTATGCAAGCTTTATGAGAGATCTAATGAGAACCGGAGTATGGTTCTTCATGATCGAATCAGGGGCATTCGCATGCTCCAGGATGAGTCGGTTACTTCTTTCCTTGGTTGATACACCCATATTAGATATGAGCTTGGAGCCGTTAGAGAGGTGGTGGACCTAGATTCTATACTGAGGACAACCTTAAACATATTTACCAAACCATGGGGTCCATTCGTTCATGGAATTGTTTCTAGGGAGTTCATGCCCACTTGCAAGAGGATGTGGGATGACTTCATTCAGGAGGAGACTAGCCTTGTGGTAGAGGCTTCTAGACAACATCAGAAACAGACAGTGCATGGTGATGAGGATCTTGCTCTTTGGACAAAGGGAAATAAGAAGACTAGTTGGGGAGGTCAGTAGGGTCCCTAGTTTGGGGCCCCACCACGGGGAGGAAAGAGCAGCAATGGGAAGAAGAGAGACATGATCACAGTGAGATTCTTTGGTTGTGGAGAGATGGGTCACTATGCAAGATAGTGTCCCAAGAAGAAGAAGAAGGATGTTTCAGCAGCCACATTAGAGGAGCTTGAGTTCGATACACAGTTTGCGAGAGAGTATGAATTCACTAGTTCTTTGTCTGGTGTTACACCATCCAACATCAAATGGGGAGAAAGAGTTGAGGAGAAACTACTAACTCATAGTAGTGATTCAGAGGGAGCTCAGAGTCAGGTTTCGAGTATACCATCTCCAGAGTGGGTGACTGGTCCACCCGGGATAGCTTCAGTTTCATAGTTGTTAAGACAGAGGGTTGGTGCAGGGGCTTCAGAGCATCAAAGATTGATGAGGGGGAGAGGCAGGGAACCACGGAGGCTTGAGCCTCACTTAGCTATAGAGACGGGCAGATCAGGTTCTGGATCCACTTCAGGTGGAAGTTACTTGGCGAGAGGTCAAGTTGAGGATCTTGGTAAGATTTTGAGATCCAGGTACTCTTGGTGAGATACCAAGAGGGGGAGATTCTTGGTGAGATTCCAAGAGAGTGACTCATGGTGATATTCCAAGAGTAGTGACCGTTGGCAAGATGCCAGGAGGTAGAAATCCTTGGTGGGAGACCAGGGTGGAGATCTTTGGTTTGATACCAAGATCTAGGTGATATTGGATAGGTGAAGAGAAACTTCCATCTATAGATCACACATATTGAGCAGATCTGTGACAGAGGGTACTTTCATTGATCAGGGTACAACCATACTCACTGAGTATATGCCAGCAGGAAACCATGTCCACTATAGGGATGATATTGGTGATGAAGGGAACTTTCCTCGGTAAAAGGGATTGTTAAGATTTGGGTACCTTGGAAAGTGGTCCCCTTGTGTTTGTGATTCTCTAAACACAAAGGGGGAGACTATTACCCTTGTTACTTTACTTTATGATTCTAATTTCACTTTGACTTAGGAGATTTAAGTCAAAAGTCAAATATGTCACTTAAGTCATTAAAGTGACAATTAATTCACTTTGTGGGTGAATTAATAGACATAAAGAAAACTAAGGAAAGTGGGTTTCCTAAGTGAGATTTAGGGATTGAATCTCACCCACTGATTAGACTTAGATAGATTGGATCTAGGCCATTGATCTAATAGGGTTTGTCCAAAGGAGGCTAAAGGAGGGAATAGGGAATTATGAGACTTATTCTTCATATGAGAGAAGAGGACAAGAGAAGGAGCACTTGGGCGCATTTCTTGAGGAGAGGAGGGCGCACAAGATTGAGGGTTTGAGGAGGAATACATTGCTTGAGTGGATCTTTCTTGGAGAGATCTTCCATGGAGTCTTAGCCATTTCTAGGAGGAGGGTGCATACTTGTGGTAGAGGGCGCATTTACTAAAGGAGGGGTGCAATCTTGTGAGGAGGGCACACTTCTAGTAAAGGAGGCTTCATCCATTGGTTTGAGGATCACTCATATGGTTGAGGCTTTCTCTAGAGTTATAGAGGGATTCTTTTTGAGTGAGTGCGCAAGCTTCTAGGAGAAGGTCACATTCCATGGAAGAGGGGCACATTTTCTAGGAGGAGAGGTGCATTCTTGTGAGATCGGGAAGCTCACCTCTAGATTGTGGGAGGTTCCTACACCATTGATAGGCCTACTTCATTTTATTAGGTGCACTCTAGGGAGTATAGGGAGCAAGGGTGAAGGAGGATGCTACATTTGGATTTTTTTCTTGAGGAGGGAGCGCACATGAGGAGAGGGGCGCACTGTCTCTTTGTGGGTGGCTATCTTGAGAGGAGGGAGCTACTACAAAGGAAAGGAAAAGTCAAAGCAAAGGTTAAAGGAAGCAAAGGAAAAGTCAAAGCAAAGGCATCAGAAAAATACAAAGGCAAGCATAAGAAGAAAGGCACACCAAGGCAAGGGGTGCCTTACTTCAAGAGGCTAGCAGGGATGTCTTCAAGGAACTCCAAGGCATCCGAGAGTGGTTTTTATTGTACTAGGTTGACTTGTATATGTTTCATGTGTTGTACATTTTTCTTTGAGTTCTTCTATATATATCTGCTCCAAAATGGTTCTCCCCGTGGGGGGGTTTTTCCAGGGTCATGTTGACCAAAAACATATGTGTCAATTTCATGCATGCTTAGAAGTGTAGATCAACATTTTAAAGTCAAAATATCTAGAGATGTTTTTATTTGTTTTGATGTATATTGCATGTGCTAATATTGAGAAAAGAAAACACTTGCAAGGGCACCTCAAAAGGACACTTAACCATCAAAATATTGAGCTGAAAGTTGGTGATTGTTTGTTGTCCTAAAACAACAGCAAGGGACAACCACAGAGTTGAAACTTAGATCCAAACTTAAGTTCAAGGACAGACCTTCGTTCTCCTRCAAACAGTGCTCCAACTTTTGGCAAGGCCATTCATCTTGTTTGACAGATTCCTTTACTGGCTCAGCGTATGTTCTCTGGTAGTTGTAGCTCGGCTCTGGTGCACTCGGATTCACTCTGGTTCACTCTGTTTTTTCTCTCACTTAMATGCAATAATGACTTACACTTAACGACCTTCTATTGTTTGTGTGCCTTCGTTCCAACTGTACATGTCTCATCCTTCCTTAACAACCTTATCCAATCCACCAATGTAGTTGATGAGTTGTTAAATAAAGCTTCTTTATTACCAAATTCATCATTTTATTTTTCCCTCGTACTTCCAATCTGTCGTTATTTCCTGTGGATTTTACCATTTAAGATTATACGACGCCTTTATGACCTGTTGCTCCCACTTCATAGCCATTGTTTCAATGCTTTAATGCTTTTAACGGTCTTGTCATTGCCAAACTGCACAACTATTCTTTATTTTTCATATGTTCACTTCACAATATTTTCCCCTGTGCTTTATTTTCTGAATCGACACAATTCCATCTTGATGCATGATAGTCATCCCTTCTGTGGAAGTTCTTATACCTTAGTACTCTATAATCTTTTTATTTTTTCTATATCTACTTTTTATTTGTTTTTCTATGTTTTTCTTTCCTACTATAGTACAGCTACTATGATACATGTGTTCTGGCGTAACCCAGATTACTGCACAGAGTGTCTTCCATCTCTATAGAGTTTCAACTAACTTCCACTCATCATTCCTCTGAGGACTTCTCCATTTAGGGTTTCCAACTATGCAGAACATGTCTTTGTTACATGATGAATCACCTAGGGTCCTAAATCCCCCACTTGAAACTTTTTTTGTTTAATGTGTCAGTCATGTCAAGACTTCTCTCTTGCTTTCTGAACTTGTTGGTGGAAACCTGCGAAAAACCATTCTTCCTCAACTTGTACTAATTGCGCCAATCTCTCCTCCACTGTGCCACAGTTTGAAATATCAGTGATTGTTGTAATGCGCAGACTCGGTAGAATTAATTCCATAGGCATTATTGCTTCATTCCCATAGACCAACCTGAAAGGTGTCTGCCTTGTCAACTTCTTACTTGTAGTCATGTAATCCCATAACACTGCAGGAACTCTTAAGTCCCAATCGACTCTCCTTACATTGCAAGTTTTTGTCAAATCACTCTCCAAGATTTTATTGAAAGCATCCACTATTCCATTGGCCTAAGGATGATACAAAGTACTCTTTTGATGATGAATTTGGAACTCCTCAGTCAATGTTGCAATTGTCTTGTTCATAAAGTGTGTCCCTTGATCACTAAGTAATATGCATGGACATCCAAACCTTGTGACTACATTCTCGAAAAAAAATCGTGCAACAATCTCCGCAGTGCAATCTGTAACCAGTGTTGCTTCTGCCCACCTTGTCAAATACTATGATGCACTGATGATGTACCTTGCCCCTGATATTCTTTCTTGTGGGTTGATTGGCCCCACAAATTCTATGGTCCCTTTCTTATATTCTTGCAACATAACCTATGGATTCAAAGGTATTTCATCCCTCCTAGATGGTTTTCCCACTCGTTGACATACATCACATGAATGGCAGTATTCCTTCGCATATTTGTGAAGTGTATGCCACCAAATCCCTGTGCACAAAATCTTATGTGCAGTTTCTCTCCCTGCATAATGTCCTCCTGAAATCCCATTATGTGCTTCTTCGAGTATCATCAGTCTTTCATGTTCCAACACACAATGTCTCAATATTCCATTTGCACCCAACTTGTATAAATTCCCTATAATCAACTGATAATCTGTTGCTTTCATGACCAATTGTTTTTTTTCACAATCGTCATATCTGATGGAGCCATACCTGTACTTAGAAACTACACGATGTCTGAGAAGTAATCATCCACCATATGTATTGCAAATAGTTGTGCATCTAGGAAGTTGTCATATAATTTGCCTGCATATTCTCCTAATAGTATGCACGATAGTTGATCTGGTCCTACATTTAGATTCCCTAGTTTCACTACAACCTCAAAATCATATTCCTGAAATAATAGTAGCAATCTGCATATCCGCCCAACCCCCCCCCCCCCCCCCCCCCCCCCCCCNCCGCCCAACCCCCCCCCCCGCCCAACACTATCTTGTTGAGTAAGTATTTTAATGTCAAATGGTATGTATACATCTTAAAGTGAGACCCCAATAGATAATGTTTGAACTTATGTAGTGCATAAACCATTTAGAATCCTTTTCATTCTGTGGTAGTATAATTATTCTCTAATATGGACAACTTCCTACTTGCAAAAGAAATTGGTTGATCTATGTATCCCTCCCCTGGTTGAGATAGTATTGTGCCCAACGCTATGGATGATGCATCTACATGTACATGGAATTCCTTGTTCCAATATGGAAAAAACAAAATCGACACGGTCACTAGTTTTTGTTTTAAGGTGTCTAAACCCTTCTAATAGTCTTCGTTCCATTGAAACTTTGCTTCTTTCTTTAGTAACTTTTCCATTGGTGTTGTGATCTGCATATCCTTTCATAAATTTCCTGTAATAACATGTATGACCCAGAGTTTCCCTTAGTTGTCTTACTGATGTAGGTGGTTCTAAATCCAGAATTACTACAATCTTGGTTGGATCTACTAGTAATCCTTGTTTGCAAATTACATGTTCCAACATAATTCCAAAGGGTGCACAAAAAATACACTTCTTCAATTTCAGCTAAATATGACACTGTCTACACCGATACAACATTAGCCTGAGGACTTCTATATGATCCTTCAGTAGACTGAACACACTCCAATCATCAAGTACACTTCGAGGAACTTATGGATAAACTCATTGAGCACTGCAACCACTACTCTGGAAAACACCGCAGGGGTGTTCTTCAATCCAAAGGGCATCATTGTATATTGATAACTCCCCCACTCTGTCGCAAAAGTGGTCTTGTGCATGTCCTCCTACGCAATTTTTATCTGATGGTACCTCGTGTTGATAATCATTTTGGTCATCAGTTTCTAGCTGACAAAGCATTGCCAAGCTTCCCCCTTAAATGAAATTGCTCATGCAAAGTTTCGACCACTCTCGTTAAAATTGGCGCAATAAAGTTATTATAGCACTTGACCTAGTATTCATATAGCTTATTTTTCCTAACTCTTGTCATGTCCTACACTTATGATCGACACATGACACAATAAATTTTAAAACCCCATGCATAACCCTTTATTATCATATACATCACTTTACCTACATAGCCTTTAAATAAAATAAAATGGATAAACTTTTGAAACTTGACTAAATTCATATCATATTATACCAAATATCTTACTTCTTTTTTTTCCCACATCATCCACTTTCCAAAAATTTGCCTCATGCCTCTTTATCCAACTATAATTTTGCTTCATAAAAGTTTTTCCATACCTTCTCATATTATGAACTTAACTTTATTCAAAATTAAAATATATCATTTCTTTTTTCATATGACATCTCTACATTATTCATTTTCCAAAAATTTTCACATACCTCTTTATCTAACTATAACTTTGTTTCATTAAAAAAACTTTTCCATGCCTTCCCATGTTATCACCTTAACTTTATAAATATATCATTTATTTTTTATATAGCAACTCTATTATTTAAATAAAGATGTTGGTCTCCACTTTATCTTAAAGTTCCCATGTTATGACCTTAATGACCTTAACTTTATTCAAAAGAAAAATATATCATTTCTTTTTTATATGACATCTCTATTATTTAAATAAAGATGTTGGCCTCCACTTTATCTTAAGCAAAATATATCATTTCTTTTTTCACATCTCTATTATTTAAATAAAGATGTTAGTGTCCACTTTATCTTAAAAAAAAAAAAAAAGGATTAATTACTTAGTGTTTTGAAGCCATTACTTAATGCTCTTTATGCCAAAGAAATTCATGTGAAGCCAAATCCTATTTCTAAGAATCGGAGTCAAAAGTTTTTTTAAGGTTGGCTTAAAAATCCCACAAACAGTTTTTTTTATGATCTACAATTCGATCTCAAAGACTGCAAAAGCTCGTTCAATGATAAAGATCAATGACATATATGAGTTTGTTGCTACTCGACTTGGATGAAGATAATATCCAATATCTCTCCACTGAAAGAGATGGAAATATGCAGAAATTTTATTCACTATACAGTGTTTTAGTGGAGACCTGGAGATCTTCATGCGATCTCTTCTAAAGACAATTTTGTTTGGGGACATTCAAACATTTGTTAAAGAGTAGCAACTAATCTCTTTTACACAAACCAAAATTGACACGGGAAGAAAGAGAATAATAATAAAATTTGTCAATTATATGGAGGATAAATCAGGGGGTTCTTGGTTTGCTTCATCCAGCTCGTTTCAAACTAACCCTAACTACTCAAACCACCATGAAACCTTATAAAAACAGCAGCAGAAAATCATACCAGGTGGAGGAAAAACTTTGAGAGAGGTATGCTTGGAGTTGAGTGAAGTTTTCTTCTTTGAATTATCATTCATCCTCTATACTTTCAGCAGGGATTGACGAAATTGTTGGCAGCAGGGAGTCTTTTGAAGAAGTTAAGGGATGAAGGGAAGATGAGCTTTGCTAGTTCTCATAAGGTCAATGGTTTACTTGTCATTTTGTTGTATTTAGGCCTGATTTTATTCAGCACTAATCAGTTTATGATATGCAGGTTCTCACCTTGTGTTATCACCACCTTGTGTTATACTTTTATTTTAATTGTCTCGCTTTAGCATTAACACATTTACATTAACTCCTCATTATCTTTGTCTTAGTTTACTCTCTTTCAAAGTAAATACAAAAATATTATTAAGTTAGGGTTTTCTTTTTCTTTACGTGTTTAATTTCTTTTAAGTTTTGATTTAACTTTGTTATTTCAACTTTATGAACTCATACATAGAAGCAAATACAAAATTATAAAGTTGCGAAACTAAACAAAAAACAAATATTTTTATAAAGAAAATACAAAGCAAAAGGATTTCATGTTTGGACTTTAGGTTAGAGGAGATTTAGCCTAGAGTTTAATGTGTTTTCTTGTTGGGGCTCTAAACCCAGGGTGACATTCTCGACTAGCCCCATGGAGGTCAAGATATTGGTGTTGGGGACTCTTTAATTCTTCGACATCAACACCCTGAGAAGACATCTGTGAAAGAATAAGTTGTTTGGCCTCCTACGTTCTCCAGTACCTCATTTGTGAATGGTGTTGGGAATGGGTCATGTAAACACACATCATTCAGTTTCCTCAAATCCATGCAAATCTTGATTCCTCTTGTCTTCTTGTCCTGCACTACCATTGGACTAATCCACTCAGATTCTTCTACCAGTTCAATGATTCTTGCGTCCATCATCCTATCTATTTCAACCTTCACGTTTTCCTTGTACCTCATATTTAACCTATAAGGCCTATGTTGCCCTGGATTAGCTCATGGTTTCAGCGGCATATTCATCTCTCCTAAGTCCCCTGCTATTCTCTTCATCTTTGAAAATGTCATGGAGAATAGGTCATGATATTAACGCAACAAGTCTGCAATTTTCTCGACTGTCTCATCGCTCCAGTAATCCCCTATCTATGCAAACTTTGGATTCTTTGTCGTCCCAATGTTTACCTTTCGTGTCTTTATTGGTTGGGTGTATGCGGCAGATTCAAGCTCTGGATTTTCTAGTGCTCGTTCTCCTTCTGTATCAGGTACTTGTACATTTTTGGGATCCTATTCATCGTTCTTTTCCTTAGCCACATTGTAGCACTCCAATAGTTTGTGGGCAGTGATAGTTGCTCTGTGCGCACTACACATTGCTACCACCTCCATCGTCCCTTCTTCTGAGAATATCTTCGTTCGAATAGCCTGTAGTGCTACATCTATTGATGGATATTTATGTTCAAATGTAAACTAATCAAAATTACTCAATAAGAAACTAATCAAACTAATAAGCAAGTGAACTCTATTCTTAAATTAAACTTCATAATTACTTCTAATTGACGAAAGGAAATCTTAATCTATTAAATTGAAAGCATCATGACAATAAAAGTAATCAACAACTACTCCTTAATTTATGATAAGAAAACTATTCTTTAATCTACCAAAGCAATAAACTATTCTTTAATCTACAAAAGCAAGGAAACTATCTTCTAATCTATGAAAGCAAGAAAAATCAAATATAGTGTTGATGGTCATGTGAATGTCTCCAGTGTCTTATAATATCACGATGACATTTAACAATTAATGATAAGTCAAATATTGACTTCGATAGCAAAGTGAAAAGTGTGAATTAGACATTCCAATGAGAACTTAGCCATTATAGAAGCAACATAAACTATCATGCATATCCATGTGATTATTCAATCTATGCATTAATCATCAACAGTACAAAAACACTATTCTATTTAATTCAATTGCATTCTATGCTAATATAAGTAAATTCATACTACTTAGATTCATAACTGAAAACTAAACTCAATAATCAACTTCAAATTAAAATTGCAACCTAGATCTAGAAAAGGAAATTGCATGAAATAAACTAAACTAATTCTATTTTAACAAATTAAATTGCAAATGGAAAATACTCATAAAACATAAATTAAATCCTATTTCTAGTTCAACATATGACAAAAAATTAAATAAGCATAACAACTAGATAAGAAAAACTAAACAGCAATTAGATAAGCAAACTGAAAATGAAAACTAAATCTAACAACTATCCATCCACCAAAGTTTGCCAAAGAAACCATAAATTAGAAACTTTGTTTTGACTCTGTTTTCAAACTCTATTTCAGCATATGAAAAATCTAACTATCATCTAATTATAGACAGGATTAGTAGCTAAGAACTTGCAAGTTCATTTCCTATCAATTAACAGATCATTTCATATTAACACTAGCCTCCATAATAACCTGCAAAACTAAACTAAAGTAATTAAATTATGACAACAATTTGTACAGTAAATAAACACAATAAAAACTCATGTACAGGAAATAAACAAAATGACAATTACACTACTCAAATTCATAAGCAAGCTAACTAAATATTCACCCAGACTGCTGGTGGGCCCCCCAGCAAATCATGGCTACTCTTCAAGGACGAATCACGAGCTCAGTTCACACAATTTCAATATTTAAAATAAAAAACGCAGTTTTACACAGTTTTAGAAAAATATGTCTAAAATTGGCAAAACAGAGCTTAACTATTCTTCTGATCTCCTCCCTAGCTTCTACTTAAAAATTGTCTGACCACTGAGGTGGTATTTATAGATTTTACAAGCTGAGAGGTCAACCACTGGAAGGGTCGACCTTCTCTAAAAACAGCAAATCGCATTAAATGCGTCTTAACTGCCGATGGCTTCTAGAAACAAGGTGAACCAATAATCGCCCAGCATAACAACCTAAATTGAGTTTTCAGAAGCTCAGTAGTTGGAGGCCACGAGCACAAGAAAAACCCATGTCTATGATTCGCCCATTGCTGGCCACCGATATGATAACCGTCAAATCGCCCATAATTTTAGTGCAGGACGGAGTGTTGGATGGAGTATCGGACTAAGTGTTGGATGGAGTACTGGACGGAGTGCCGGATGCAAAAACGAGTTGTGATTTTGCCTTGTGACACACAAAACGCGAATTAGTTTCCTAAAATCATTAAAACATGTTGAATTACACTCAAAACCATCATAAAACATGAATCATGCATACTTGGTATGAATCATGGCGATTTAACACAAAAACTCTTCAAAACTCTCCAAAACAGGAAAATATATATACACATTTGGTCAAAAAGGATCCAAACAACATCATTATATTAACCATATCGCGGGCCCAACATTACCCCCACACCTAAGATTTTGCAAGTCCCACTGCAAACAAAAAAGGAATTGCCCCTCATGACTAAGCTTGCTGAGGAGGATCAGCTTTAGAAGATTCTCCTTCTTGCTGTGAAGATTTTGTCTTGTGCCTCTTGTGTTGCTTCAATTGTGCTCTGAGGTTGCGGTTGGCTTTCATCATCTCGTCAACCAACCTTTGAAGGGAATTCACCTTTGCTTGGAGGACTGCATTATCATGGTGAAGATGTGTGCCCATAGTCTTCCTATCTTCTAATTGTTGCAGCAGCTGAAAATTCTCTTATTGTAGTTTCTCAATGGCTGGAGCAAGATCAGATATCTTGGAGGAAGGCTTAGATCCTTTGAAAGATGTAGAAAGTCTATCAGTCTTAAGATCTGGGGTAGGCATCGGTGAGGTAGGATTAATAGGGGGTTGATGAGGAGAAGTAGGTTCATATTTTGTCTTCCTTTGAGGCTTCAATTCATCTATGGACACTTCCCTAACTCTTTTGTGAGGACTCTCGAGATCGGAGGACACTTGGATAGGGTCTGAAGTAGTCAATGGTTTTGCATAAGGTTTTCCTCTTGTTCTCCGGGTAATCTTTTGAAAGGGTCCTCTATTGAATTGATTAGCTCCTCTCCTATTTGTGGGGACTGTAGGAAAGTCTTGTTGAATTACTTCTTATAGCTTCTTGGGTGTAGGATCAAGAGATATTGAAGTCATTTGAAGATTAGCAATAGGCTTCTTGGTCTTTTTGCCCGATGAGGATGCAAGGATATCAACAAGCTTCTTGGATTTTTGTTTCGGTAAAGAAATGGCTTGTGCAGGAGGGTTTGGAGTCCTTGGAGAGTGAGGTTTGGATGGAGAAATAGTCCTTAGATCAAGTGTCTTTTTGCTAGTCCTAATTGTCAAGTGAGGGTTTGCAAATTGGTAAATGAACTCATCCCAAGTTTTCCCCTGTTTTTCCAATTCGGCTAAAACAAGGAGTTTGATAAGGCCATGGTGAAAGAGGGTGTTGTGGGGGTTGGTTACATTCTTCCTCACTTGAGAGGACATCTTCTCTAAGCTCTTTAAAAAGTAGAAGGGAAAATTCAATGGTTTATTGAATTGAAAGTGAGCTAACAATCGAAAGTGACAGGATTTAAAGGTGGAATATCTACCTTCACATGTGATCAACCTGGTGATGACTATGAGAGGGTTGATTATCTCCTCTTTTATCCACTCCTTGGAGTATCCTTTAGCTCCAGAGATGTTCTGAAATTCTGGTTTAAAAACCCTGTTATAGCTTGATCGCAACAACTGGTGGTTTTTAAACCATCTATCTCCCAATCTTGGAAGCTTCATGGCTACGGCTATGGATTCCTCTGAGACTCCAAAGGTGAGATACCCCACGTGCACTGTCTTCCCATCAAAACTAAGGGAAAATTTCATTGAGATGCCATCGTCGTGGCCCTACAAGTGAGACAAAAATGGCCCCCAGCCTACGTGCAAAAATACTTCCCTGCACTATGAAAACTTAGGGATGGCGAAGAGGTTTGCGTAGGAAGAGGGCTCATAACTTTTGGGCATCGTGATGGTGTGAAGGAATGGTCAGAAAGAGAAATTCATAGAGAAAGGGTGCAATCGGGACAAGGAAGGGCACGATTGTGTAGAAGCCAAGCACAATTGAACAAAGGAACGAAATGAACAGAGGTTGAGCGTGTTTAAAAACAGGGGCGAACGTAAATGAGAAGAGGTGAATTGGAATGAGCATAGGTGAGTGTGAGGAATAATGGGATAACCCAATTCCGTTTTTGAGTGCGTCGTTGGTGGAATTGGTTGCACACATGCACGCACGAGTTGCCATGTGTGAGCGAATTCGAATTTGAAGGCATGTTTTTTGGGGAAATCATAATGATATGAAGTTAGATCAATGTCCAAGTCTTTTGACTTGGACATTTGATCATGAAAATGTTTAAGGTTTTCATCATTCGATCTTGATTGTCATGAACCAATTCAATTAAATGCCATTAATTCCTTGTTACCTGAAATTGTGGACAATTACTGGTGTATATTTTCATATGGTACTTCGTTCGACACCTCATATGACACTTCATATGACACCTCATACGACACTCCATACGACACTTCATACGGCACTCCATATGGTACATCTATGCTAAATGCATTTTTACCTCCTGTAATGGATAACCTACAATCTTGGAATGGTTTTGACAGTCACAATGATTAGGAGCAGAGGCAAAGTGTTCCATTATTATTGATTTTTCCACCATGCTTACTCAATCCACTCGCATAGAACATGTAATTTCAATCCTACAATGAACAGCCTGTAATGAAAATAAACCAATAAAGTGGTTTTTTAAGGATATGTATAGTAATTTATAACACACGGGGAATTAGCATTTCAAAGAAAAATAAAATGATTGTTGATGTAATAACCTGTATCATGAAAACAGTACATAAATTTTTACAAAGATTTACTTCTCTAGGCAATGATCATTTGTCAACTCATGAATTCCTCCCCCACACCTAATTATTGTGACACCTCATAATCAAAAATATAGGAAACCAGTCAGTTCTCCCAATAGCCAAAGGTTTACAGCTTGTTAAGTGTAGAGATAAATTTCACAGATTGGTCTGACGAGACAGTTAGAATATGACCCGACCTATAGGATATAACATCCTACATATAGATAAGAAGAGGTAGGCAAGAGAGTTTCAAGATAGTCTCAAAATTAGTTCCCAATGGAAAATTTATGGAGTTAATTAACCTTAACTTAACCATACATACTTCATGCCAGCTTTGTCTACAAGTAATGACGTACATTAGGACAAGTTTAAATTTATTATTTTTGTCAGATTACCATCCTCGCTAGGTAGAATGCCCCGCTACCAACAAGCATGTTCAGTACTCCGGCAGGTTTACCTAGTAATACCATAGGCTAGTACCCATTGCCAGTAGACATGTTTAGTATCCCGACGGGTTAGCCTCTTACACCCTCAGAGACTGGCCCTCCATCTTTTAATATTTTAGTATAAGATTGTTTTGTGCAAGAAGATGGGGGGACAACTCCGAAAAAAAAAAATTCTTTTTTTTTTTTTCAATTGGGATGGTATTTATGTTAGAGGATGACTTTCTGTTATATTCCTTAGTGATTGTACTTAAGAGGACGCGACATATCTAAAGATATGATATAATCAAGCTATTTAGTGTGTAGTGGATGGTACCATTGAGAAAGAACCGAAAGGTATCTCTTGGCTCAACTCACTTTCTTCTTTTGTAAGTTATTGTGATGTTTACATAACTAACTGCTAATCAGACCTCCTTGTTACTTTTTAATAAAGATACTTTACTCACTTACTCAGGTTTCTTGGGAAAACTGTACGAGAGACCTCTAAGCTTCATGGTTACGGTATCACTTCCTTATATAGTGGTGAATATTTTCAAGAGCAACTGCTTTTTAAAATGCCTTAAGAAGAAAAAAAAAAAAAAGATGAAAATATTTGCAAAAATATGGCTAATTACAACAAGTCATTATTCATTTGATGCTTAGCAGACAACAAGGTTCAAGGATAGCAATATTTTGAAGAAAAATCCTTCTTTTATATTTCCTTGAAATTGTCTACTCATGGTGAAATAAATACTTACAGAAATCTCTAAAATTGTCTATCACCAAAATTCAAAATTATTTGCATATGTACAGTAGAAAAATTCAGAAAACATTCAAGAACAAGGGGGGACTTCCCCATCTACTAAGGCCAATTCCTTGTCAGTTGACATGACCTGTAGAAAGTCTTCTTTGGAAATGGGCTTATGATAAAATTTGAGTCAGTGTCCATTTACTACAAAGGAGACTTGTCCATTGTCAATTATTTTGATTTTCATAGCTCCATTGTCATATACAGTGACTACCTCGTAAGGACCCAATCACTAAGTGGTGAGTTTTCCTTTGAAGGTTTTAAATCGGGAATCAAACAACAAATCCCAATCACCAGGTTGGAAGTGTTTCTTCTTAATAAACTTGTCATGCCACTTGCTCCTCTGGTTTTGGACTAACATTGTTTTTTGGATGGCATCTTGCCTGATCTCATCCAACTCATTCAATTGTAGGGCTCGTTGTTTTTGAGCCTCATCTAATTTTAATCCCAATTCTGCGGAAATACGAAAGGTCCTTACTTGGAATTCTATTGGTAGAAGTACTTGTTTCCTGTACACTAGTTCATAAGGGGTATGCCCAGTGGTGTTCCTCCAGGTGGTCTGATATGCTCACAAAGCCTCTGGAAGCCTATCAGCCCAATCCCAGTGATGTAATTGAATGGTCTTGGTTAAGATAGCTTCCAGAACTTTGTTTGTATATTATACCTAACCATTATCTTGTGGGTGGTATGGAGAAGATTTACAGTGTTTAATCTCATATTTCTCCATTAGCTCTCTCATCAGCTTGGAAGTGAATTGACTGCCTTAGTCTGTAACAATTTCACAAGGGACACCGAAGCGAGTAAAGATGAATTCATAGATAAATTCGACAACGTATTTTTCTGTAGCCCTGAAAAGGGATTTTTCCTCTACCCACTTGGTGACATAATCTGTACAAACCAAAATATAGTTCCTCTTACGGGACATGGGTGAAATTGGTCCTACAAAGTCAAGGGACCATTTTTTGAAAGGTTTTATCATAACTTGGGCATGCAAGGGCATTTCATCAGCTGATGTAGGTCTTCCTATCCTTTGGAAACTATCACAACTCCTCACATACTTAGCAACATCTTTGAAAATGCTAGGCCAATAGTAACCCGAATGTAACATCTTATATGTTGTACATTTGTCAGAAAAATGGCCACCACATGGTCCATCATGACAACTTTGTAGGATTTATGGTACCTCGTCTTCTCGGACACATATAAGAATAATCAAATTAGGATCTGTACGAAAAAGGGCATGGCCAACTCAAGAGTAATTATCACTTTGTGTGATAATTTTACACTTTTCATGAGGTGACAAATGAGACGGTAACTTCCTAGTATCCAGATAGTTTTCCATATCTGCAAACCAAAGGGTATTTACAAAAAGAGAAAAAAGATGTTCGTCTAAAAAACTATCATCTACAGGAATATCATCATCCTCATTTGTTATACGTGAAACAAAATCAACTACCACATTCTCCTTTCCAGGTCGGTCAAGCATGGTGATATTAAACTCTTGCAATAGCAGGAGCCACCTAGTCACTCGGCCATTAGTTATGGGTTTATTCATGAGAAATCTAATGGAGAAATGATCTGTATGTGCAAATACTTCATAACCTGTAATGTAATGGTGAAACTTGTTAATAGCATGAACAACTGCCAAGAATTCCTTCTTGCTAATTGTGTAGTTTAACTCAGCAGGGAACAAGTTCTTTCTCACAAAATAAATGGCATAGGATTGTTGGTCCCCTTTTTTCCCTAATACTCCTCCTATTGCGGTGTCGGAGGCATCAGTGGATATGTGGAATGGGAGAGTCTAATTGGGCCCTCTAAGAACTGGTGCCATAGACAACTTAGCTTTTAGGGTTTCAAAAGGAGTTTGACATTACTCAGTCTAAAGAAAATCAACATCCTTTATTAACAATCCAAACATAGGTGCATCAATATTTGTAAAATTTTCAATAAACTGCAGGTAGTACCTGGCATGTCCAAGAAATCTTCTTACCTCTTTCTGAGTTTTGGGGGGTGGAAGTCTGATGATGAACTCAATCTTTGCAGGATAGACTTTTATCCCTTGAAATGAAACATGATGTCCTAGAACCACTCCTTCAATTAACAACATTTTACATTTTTCATGGCTTAGAGATAGGTTCATTTCTTGGCATCTGATAAGGACTTTTTCTAAGTTATCTAAGGCTTCCTAGTAAGTATTTCCATATACTGTGAAGCCGTCCATGTATACCTCCATACAATCATGAATAAGATCAGCAAATATCCCTAGTACTTCTCGTTGAAAGGTGGCATGAGCATTGCACAGTCCAAATGGTAAGACTCTATAGGCATAGGTGCCCCAAGGACAAGTAAAGGTTGTCTTGTCCTGGTCCTCGGGTGCTATGAGAATTTGATTGTACCCGCTATATCCATCCAAAAAGGAGAAATATTTCTTTCCAGACAGGGTATCCAAAACTTGGTCGATGAAAGGAAGAGGAAAGTAATCCTTCGGAGTGGCTTTATTGAGCTCCCGGAAATAAACACAAATTCTCCATTTCCTGGTCACTTTATTTGGAACCACTACAAGCGGGGACACCCACTTACTGTCGGAGATGGGATAAATAAATTTGACATTTAATAACTTTTGGATCTCCTCTTTTACTATATCTTTGAGTGTTGGGTTCATCCTTCTCTAGAGTTTCCTAACAAGTGTTACTTCCCCCTGGGTATATATGTGATGGATGCATGTGTTAGGGTGTATACCCTTCATGTCAGTGTATTCCTAGGGGAATTCCCCTGATTGTTCTTTAAGGATATTTACTAATTGTTTTTGTTGGTCTGCATCTAGCCCGGAGTTTATATGTAGAAATTTTCCTGGGCTAATCTCGTATGGAATGGTATAAGACATGGAAGACCCATCTATCTCAAAGATAAAAGATGTTGAAGACAAAATGGATGGGTCCAATTGTTCCTGAAATTCTTCCCCAAACATGTACTCAAATTGGGGAAAAGATTGTGGAAAATCAACACATGTGATAGCATAAATGAACTGGTTTAGCACTTTTTCGGTGTGTGCTCCTGAAGTGCCCAGGCATGGTCACTTGGCTACACGGGTTGTTCCCAGTCCTCATTCTCATATGGACATTCAAGCGACCATAGATTCTCCATGATGCATTGGGCTGGAGGGTATATGGTGAGCTTCTGGATAGAAAGTTCGTTTGAGATGGTCATTTCTCCCTCTCTACAACCAATAAATGCATTGGTTTTGGCTAACCAAGGTCTTCCCAAAATGACAGGATGGCCTTTGGTAGGATCCTTTGAGTGGATGAAAAGAAATTCCATTGGGTACTCCCATGAGGCTAAAGTAACTATGATATCATCCAAAATTCCTTCAGGTATAACCCTGGTCTTATCTGCTAGTTCCAAAATAGTTGGGGTAGGCTTAAGAAGAGGTTGTAATTGTAATTTCTCCAAGGTAGTAGCGGTCATAACATTGATGGATGCCCCTAGGTCTATGAGAGTGTTTCCAATGGAGACCTCATTAATGGTTATGGTCACTACGGGGTTTCCTGGGTTCCCATATTTTGTTATCTTAGGCTGCTCTGATATGTACTCAGAAATGTATCCTATCAAATATATTGTAGGAGGGTCCTTTTGCTTCCTACCTGGCTTCTTAATACACAATTATTTGACTACCTTACTGTAGATTGGAATGTCCTTAATGTCTTGTAGCAAGGGAATCTTGACACAAATATTATTCAATTCATTCAAGATGTCAAATTCCAGTCGGGTGGTAGGTTTCTCAATTACTAATATTTCTCGATAAGGAGGGGCCTTCGTAATTTGTGAAGGTTCATTTTGGGGAAGATTGGGTTCTTGGTCCTTAGGAATAATAACATCTTCCCACCTCGTGTCATCTGTGGGTTGTTTGGTGGTTTCTTCTTCTTCTTCTTCTTGGATGACTACTGAAGGTCTTTGCCTATCCAGAATTTTTTCCGATCTTAGTTGAATCTCCTGTAATGGAACATGAGTAATAACATATGTCGGGAAGGCCTATATCTCAACATTGTGAAAAGGTTGAGGGGGATTATTATTGGGATTGGGAACTGGTTGTGCCAGTAATAATGTTGGTCTTGGGGAGCTTGCATTCTTATATTGTAGCGGTTTTTGTTGTGGAATAGGAGGTAAAGGTGGTGGAACAAAAACTGGCAGAAGTTGCAAAGTGTTCGGTGGAAACTGAGGATAAGGATGGTTGGACATAGGGACAGGTGGAGCTTGAGGGTTCCCTTGGTTATGCCCTCCTCTCCATCCTTGAAGCCAAGGATGTTGATATTGAGTAGACCAGTTTTTCCAACTTGGTGAGTTCCAGTGTTGTTGTTGATAATAGGGTGGAACTTGAGATTGTAGATCTGGGTATGTGGGTTAGTTCCTAGGCTTCCATGGCCTTCTAGGTGCATAATAGGACTCCCAAAGATCCCCACTCTTATATATGGCTAATAGACCGAGCAATGATGGAAATTTCTTAGTTGAATGGTCTTATATGCAGAAGCCACAAACTGAAATGTTATCTAATGGGAATTCTCTTGAGGAATGATTCCCCCTGCATCTTGGGCAATATATGCTCATTGTTGCATTTTCCTCCTCCGGTTTCTTTTTAATCTTTAGGGTGTCCAACTGGGAACCTATTGTGCTTAAGATATCTGTCTTGAATTTTTCTAAAAGGTTCCCTATCTATGCTCTTGTGATAACACCTGAACTAACTAGTTTTAAGTTTCTATCATAAGGGTCCCGATCATTCTTTCATGTTTTAACTCTACTCCTCAAGTAATTATTACAAATTTCACATATTTCAGCAAATGTTTTATGCGAGATGTCACTTGATGCCATTAGGTTAAGCATCTCTAGGTATTCTTCTGAAATTCCCTTAAGTAAAAGAGCCTTAACTGCATCCTCTGGGAGGTCATGGTATTTTGACTTCTGGGAGATGTATGCAAACCGTTCCATATAGTCCTCAAGATTCTAGTCTTCTAATTGTTGGATTTTGAAAATATCGTTATGATATTACTTGGTCTTGCAGTAGTCTTGTTACTTCTTAAGAAATATACCTTTCATGGCTTCCCAAGACCTAATATTGGATTCTCCCAACCCCATGAACCATCTTAGTGTAGAGTCCTTGAGGGTGGCAAGAAAGAGTTTTAGTTTATGGGCATCTTGTAAGTAGTTGTAGCTCCTACACAAAATGTCAAATTCAAATAGGAAGGTATCTATATATTCACTTCTTTTACCGTAAAAGGTGGGCACTATTGAGAGGGGAATATTTTTCATATTGACATTTGGTGTGGTGTCTAAAATTGGAAACCCGAAGGTAGTTTCGGTTTGGTTTCCAACTTCTTCTTCCTCCTCATGTCTTACATTGTTGTGACCCTCCTAATTATCCATATTGGTTTGGTTTCCAAAAAGAGAGTACCTAAGTGGTTTTATCTTTGAATAAAACAATGTTTCCCTCTGATGGAAAGGTCTTCCTACTAATTGGATGTTTGGGACTCTACTCGAGTCGGTTGATATTATTGGTGCCAAAGTTTCTGTGTCAATTTGAGAGATAATTACGTTGGCTGAACTACCAAACAAAATATTCACTTGTTCAGGGTCTATGATGTCTTCAAAGTTAGGATCTCCTGGTGGTGGTGTAAAAGCAAAGGCTGTATTGTTTGGTTCTAAGGAAGGCTCGAGTGGTCTTGCCTCTTGTTCCACTATTACTGATGCTTCAATTTTTTGTTCTATAGTGCTCCCTGTCCTAGTCTCTTCAAATACTACCTTAGCTCTTTGGGTTGAGCTAGTTCCTGTTTTTCGGTATCGGACTGCGGAATTTATAAGTGGAACGTTCCTTCCCCCAAAAAGGTCGGAAGGAACCTTGGTTGAAAGTTATTATTTAGATTTAATGTATCTACCTTTTGGTTCTCTAAGTCTGTTCATGAAAGAAAACAAAAAAAAAACTACCATTGGGTTTGGGGGAACCTACTATAGAAGATGCGCAGGTTCTTACCTCTCATCTTAAATTTCCCCCACCACCAAACTAAAGCTAAGGTTTAGAAATGATCTAATTTCTACCTTGAGACAACTCCCCGGAAACGGTGCCAAAAATGATGGGTATTCGATATGCACTAAAAAACACTAAAACCCCTCAATTAAATTGTCAACCCGGGGTAAGTAAACTTAGAGTTGTAGCACTATATGTGCCAAGGCATAAAGGCTAGAGGTAGTATAGTCTAACTAAGGAAATGGGCTATTTGATAACTAATCTATTCAAGCAAAGGCTATTAATGATCAAACCCTATCAAGAAACTTAAACTATTTATCCTAAGTAACTTTTGAACAAAGGATCGATGGATTGTTCTAAGAAAGAAAATGAAAACCCTACTTAAGGCAAATTAACTTAATCATGACAATAATCAAAAGAAAACTATCTATTTAATCTATCTAATGAGCAATAACAACAACAAACTAATTTAATTAACCTACTCAAATTCAATAAGGAACTATCCTATTAAAGAAAATAAACAAGCAGACAACTACCCTATTAAAGCAAATAAACAAGCAAGCAACTACCCTATCAAAGCAAGTGACAAGCAATCAATCAAATAACTAATCTATGGTAACTTCTACAACAAGTAAACTAATCAAAATTACTCAATAAGCAATTAATCAAACTAATAAGCAAGTGAACTCTATTCTTAAATTAAACTTCATAATTACTTCTAATTGACAAAAGGAAATCTTAATCTACTAAATTGAAAGCACCGTGACAATAAAATTAATCAACAACTACTCCTTAATCTACGATAAGAAAACTATTCTTTAATCTACCAAAGCAAGAAACTATTCTCTAATCTACAAAAGAAAGGAAACTATCTTCTAATCTATGAAAGCAAGAAAACTCAAATATAGTGTTGATGGTTATGTGAATGTCTCTGGTGTCTTATAATATCACGATGACATTTAACAATTAATGATAACTCAAGAGGGATAAACTCAATATTGACTTTGATAGCAAAGTGAAAATTGTGAATTAGACAATCCAATGAGAACTTAGCCATTATAGAAGCAACATCAACTATCCTGCATATCCATGTGATTATTCAATCTATGCATTAATCATCAACAGTACAAAAACACTATTCTATTTAATTCAATTGCATTCTATGCTAATATAAGCAAATTCATACTACTTAGATTCATAACTGAAAACTGAACTCAATAATCAACTTCGAATTAAAATTGCAACCTATATCTAGAAAAGGAAATTGCATGAAATAAACTAAACTAATTCTATTTTAACAAATTAAATTGCAAATAGAAAATACATAAAACATAAATTAAATCCTATTTCTAGTTTAGCATATGAAAAGAAATTAAATAAGAAAACTAACTAACAACTAGATAAGCAAAACTAAACAACAATTAGATAAGCAAACTGAAAATGAAAACTAAAACTAACAACTATCCATCCACCGAAGTTTGCCAAAGAAACCATAAACTAGAAACTTTGTTTTAACTCCGTTTTTAAACTCTATTTCAGCATATAAAAAATCTAACTATCATATAATTATACACAGGGTTAGTAGCTAAGAACTTGTAAGTTCATTTCCTATCAACTAACAGATCATTGCATATTAACACTAGCCTCCATAATAACTTTCAAAACTAAACTAAAGTAATTAAATTATGACATCAATTTGTACAGTAAATAAACACAATAAAAACTCATGTACAGGAAATAAACAAAATGACAATTACACTACTCAAATTCATAAGAAAGTTAACTAAATATTCACCCAGACTATTGGTGGGCCCCCCAGCAGATTGTGGCTTCTCTTCAAGGAGGAATCGCGAGCTCAGTTAACATAATTTCAACATTTAAAATAAAAAACACAGTTTTACACAGTTTTAGCAAAATATGTCTAGAATTGGCAAAACATAGCTTAACTATTCTTCTGACCTCCTCCCTAACTTCTACTTAACAATTTCCTAACCACTGAGGTGGTATTTATAGATTTTACAAGCTGAGAGGTTGACCTTCTCTAAAAACAACAAATCGCATTCAATGCGTCTTAACCGTCAGTGGCTTCTAGAAACAAGGCGAGCCAATAATCGCCCAGCATAACAATCCAAATCAAGTTGTTAGAAGATCAGTAGTTGGAGGCCATGAGCACAAGCAAACCCATGTCTCGGATTCGCCCATCGTTGGTCGTCAATATGATAACTGCCAAATCGCCCATAGTTTTAGTGCAAGATAGAGTGTCGGATGGAGTACCGGACTGAGTACCGGATGGAGTGCGGTATGTAAAAATGACCTGCGGTTTTTCCCTGTGACACACAGAACACGAATTAGTTTTCTGAAATCATTAAAACATGCTGAATTACACTCAAAACCATAATAAAACATGAATCATGCATACCTGGTATGAATCATGGTGATTTAACACAAAAACTCTTCAAAACTCTTCAAAACAGGAAAATACATATACACATTTGGTCAAAAAGGTTCCAATTGAAATCATCATATTAACCATATCGTGGGCCCAACATTAATCCCCTAATCCCCTATCTATGCAAACTTCAGATTCTTTGTCATCCCAATGTTTACCTTTCGCGTCTTTATTGGTTCTGTGTATGCGGCGGATTCAAGATCTGGCTTTTCAACTGCTCGTTATCCTTCTGTATCAAGTACTTGTACAGTTTTGGGATCCTATTCATTGTTATTTTCCTTAGCCACATTGTAGCACTCCAATAGCTTGTGGGTAGTCATAGTCGCTATGTGCGCACTACACATCGCTACCACCTCCATCGTCCCTTCTTCTAAGAATATCTTCGTTCAAATAGCCTGTAGTGCTACATCTATTGATGGATATTCATGTTCAAATGTAAACGTGACTTTGAACCTCTGAGCCAACTCTTCCCATCTTGGTGTCTCTCTATGAATTTCCAATTCCAAATACCATTTCTTTGGAATTGTGTCCAGTGTGTGGATAAATTTGTGCATCCATTTTGTTTCTAGTATTAAACTCCATAAAGTCCTGCACTGCTCAACATGACCCATGAGATCACTCTCTCCTATATACTTTTGCACCATATTTTTTGTCTCAGTGCCAAATCTTACTTGTATTATCCTTTTGCACCGTGTCCAGTCTTTCATGCCTTCTTTGTGTGCAACCCACAACCTAGCTAGAATTTCTTTTAGGACAACATCTAGTGATAACATCCTTTGTTGTTTGTGTACCTGCAACTCAAATTATTTTCCAAACACATTTATATCAGTTACTCCATAATGGTCAGGTGGATCACATAGCTTTGTTCCAATCCAGTGCAAGGATCAGGTTATGCGTGCACATCGTCTAGTTGAGACTTCATGCATTCTCTATTGCTAATGCTCTAGACCTTCCTTTGAGTCTGATGCACACGAACTAATACTTCTCCAACTTAGCGCACCATCTACAGTAGGGTTGAAATAATCATCCATCCACGTTGTCATGTTGTACAAGTTGTCAATGTCATTTCCTCTAGCTAGTTCTATGTATCTCTTTCCTTCTGATGGGTCCAAGGGTGCAGTAACTTTCAAATATCCAACTTCAAATATCATCTCCCTCCTCTTCAAGTTAATGATCACACGGTTATCAAAATCCCATTCTAGTCCCATCAATGCTGGATATGTTTGATTGTCATCCACAATCTCAATCACTTCAAAGTCTGTCATGTTGCACACCCCATCTATGTTCACGGGTACTCTTGTCAAACGACCAATTGGTACTATCTTATGTTGATTCGTGAACCTTAACTAAATAGGATACCATATTATCTTGTTTTTTCCCATCATCTCCCATGTCTGCTTAGGTAAAACATTCACGTCATATCCCAAGTACAAAATAACACTATCCGCATCATACTCCCTAATTTTTGCATTGAATCTAAATTCTTCAATGGTGTTCTTCCTACACAGTACATGGTTTATCATCCTTTGTGCAATAGGAGTTTCCCTTCCTCATGTGTAGTGATCAAGTATTTCATATAGCGTACTCAATGCAGTTTCATATTTCATTATCTCTACACAACTTTTCAGGAATTTTGTTAGTGTGCTTACCTTTCCAGTCAGTTTTTTAGGCATAATGTGATCTCCTACATGAGGCACAAATGATGTTGATGCTCCTTAATCCTGTTCGAGTACTTCTTGTATTTCCCTCTAATATATCTCCCTTTCTTGCTGAGGATCAAAGGTTGGCATAGGCCTTGTTGACTTTGTTACCCATTGCTCAATCTGTTTTCCTTCACTCATCATATTAGCTCTTGTTCTAGCTCCTCTGCGCGTAACAACTGCTATTCTTAGTCATTCATTACATCTTTCGACTAATATTTTTTGTACATTTTGGTTTGGATTATGGTTTTGGTTTCCTTTGGAATGTCATTTCACAACTAGTTGGGGAGAATTGTTTGTTGCATGGTCCAGTGCTCTGTAGTATGTGCAAGTTGTACATGGATTTGGACAGTCGCGGACCAAGTCTCTAGGTTGATTACAGTTATAACATATAATTGGTCCTCTTCCTCCTCTACCAAAATTTCCTCTGCCTCTACCCCTACCAAAGTTTCATATGCTCCCTAGATTAAAACCTCTTTGAGTATTATATTGTGGACCACCCCCTTCTCCTACAACATTCTCCTCCTGAATCCTTTACATATATGATGTGCTCTCCCTCATTAAGTCAAACGTACAGAAATCCTTCTCAGCATGTCCAACGTACTTGCAAAAATTGCAGAACAAGTTCCTTGGGGTTCTCTGATACTTTTGTAGTAACGGACACTCATTTGGGTGATGGCCCCATTTCTTACATATCTCACAATACCCCCCTCTCGGTAATGGATTCGACACTCCCATCGTCAAATACTGCATGAATTATGGGCATTTGTCTTTGTGATGGCCTTCAGTCCTACATTTGGTACACAAGACATGCTCATGTTTCTCCTTTCCCTTTGTCAGTTCTTCCAGTTGAATCGTCAATGCAACCAACTACGTATGAACTTGTGTCATCCCTCCATTGTATCCTACCAGGGATGATATCAATTTCATTGCAATTTATTGCGCCTCGGGTTGTGACACAACCTTCTATTAGATCAATGACTTGTGAATGTGTGGTAGAATCCCTGCAATAAACCATTATTGATGTTGTTGGTTAGGGCTCTAGAATGACAGTCTACCCATCAAATCCTTGAACCTTTGATCGAAGTCCCATATTAACTATGTTTATACCTGTTTAATCTCCTTCAGTTCTGTGATGTATTGTGACTCTGAATTTGGATTCTTGAACTCTTTCAACAACACTTGTCTTATTTCTACCAAATTTTTGGCCTGCCCGGTAGGTGTGGTACTCTGCAGCTTCATGTACCAGACCAACGCACGACCTCTAAATGTTGTTTCCAATTAATCAATCTTCACAACCTCGTCTTGGACATTATTTGCGGCCCAAATTGTCTCGCATACAAACAAATGTTGTTTTGGGTCCTCTGACCCAACTCCATAGAACTCGGGAAGTATAAGGGTGTTGTATACCCCTTCCATGTTTCTTTGTGTATTCCCTCTTCTTGGTGATGTTGGTTGACTCTGACTCTGACTCTGTGCACTATTTCCACTCCTCTGATTGCTACTACTATGTCCTCCCTGACTAACTATAATTTCTTTTGACAAGTCTTTGATTGTTATCTCTAATTGTGGTGACGCACATGGGGTCATGGATTCGACACAGGACCCGGTCTGAGGAGGACTTAATGGTTCTTATATTACTATATTGGACTAAAAAACTCCTTCTTCTCCTCCTATATATGGTATTTCCATGATTTGTATGATTGCACAAGGCTATCTCCCCTCTGGCTCACTATGTGGCTCTCCTTTCTCAGCCCCAGTATTTTTCCTCTTATACCTCCTTCCTTTGTGCAGTTCTCCAAACTCATCTTCTTCCTCTAGTATACCTCCTTCAATCCTCTGCATCCTCAGTCCCTCCCTTCCTTCTTCATTGTTTCCTTCATTCTCTCCTTCTCTAAGGCTATCCTCTTATCATCCCCCAGTTCCCCTATGTGTGTGAAGCCCCTTAGCAGTCAGATTCCATTATCATCACGCACTTGTCACACAAAAACATATTTATCCACATATCTAATGATTTCATGAACCTCATGTGTGCACCTTTGAAAAAATCTATTTCTGCAACACTGTATGAATGGATACAATCTATTGCAAACTCTGTAATATATCCTCCTAGTATGCTATCTAACCAAAAATCAATTGCACGAGTAGTTGGGTTACTTACAGAATTCATTTTTCTTACCAATGCAAGATTCCAATTCCTCGACATTGCAACTATGTACCTTCCAATATTCTTCACTAATCTTTCTAGCCACTCAGTCAGAATAATTGGAAATTCGCCAAAGAAAATTTCATGCAGTTATGTGTACACATACCTTTGCATCCATTGCTTATCACTCATTCGATGGTTTATGTTCTCTTGTCGAGAAAACTCATGTTCATTCATTTCCAACCATTATGATATCTATTTATTAATCGGCCTCCAAAACATCCCCTCGATCACAAATTTTGGGTGCCTACAACGTAACCATTTGTTGGCGTTGCGCGCGGTTTGTAAGACCCTAGGTTTGAGTTATTTATGACCAACAAAACCCACCAGACATCGACCCTTTAGACATCACTTGCATGCACAGATGAAGTCTCAGCCGAGGTATCTATTAGGACTGCAAGAACCAAGTTTCTACAATAGCGAGGGAAATGGAGGTGACCATTATGTTCATTCTTCCTTATTAGTTTTGTGCATGTAATTTTGTCCTTGTTCTATATTAACTACTTATTGATTCACATTCATACTATCATTATAGTTCTGATTATTGCATAAACTCATTGCTGTAATAGTCATGATTATTGTGCAAGGATTAAACATAACACAACTCTACTCTAATATGCATCCAGACAGAATTTAATCAGTCACATAAAATACATACGACGGAAGATTTAACGTGGTTCACACAACTCTGGGCTACGTACACAATGGTTGGCTTCTTTATTAAGCTTTTAGTAACGATTTCAGGCTTTCACATTGCGCTTACAAATATATATCATTTTTATCTTTCTGTTCTCCTAGCCTAGTTTCTTTGTAGTGCAAGCCTCTCTCTTTGCATCATCTCTTACATTCAGACATTGATTCTCTCCCTTCCCAGCTTATCCTATCAAACTTCTTACTAACATGATTTCTCAGCAGTTTGGAATAGACTCTACAATATTGCTCGAGAATAACCACATGGAGGAACCCCTATTCTCCCAACCCATTACATATTTATACATACAATCTAGGGCTTAAAACCCTACTTGGTTCCCCGCAAAACCTTCATTACAATGCATGAAAGCTCCGGTTCACTAGTTGTTTGGTTGCTTTCTTCTTATTTTCCGTCTGCATGTTTCTTTTGCACGTCCTTCCATCTTTAGAACGTCGATTTGTCATCCCTATTTTTTGTCCTCTTTATTCTTCTCTTTGATTTATTCTCTGTTTTATTCCACTTATTGTGCATTTTCCTTCTGGATGCACCTCAATTGTGCACTCCCTAGTCTTTCTTCTTCTTCTCTGCACACCTCTTCTGCGCACTTCTTCTATACTTAGGATTTTTCCTAGACTTGTATCCCAAAAATGTCTGTCCAACACTAGAACAACAACCATGTATAAAAATATTACCATATACCATATCAATCAGGTATATATATGTATCATATCATCAATGAAATGCCTCAAAGAACCCAAACATATTCCTCATCTATATACTACTATACGTCAAGTGTATACCTCAACCATATAACCACTTCTCAAAGTTGAACCATAAAAGTCATACCATAACCAAATACAAGAATACACCTCTATCAACCATGTATCCAAGATGTACCTCAATCATGTGCCAAACCAAACATACCTCAAGCATATGTCATACCATAACCATGTATAACCATCACAACAAGTACATAAGCATACCAATACCTCTATAGTTGACCTAATGCACAGTAGATCTGACCTGAAATCTCACTTCTCACTTCTAGGACCTGGTATCAGCATAACCCCCAAACTTGTCTTGTCCTCACGGGACTAAGACATCCTGTCATGCGGGGCCTCGTTTGATAATCCCTAAGAAACCCGTGGGGGTGCCCCACAGGACACTAGTGGTTTGACCCGTGGGGGCCTACCAAACTAGGGTTTCTTTAGAGAAATTCACTCTCTTCTGCAACCCCAAAACTTCCACACTCCTTTCTTGTCACTACCTCATATTTCTCCATCGTTACCTTGACAAATAGATCACTAGCTCACTAGAAGATGTTCAATAGAATAAGTGAGTGAATGTACTTGTGAATGACTCCTTGAGGTGTATTTATACTTTTTCTAAAAAACCTCTCTCCTTAAACTTAGGGGCTTCTATACTTTCTTTTTAAAACTACTTTACCCTTTCATTAAAGACTTGTAACTAACTAGGGGCTTCTTTACCATTCTTCGGAGCTTCTAACTTCACAAGGCCATAATTCCTCAACTGTGAGGAACTACGTGACGTACCACCTATCATCAGAAATGGCATGACAAGGACTATCCATACATGAGTATATTGTCTGCATCTATATTTTACTTCATGTCCATATTCCTCAATCAACTTTGGGTACCAAAACCACACTATTGGGGCTTCTTCAAGGGTTGGCACCAATGACAACTAATCTGTAATGTTCCCAAGCTGATTTGGCTAGGAACTTAGGTGTTTTTTCTGACATTTGTGTTTGATTTTTCATTACTTTTTTGCCGGTTTCCTTCCAGATTGCACTAGAAGGGTCTTATGGAGTTTTACAACATATATATGGTGAAGATAATACAACAACACATAAAATATCAAGAGACAATAGAGACAACACAGTAGAATGAGCATCAAATTCATATTTGACCTTTATTTAGATAATAAGAAGATCTCCATACAATAGATTTGCAAATCTGGAATGATATAGATGAAATATATAATCTTGGATGAATATATCTCCCCAGATACATAGAAGTGAATAATCAAGTGTCCAAAGCCTCAATAGATGCATGTAGAAATGAACAAGATCAATTTATTTCCCTTCTATGACTCTATCTCCCAACACTGGCTGAGTTGTGCACTTTTATGGATGGGTAGATCCTTGATATTCCGTATTCCTTTATTCTTGGCCTCAATCCACAGAAGAACAATGCAGAATAGTGGATTTGATGATGTAAATCACCTTTGATAAGTTTCTCTTGTTGTTGAGATTGATTTCACCCTCCAACTCTCTAGATCCACTCTAGACAGTGCGCCCTCCTTCAGGGAAGATCGTGCCAATTTCCCAATAAATCAACAACTTGATAAAACCCTCAAAGGATGACTTATAAAGGGTGCACTAGCCCTAGAAAACCTTCGCAGGAAGAGATCATCCTCCAATATCTCTTTGTGTACTCAAAACGAACTCCTCTTCCTCAAACAACATGCACTTATTGCATAAACACTCCAAGACTGCACATTTCCTCTTGTTTCCCCGTGGTAATCAACCTATAACTGAATAGAATGGTGAGGGCAGGATATTTCACCTCCTTGGCCAAGCTTGGATCAGGAACAAAGGAATATTGCACCTCCTTGTTTATCTCTAGGGTTTGTTCTCCTAAAACCCTCAAAATGTCTAAGCTCAAGAGCTCAAGATGAAAAAGTAAAAATGACAAGAATGTGGAGTGAGGCACCCTCCTTTTTATTTTATACTTGAGTGTCTAATTTCCACTTAAGTCATTTTCTTGACTTCTAAAGTTCTTTTCTTCGCTTTTCCTCATATTAGTCATTTAACTTGATTTCCCTTTTTACCCAAAGTCACTTTAATAATATAACCTTTATCTTCATAATGAATACTTTGGTGCCTCTTAGTCCCCTCTTCTCATGAGACTATAGTCTAGAGGGGACATATAGACTACTAAGTCTCTCCAAGCCTCTATCAAGAGGAGGGGGAAATTACAGTCTCCCCTATTGGAAATTGCTTGTCCAGAAGCAATTCTGATCATGTTTTATGTACAACATCTTCACCTTCCCAAGTAGCATCCTCTATGGGTAAATTCTTCCATTTGACCAAATATTCTCTGATGTTTCTATTCCTCAATATCCTCTCTCTTACCTCCAAAACCTCCTCAGGTATCAAGACCAATTTTCCTTCCTCATCTATTGGAGGTAGTCCTTTATTAACCAAGATGTGTTGTCCTATTTCCCTTTTTAAGCATGACACGTGGAAAATGTTATGTATTTTTCTTTCTTGGGGTAGCTCAAGTTCGTATGCAGTTGTTCCCACTTTCCTCTTCAACCTGTACAGCCCATAGAAACGAGGTTTGATTTTCTCAATGCCATTCTTCTTTATGGATGCTTGCTTATACGGCTGGAGCCTCAAATAAACAAGGTCCCCAACCTCAAAAGTATGCTCCACCCTGTGTTTATCTGCTTGTACTTTCTGCTGATTTTGTGCCCTGTACAAATGATCCTTCAGCTCTCTAAGTATATCCTGGCTCATTTGTATCCAATCCTATACCATGGGTGCCCTACTATCTCCAAATACAATCTCTACAAAAGTGAGGGGGTCATAATTGTATAAATCTCGGAAATGAGACATATCAATGGACATGTGGTAAGTGGTGTTGTAGCAATACTCACCCAAATGTATCCACTTAACCCATGTTTTTTTGTTTCCCCGACACATAATTCCTGAGATATCCCTCCAACCACTTGTTGACTATCTTTGTTTGGCCATCTGTTTGGGGGTGATAGCTAGTACTGAGAGTTAATGTTGTTCCCACTAACCTGAACAATTCCTGCCAAAAGGTTCTCATAAATATATTGTCTCTGTCACTCACAATGGTTGTGGGTAACCCATGCAACCTGAATATCTCCCTAAAGAACAATTTGTCCATTTGTGATGCACTGTAATTAGTGGAAATGGAAAAAAAAATGAGCAAACTTGGTTAATTAGTCCACTACCACAAAGATGTAATCCTTGCCTTGTGCCTTGGGAAACCCTGTAATAAAGTCTGTGGAAATACTTTCCCACTTATGCTCTAGAATAGGAAGTGGTTTCAATATGCATGTTGGGTGGGTGTCCTCATCCTTGTTTCCCTAGAAAGTGACAAATTCTATGATGTGATGCATGACATCCTCCTCCATACCCTTCCAAGTGAACCTTTCCCTTACCTGTATGTATGTCTTGATGAACTCTTGATGCCTTGGTAAAGGTGAGTCGTGACATGCTTCCAGCACCTTCACCTTGAAAAATGATTCAAGAACCAAGAAAATTTGGCCCTTGTAGTATATGATGTCATCTATGATCCTGTAGATTTCATCTTGCACCTGTCCATCCATCAACTCAAAACCTGTTTTTGGAATATTCCACCAACAAGTGTGCCTTCCAATAAACTGAGATATATTTCATGGCATAGACTGAGGGTCTCCTATACAAAGCATCAACAACCACATTGTTCTTCCTTTTGACAAATTCTATGTCAAAGTCATAATATTGGATCTTTCTCACCCATTTTTGTTGTCTCTCATTGAGGTCTTTTTGTTCTAAAAAGTACTTGAGGCTATTATGATCAGTCTTGACTAAAAAAAATTCCCCAACCAAATACTTCATGAAATTAGCTAGAGCATGCATTATAGTCAACATTTCCTTGTCATATATGGTATACAATAGTTCATGCCCTCTCAACTTTCAACTCTCATAAGCAATGGGGTGCCTGTTTTGCATAAGAATTGTTCCAGTTCCCTCCCCTGATGCATCACACTCAAAAATGAATGGCTGAGAAAATTATGGTAAAGAGAGAACTTGACAAGTGCTCATTACCTTATTCATCCTGTCAAACTTTACATGTGCCTCTTGACTCCACTTTAATGTGCCCTTTTTGGTCAAATATGTCAATGTTGCGCAAAGTTGAGAAAACCCCTTGAAAAACCTCTTGTAATAACTACAAATGCCAAGGAATGTCTTAAGTTCTGTAAGTGTTTTGGGTGTTGGCCAATCAAGTATGGATTAGATTTTTTCTTGGTGCACCTGTACCCATTTTTAACCAATGATATGTCCCAAATAAAGTACTTTAGTCATTCCAAACTCACATTTTGATTCTTTGGCATACAAGTATTGTTCCTCCATGATGCTTAATATTTCCTCTACATGTCTAAGGTGATCCTCCCATGTTCTACTATAGATCATCAAGTCATCAAAGAATACTAGTAGAAATCCCCTCAATCGTTTGTTGAAGACATGATTCATTCATGACTGAAAAGTGGTTGGTGCACTGGTCAACCCAAAAGGCATAACAAGTAACTCATAATGGCCATAGTGGCATCTGAAAGTTGTCTTGGGCATATATTGTTCCTTGATTTTGATCTGATGATATCAAGAGTGCAAGTCAATATTGGTGAAGTAGATTGTGCCATGCAACTCATCCAATATCTAATCTATTCGAGGAATGGGGTATTTTTTCTTTATGGTCTTCTTGTTTAAGTCCATGTAATCAATGCACATGCACATAGTATCATCTTTATTTTTCACCAATACCACAGAAGATGCAAATGAGCTAGATCTTGGCCTGATGTATCCCATGTCCAACAACTCTTTGATATCTTTTTCAATCTCATCCTTGTATTTATTAAGATGTCTATATGGTGTGGTGATGATTGTTTTGGCACCCTCCTCCAACTCTATGATGTGTTCAAATCCTCTATCTAGTGGTTTCCCTAGTGGAATAGGCTCAAAGACTTTGTTGTGAGTATCAATTATTCTTTGTATGTCATGGGAGTATTGTGGATTCACCTCCTTGTCTAACTGAACTGATATTAAACACTATTTTGCATAAACCACGTCTTCCCTCCTGAAAATGGCCTCCATGCATTTGGTTGTAACCACTCTTGGTGCATTTCCCGATATCCCATTTAAATTTACCCTTTTTCCATTTTCCCCATTGAATTTCATTTCCATGGTCTTGTAGTTGGTGGTGATAGGCCCCAATGTGTTAAGCCACTGAACTCCCAAAATAACATTGGTGTCTGGTAAATCCATCACATAGAATTCATGTGCCACATCATACCTCCCCAAAGTGAGGTTCAATCCTGGAATATATATGTCACATGGCATAGTGTTACCTCCTGCCACCTCCACATGAAACCCCTCAAACTCTACTATAGGTATGTGCCTTCTTTTTACTAGTGCCAAATCAATGAAGTTATGTGAATCTCCCCCATCTATGAGTACAGAAACCCTTTTCCCTTGGATAACACCTCTCAATATGAAGGTGTTGTACTTAGGGACCCTATTAATGGATGCAGTAGTGATCTTCTTATCCCCTGCTTGATCGAGATCTGCTTCATCTCCTCCTTCACTCTGAGCATTTTTTTTCCTGGGTTGATTGGCATCAATATTTTGAATATGTCCAATGTCATCTTCCTCCTCCTCATCAGAAATCACCTCAATATAGTGAACCTTTTCATTTCCAATACATGTATTCCCTGGTTCACAAGGTTCCTTACATGTGAAACAAATTTTCTTTCTCTTCAACTCTCTCCTAGTAGCTTCATCCATCCTTCCCTTACCTTTATCCATTCCTATTTGATCCTTCACCCCTTGGGTTAGTGGCGGCCTTGGAGTGAATTTGGTTTTTTTTTTATCCCATCAAGTCTCTCGTCCTCCAAATAGCCTCATCTGGGTTGTAAGGCTTAAAATCCTTAACCCAAACACGTAGGGTTTCCATCAATCCCTTAGACAAAAGCAGAAATAACCTATCATGTGAAACATCTAGTACCATTACAACCACCCTATGGAACTCCTCTTCAAAAGTCTCCAGTGACCATGTCTTTCTTCCTTAGTTGAGTGAGCTCACGGAAATGTAGCTCAGGATCTCCCTGATCAAACCTGTCAATAAGCCTCTATGTGAATTATGGGTAATATGTGATGTGATTATGTCCCAAGGTATTCATTCCATAGTAACACTATTCATGGGCCTTTCCCTCTAGGTAGATAGTGGAAAACTTAATAGCATCCAATTCCTTCATGGGGTTAAGTTGCAAATAGGCACCCAACTTATGCACCCAAGATTGTGTAGTGGCCCTAGCTGACCCATCAAACATAGGAATATCCATATTCCCTACCCTACACTCTAGCTCATTATTGTCCCTGTGATAGATCCTAGGCATGCCCCTGTATTTAATACCACAGTAACGATCCAATGTGACTTGTCTCTGAAATCTTGCGCTTAATGTTTCATACTCCCTTGTGTACTCCTAAAAGTTATCTTCTACCTCTGGAAAATAATTATCATGTTGTCGGGCTTCAAGGAAAGTGGGCATATAGGGTCTAGGTGTAGATATTCTATTGGTTGGCCCCTTGGAAGGTGCTCCCAAAAATAATCTATGTCCCTCGGTATGTAACTGATGATCATTCTCAGTGTGATTTATATTTCCCCCTTGTGATCAACTAGCCTCCCTATTTCCATTGTTCTTTGGACCATCTTTACCACGATTCATATGCATGAGGAGAAGTGCAATCTTCTCCTAGATGGTTGTCATTCTTTCCAAATTCTACTTGATCTCACCCTGTCCTCTGCGCATAGTCTCATGTGTTTCCTATAAATGATGTTAAATGGAAAATTGAGTGTTGTCTATGGAAATTTTCAGGTCTTTCGCCATTCCTGCTAGATCTTGTAGCTCACTGTCATTCCCTGATTCATCCATTTCTGCTTCAGGTTCCTCAGCCTTTCTTCTATGCCTTCCCATATATATATATATATATATATATATATATATATATATATATATATATATATATATGCATGAATTTATGCATGTGTTAATCCCCACAAGCTTGGAGGATTTACGCTTTGATGCCACTGTAATGTTCCCAAGCTGATTTGGCTAGGAACTTGGGTGTTTTTTAAGAATTTTGTGTTTGATTTTTCTTTACTGTTTTGCAGGTTGTCTTCCAGATTGCGCTAAAAGGGTTTGACGGAGTTTTAATACATATATATGATGAATATAATACAAAAACACATAAAATATAAATATACAATAGAGAAAACACAGTAGAATGAGCAACAACTTCAGATCTGACCTTTATTTAGATAATAAGAAGATCTACATACAATAGATCTGCAGATCTGGAATGATATAGATGAAATATATAAGCTAGGATGAATATATCTCCCCAGATACACAGGAGTGAAGAATCAAGCCTCCAAAGGCTCAATAGTTGCATGTAGAAATGAACAAGATCAATTTCTTTCCCTTTTATGAATCTATCTCCCAAGACTGGTTGATATGCTCACTTTTCTCGTTGGGTAGCTCTTTGATATTTCGACCTCCTCTTTTCTTGGCCCCAATCCACAAAATAACATTGTATAATAGTATATCTGACTGTGGAAAACGCCTTTGATAATTTTCTCTTTCTATTGAGAGTGATTTCACCCTCCAACTCTCTAGATCCACTCTAGACAGTGTGCCCTCCTTCAGGGAAAATCGTTCCAAGCTCCCAATAAATCAATAAGATGAGAAAAAACTCCAAGGATGAGTGATAAAGGGTGCACCAACCCTATAAAACCTTCCTAGGAAGAGATCCTCCTCCAATATCTCTTCTTCTTCTCAAAACAAACTCCTCTTCCTCAAACAGTGTGCACCTCCTGCAAAAACCCTCCAAGACTACGCATTTCCTCTTGCTTCCCTATGGTAATCAATCTGTAACTGAATAGAATGTTGAGGGAGGGATGTTTCACCTCCTTGGACAAGCTTAGATCAGGAACAAAGGAATATGTCACCTCCTTGCTGATCTCTAGGGTTTTCTCTACCAAAACCCTCAAAACGTCTAAGCTCAAGAGCTCAAGATGCAAAAGTAAAAATGACCAGAATGTGGAGTGAGGCGCCCTCCTTTTCCTTTTATACTCCAATGTATAATTTACACTTAATTCATCTTCTTGACTTCTAAAGTTATTTTCTTTACTTTTCCTCATCTTATTCATTTAACTTAATTTTCCTTTTTACCCAAAGTCACTTTAATAGTATAACCTTTATCTTCATAGTGAATACTTAGGTGCCTCTTAGTCTCCTCTTCTCATGAGAGTATAGTCTAGTGGGAACATCTAGACTACTAAGTCTTTCCAAGCCTCTATTAAGAGGAGGGGGACATTACACAATCCTTCACCGGGTCTACTCACTGCTTCTTCCTTCACCAGGTCTTCTCACTACTTTTTCCTTTACCAAGTCTGACCAAAATTTGAATTTCCAAATGGTAACTTTTCGAAAGCTTGTTGTTTTGGTCCTCTTCCAAAGAACAAACTTGTACAACATGCCACATATCCAATTTTTCAAATATGATTTTGAAATGTTTACCTGATATACTTTTGTATGTCTCCTTTGTTCTCTAAAATTTCTGCAGTCTAAAGAGTCCCAAAAAATAAGTTATGGTGAAAATTCTAAGCTAACCTATTTGAAATTGATCTAAGGACCATTTAGAAACCTTATCTTCCATAGAGCATATCTAAAAAATTCCAGCAAAAAAACAACTAAATTTTTTACCTGAGGCACTTTTGTATGTCTCCTTTGTCATGTAAACATTTCACAATATGAAGAGTCCTAGAAAAGAAGTTATAGTGAAAATTCCAAACTTACTTGTTTGAAAATGATCTTGGGACCATTCAGAAACCCTAACTTCCACATAGCATATCTCTGAAAGTAAAGTGAACCAACATATTAAATTTTTACCTGAGGTACATCTGTATGTCTCCTCATTTTTGTAAAAATTTCACAGCTCTAAGAGGCCCATAAAAGAAGTTATAGTGAAATTATCAAACTGACATATTTGAAACTTATTTTAGGAGCATTCAAGAACCCTAAAGTTCACAGGGAATATCTCTGAAATTATAGTGAACCAACATATAAAATTATTACCACATGTACCCATATATCTCTCCTCCATCTCTAAAAAGTTTCAAGGTCTCACACATCCCATAAAATAATTTATAGCGAAAGTGTCAAGTTGATTTATTTGAAACTAATTTTAGAAGAATTCAGGAGCCCTAAATTCCACATGGAATAAATCTAAAAGTATAGAGAATAAGCATATGAATTTTTTACCACGTGTACCCCAATATCTATCCTTAGTCTCTACAAAATTTCAAGGTCTAAAACATCCCATAAAATATGTTATAGTGAAAGTGCCAAGATGACCTGTTTGAACCCGATTTCAGGAGAATTTAGGAACCCTAACTTCCACGGGCTTAATTATAAAACTATAGTGAACCGGAATCTGAAATGTTTACCACATGTACAAAAAGATCTATCCTCCATCTCTTCAAAATTTCAAGGTCTGAAACATCCTATAAAATAATTTATCAAGAAAATTCCAAGATGACTTGAAATTGATTTTCCAACTCTTCCCTTTTGGAATGATATTCAATCATTGCTCATCCATTTTTCATGCATACACTTTATCTCAATACTTCATTTTTTTCTACTTATTCATAACCCTTCATGAAGGCAAATATCCATTTATTAAATAATTAATTCCCCTTTTCTATTTTATTTTTCCAAATACAATGGGAAAATACTCAAACCCATGGGTTTGAAACCACCATTTCACTTTTTCCTTTTTCACATGTACACCCTTTTTTAATATACTTGTAAACTTATATATATAAATCAATCTTGGAAATGTTGTGTGTGTTGTGATTTCATAATATGCAATTAATGACAACATTGATCCTTTGACATCAATGACAATAATTCCAATAATCTCCCCCTTTGTCATTGATATCAATCTTACAATGAAACACATAGACTGCCATGCCTAGAAAGAATTCTCCCTCTATATGCAACTCTCCCCTTGTCTACAACTCTCCCAGGAATATAAAAAATTCCCCCCCCTGTATGCAACTCTTCCCCTTGAAATCAATGGAAAAGGAATGCTCCCCATGAACTTGTGTTTCTCCTTAAGAACTTAGTGTCTTTATGAGATGGATATTACTAGAAACTGCATGTCCCTTAATTTTTTTTTACTACAAAAATTGCTAAAACACGGTAAAGAAAAACTCCTGAAGAATTCTGTATATTGTCACCAAAAATGCAAGATAATAAATCTCTGTCAATCCAACATAAGCAGTAGTACATCTCCAACAATAGTATAGCATGGTTCAATCGGTCTCAGCAAATCCAAGTTGATTCAACAAGAAGATGTCAATTGGGTTTGCATATCAACAAATTCAAGTATTCCCCCCATTGAGGGATAAATAAGTATAAACATTATTTATCATCGAAAATTCCAGTCGACGGAAAACCCAGTCGAAACTTAATCGACGAATACTCAATCAAACTCCAGTTGATTTTCATGTCGGGTTGATCCTCAATCAACCACTTCCAAGGAAACCATTAGTAAGTAAGAGGATTGTTGCACGATTGTAAAACTGATGATACACAATGATATGGAGTCCTCAAACATTTGGTCAAATGATTCCACAACCATCCATCAATCCAACCATAATCTATCCTAGTAATCAGCACTAGTCTACAATTCTTTCTTTCATGTCTCTTGTGCAAATATTTCAAAGCATGATTGACATTCCTTTGATTTTTATCATGAGGATGATGATAGGGCACACATTTTTGTGTTGGATGATCAGAGGAAGTAGGCTCGGGGACAATTTCTCTTACAGGAGTAGAACAACTCGGTATATTAGAAACAATGTCATTTGTAATATCATGCTCAAATTTTTGCATGTGAGGAACATGTAGCTCATCATTTTTCAGTGAAATGAATAGTAGGTTGTTCTTCTGGAAAACCAGTATGAACTCCTCTAGCAGCAATTAGAGCTTCCCTAGTCATAGCAAGGCTAGGTGTAGGTATGGATGCAACAATAACATCATATCCAAGACCAATCTTAATGAATTGATACCTTTAACAATTGATGATGTTATCTAAAGTTTCAATACTCTTTTCAAACTTCAAGCTTCTATTCAACTTAATAGTTTTTTTCTCCAGTTCCTTTCTTAAGGAAATAATTTTAGATTCTATCTCTTTGCAATATTCTTCAGTTGGATTCTCACCACTTCTTCCATCCTTATTTCTTATTCTAATTGAACCTTTGGGTTCATGACATTATTCTCCATTTCTTCAAGGATTTTTGACATTTTGGATTTTGAATAACGATCCTCTTCTTCATATTTTTGCAATTGATCCTTTTGTTTCAAATTCTTTTTCATGCGCTTCTTTATTTCTCATAAGGCACACATGAGTTCTTATTCAATATCCACTTCCTCATATGTTTCAGGAATTTCCTCTTCCTCTAAATGCATCGTTTCCTTCCCTTTTTCTTCATCAATCTTTTTTTTTCTCTCCATAAAGAGAGTTTCTTCTCTATCACTATCGAAATGGATTTCATTGCTTTCTTAGATGAGTCACTAACCCCTTTTGAGTAGAGATTCTTCTTCTACTTATAATATTTTTTATTCTTTTCATGTTTTTCCTATCTGTGGTTCTTTTTGTGTTGATGGTGTTTTCTCCCTTTATTTACATTATGGTATTATTCATTGTCACTTCTTTCATCCTTTGCATATGGACACTTATTGGAAAAATATCCATCTATTCCACATTTAAAGCATTTGAAGGGCATCTTACCTTTGTATTTTCCAGATCCCTTTCTGAGTTTTCTCACAAAATGTGTTTCCTCCATGTCTAATTCATAGCTAGAAGAATCACTTGATTTGTGTTCTTTGTTCTTCATCTTATTTGAGGCTTTGAAAGCTTCTTCTTTGTTTGATGCCTTTTATTTTCCAATCCTCATTTCATATGCAGTGAGAATCTCATGCAATTGATCCATTTTCAGTTTATCAAGATCCTGTATTTCTTCAATAGTAGAAACTTTGGCATCAAATCTTAAAGGTAGTGACCTTAACACCTTTTGTACAATCAACGGTTCTTCAACCTTTTCCCCAAGTCCTTTGATGATGTTGAAAATTCATCCACGCGAAGGAGATAGACTGTAACATTTTCTTCGTCTTTCATTTTCAAACTCTCGAACTGTCTTCTATGAGTTTGGAGATTTTCCTTCTTAACCTTGTCATTGCTTTCATAGATATTTTGAAGCTTGTCCCAAATTTAGTTTTCTAATCCACAATGCATCACCTTGACAAAATCAGATTCTGACAGACCACACAAGATGACATTCATGGCTTTTGCATTATTTTTACTAGGCTTCTTCCCAGCCTCATTTGTTGGTGGAGTTGTTGGGGTTGTATAACCAGTCACAACTGATTTTCAAATATCAAAACCAAGATACATTAAATAGGTTCAAATACTTATGCTCTAGAAGAAATAGTTTGTTTTGTTAAACCATGGATCCCTGATTGTGGAGAAAACCTTTTTACCAGACATGTGTGCTCCCACGATCTACCTTCCAGTGGTTAAACTGTTTTTGAAGGAACTTGCCCTGATACCAATTGTTGAGCATGAATTTATACTAAGAGGGGAGGCGAATTAGCATAAGACAATTTTTTTTACTTTTTCAAACATTAATCAACCATAAGAAAACAATCACATATGAGATCTATTAACTTTAAAACATGGAACACAAGATTTGCATGAAAACCCTTTCAAGAGAAAGCCACAAAACTTACATTTATAATTCTTTGCAGGAACCAACCTATTGTTACAAATATTTGTAGGTACCAACCTACTGGAAACACCAATCCCCACTGGTACAAATCCTAGTATGCACCAACCTACTCTTACAGATATTTGTAGAAACCAATCTACTATAGGCACCAATCCCCACCAATAAGAACCAACTAAGAAAGAGACACCAATCTCTTTATTTGAGTGGCACCAACCTACTCTTACAGATTTCCGTAGACAATAATCCACACCACTAAGCACCAAATTAGAAAGAGACACCAATCGTTTTGTGTGAGCTACACCAACCTTCACCAAGTCTTCTTGATATTTTTTCCTTCAACAGGTCTACTCATTGTGCATGCCTTCACTAGGTCTACTTACTACTTCTACCTTCACTAGGTCTACTCACTTCTTCTTCCTTGACCGTATCTACTCACTACATCTTCCTTTATCAGGTTTACCCAAAATTTGAATTTCCAAATGGTAACTTTCCCAAAGCTTGTTGTTTTGGAGCTATTCCCAAGAATTAACTTGTACAACATGCCATGTATCCAATTTTGAAAATATGATTCTGAAATTTTTACCTGAGTTGCTTTTATATGTCTCCTATGTTCTCTAAAATTTTCAGTCTGAAGAATCCCAGAAAATAAGTTATAGTGAAAATTCCAAGCTTACCTATTTGAAACTGATCTGAGAACCACTCAAAAACCTTAACTTCCATAGAGAATATCTTAGAAAGTACAACGAACCAACATTGGAAAGTTTTACCTAAGGTACATACACATGTCTCCTCTGTTATTTAAAAATTTCACAGTCTAAAAGTCCGAGAAAAAAAAAATTATAGTGAAAATGACAAATTGACATGTTTGAAACAAATCTCATAACCATTTAGAAACCCTAACTTACATGGAGCATATCTTTAGAAACCAAGTTCTAACTTCTTCCACGTAACTTTCTCCTCTTCACCTCTCTCTAGGAAATGGATTAGGCTAGTAATGGAGGAAAAAGGCAAGAATAGGGAATTCTGGCTCAAAACTCACAATGTGGCTGCAAATTCTTGGGACAAGGGAGGATTATGAAATGGGTAGAGTTTCACTTATTTCATGCCTCCTATGGGAATGAGACCCCAACACCTCCTTTTATATGACAAAAGGATGGTTATTCGATTGGGTGATGGGCTATAGGTGGTGGATTAGTTGGGAAACTACCCAATAGCCCATAATCTCAACGAATTCCTTGAAACTTTTCATTTTTTGCAACTTTTGGGAGGTATACACGGGCTGTAGTGGAGCAGCCTGAGTACGTACGCAGGATGTAGTGGAGCAGCCTGAGTACGTACGCGAGTTGTACTGGAGCAGGGTGCATACATCTTCTAAAAATTGGTTTTTAAGAAGAGCAACTCAGTAATGGCTTGGAAAAAATAGAAAGTAAGATGGACTAATGGTGCAATTTAGGGTTATAACAGATGCCCCCTAATGTGTGAGGTTAGAAGAGCATCTGATGGCCAAAATACATTAAAAATCTTCACCAACATACGAAGCGAGTGAGCCCGGGACCAGAGTTCAAGAGGTGCCATTTGCAAAATAACAATTGTCTCACCGAGGTGGGCATACCCATGCTCGGGATGAAATAAATCATGGCTGCCAATAAAATACACTGCAGATCCATGTCATATAACTATATAAAGTGTAGTCACGAGCAATACACAACAGATCTACATCTCAAAATCAAAGATATACATGTATAGTATCCATCTTCAAGAAGCCAATGATGTCTGATGGCTGGAGATGAGGCCTTCAGATCTCGATAAACAACTTCAAGATCTTCAAAACACGGGTAGGAGTGTAATGTGAGTGTACGAATTCACTACCCAGAGGTCTTCGATGGCTCATCGGGGAATAGAAAAGAGGATCTCGGTGATCAAGCAGAGAACTTGAGTGATTTTGAACAAGGAATTGATTGGAATTTCAAGATGGTCGGGCATGAGGGAAAGAGACAAACTGCAGAAGGGTCGACTTAGGCTGAGTAATAATTTCCCTTGGACAATAGCACAACATATGATCAGACTTAGGCAGCATGACATTGACATAAGTTTACGATGCGGGAGGCAACGTAAACTCTCCATATGTTTGGAAGAATAACCAAACGGAGGAGGACACAGCTCTATGTAGCGAGAACAACTTCCTAAGGTCATATTAAATCCCAAATCTTGACAAAAAAATGGAAGGATGTGCTTTGTCCAAGGGCGACTCATTGTGCTGCCATAAAAAGAAAATACTTTTCCCATCCTCTTTTTGGGGTATATTTTATTTTTTTGTCTTTTTCAATAATTTTGGAAAGCTTGAAAAAGAATAAAAGAATGCTATGTTACAAAGGAAGAATGAGTGTCTCAAGCATTCTAGTTCCAGGTGCAAGGAACACACTAATGCTCATATCAAGGAGACATGTGCAAGGAAAGGACACTTGGGAAAATTCCTCCATGGGTCAAGGTGTCAAGACGTAGAGGCAAAGTGCTACAAGGCTTGCGTATAAGGCATGCTTCAAAGGTTCAGTTGAGAGAAACATGGAGTCATCATTAGGCCAAATACACAGGAATGAAAATGTGATTAACAGGACACAATGATAACGCCCTTCAATGTAATTTTAACGATCCCAGAGAAGGTAAGCTTGGTGGTTTTTCATTTTTAGAGAATCTGAAAAAGCGCAAAAGAAGACTCCACTGGGGTACATTTTTCGAAGATATTTTAGTCGGTTCGAAAAAGGGGTAAACTAGCACCGAAAAGATGTCTATTCAAAACCATTTTAACGAGTGTGACAAAGACAAGATCACTCGGCAATCTTTTCAATTTTAAGGAGTCTGAAAAGAGCTTAACTATGGACTCATTGTATTTTTCTAGATTTAGTCTCCTTAGCCCGAAAAAGTAAAATTTACTTAGGAGAACTCTCCCTGTGAGACGAATCTCTCGAGGTGTACCTTTTTCCTCCTTAATCTACAGGTCGGAAAAAGGGGTAAACTCACACCAGTAGATTTCTTTTGAACCAATTAACGAGTGTGAAAGAACAAGGTCACTTGGCGATATTTTCACATTTAAGGAGTCTGAAAAGAGCTTAACCATGGACTCTGTAGGGAATGTTCTTCTGGACCAGTTTAACGAGTGTGAAGGAACAAGGTCACTTGACAATCTTTTCAATTTTAGGGAGTCTGAAAAGAGATTAACTATGGACTCCATGGGGGTTCCTTTTTCATAAATCTAGTCCCTCAGGCCTGAAAAAGGGTTAAACATATACCTGAGAATACTCTTCTAGTGAACCGAAGTTCCTAGAGTATACCGGTGTTTGTACAATTGACCATCCGGGCTAAAAAAGGGGTAAACTACCACCGGACAGACGTGCCTTCAAGTTTTAATTTGGGGAGCATGAAGGGCAACAAGATCGCTCATCAATATTTTCATGTTTAGAGAGTCTGAAAAGGGTTTAAAGAAGACTCCTGGGGGCTACGAATCATGTATGAAATTGGTTTAGGTAAAGCCCACTGCTAGGCTCAGACCAAGAGTCTCTTCAATTTTCAACTTGGAAAGTCTCCCAAAAGGGAATAAAACACAAACCATGGTGTAATTCCTCCCATGGTTTAGAAACCGTAGTCATGGCTTCAAGGGTAGCCTCATCTGAAGGAAATTCAAAATCCGAGAAATCACACAAACGAGGGTCGACAGTCCCAACGAGTGAAGTAATCTGACCATATTCCATATGACTATGGAGGCTTTGGCCAGGACTGGAAGAGTCTATCCATGAAGAAACACAAGCACGAGGGCTTGAGGATCTACAAACAACAAGATCATACTCAGAAGGAGACTCAAGATCACTTGGACCTAGAGGGGGAAGCAATGGATCTGATGCCCCCATTGGATAAACCAATGGATCAATTGTTGAGACCAAGTATTGAGAAGGCAAACATGATTACACAATTTCCTGATCAGAAGCAATTGAACATCGAGGATAAGACGCCACATAATTAACCTGTGGCGGGGTAGAGTCTACACGGACACTGGGAACATATAAAGAGGCAGCCTGAACTAACACCGAATTAGGATGGTGGTTATCAGATGCCATCTGGTCAATAGTGACAATGCTTCCATTATGAGGGAAATGCATCACCCAGAAGAGCGTAGACACCACAACATTCATGGAATATACATAATCACGCCAGAGAAGCATATTAAAATCTAACGGGCCTTGCACCACTATAAAATCGACAAGGACAATCTTCCCACCTAATGAGATAGGCAATTGAGGAAGAATCCCCAAATATTCACTAGGACATCTGTCAAAAGCCAACATCTCATGTGAAGCAGACACAAGCTCAGGAGATCCCAAGACTTTCCAAACCGAGGAGGATAAAATACTTGTGGATGCTCCTTCATCAACAATACATCGATAAATGTTTTTTGAATTAACTTCAACCCTTATTTGAAAATGTGAAGAAGAAGGAAGACGAGGTTCAACAATATCATTCCAATAAAAGGAAACCATCCTAGGTCTTGGAGGGGGTGTGCTCGAAACGAGAGGAATTCCCCCTTGTTCTGAAAGTAATGAACTGGAAATGCTAAAAGCATAGTCGGTAGACACTTCACTCCCCAATAGAGGAGTGGGATCAGCCAAATATTGCATCGATGTGACCACTTTGGTAGACTCAACACTCTCCAAGAGAAGAGTTGGATCAGCCGAAGACTTCATCGGCATTACCACTTTCTCAACCAATGGTTATAGGCTGCGAGACTACATGGTCTAAAGGCACCTCACCCCCCAAAATAGGAGTGGGATCAACTGATGACTGAATCAGCGTGACCACTTCCTCAACCAATGGTTGAATAGACTGTGAGGAAACCTCAAAAGACTCAGAATCGAAAGATCTTGCAGATAGGGACCACAATCTTTGTACCTCTGGAATGCTAGGGAATAAATGAGTAAGGTGATCTCCCTTGCAAAGATTACAAGGGAACTTAGGCTTACGTCCTATCTGTCTAGGTTTCTCAACAGAATCAATGCCCCCAGCATGACTAGAAGTGGTTGGTTTCACATCTCCAACATGACTTGCATAGGTTGGTGATGGGTCGATAACATGACTCGCAGAGGCTACAGACCTATTTCCAGTATTACTAGTAGGGACTAGATTTTTTCCCCCAGCATGACTTGTAGAGGTTGGGTGCTTTCCCCCAGCATGACTTGCAGAGGCTAGGTGTTGGTCTTCAACATGACTTGCATAGGTTGATGACCTATCTCCAACATGACTCGCAGAGTTTGGTGACTTCTTCTTCCTATTCTTCCTCTTTCTATTTCATTTAGAATTCTGGTTACTAGTAACTGTACCTTCACCGGAGGTGGGAGAAGGAGGAGGAGAAGACTTTTTTGACGAAGTAACATCAACATGGTGCCCATGACATAAAGTGATTAACTGAGAAGCGTCAAGAGCATTCGGGACATTTGGAATGGTACCCAACCAAACCGGTAGTCCCACATTCAACCCAGGAATGTACAAAGTGGCCATCAGAGGGACACCAACGTTTTCGAAGAAAGGAAAAGCACAAGAATCCCCTTGTGAAGGGGTTCCTTGGTTAGTATCGTCAGTAAATGTTTCCAAGAAGAACTTATGCATGAGTTCTCCCCTTGCGGGATCGTTCAAGTCTATAAACGTCTCACACACTGACTCTAGTGAACCAGTGTTATCAAAAAAATGCCTATAAAGAGGCGGCTCCACGTTTCTAAGAGGAAAACCGAAAAGTACTCACGACCGATGGGAGCACATAGCACACACTAGAAAAATTCCTAAATAAGATAAATCAAGTCAACCACTATCTAGTAGGAAGAACAGGTATGCCAACCAACACTAGAGAAACTTATCGGTGCAAGTGAAACTCGAACACGGAAGCACCCTCCGGGTATACTCTGCAAAGCGTGGCCCAACGTCTGCCCTAGGTACCGCGGTATACCCCCGTAGTCACCTGTGTAAGTCCCTAAAATAAAGGAAACTATGTTGTCAGCTCGCGAACAGTCACCAGGCGGGTACAGTCGACAGTTGGGTGGACCACAATGAGTAGGGTATCAAGCCCGAAACATATCGAGGGTATTGAAAGCAAGTGTTCCGGAAGATGACTGAGGACCTCGAATGGATTAGAGATCCATGAAGCTCCGTGTAAAATGCAACCGACAGAATCCCAAGACAAGTCCTCTATATGTGTTCCCCACTACGCTTGGTTTCGGCTTTGGAGTGGTTATCTTCGCTACCTTTCCGCACACGACCTCATGTTTAGCCCCTATGTTAGAGGGGGGTCCCGGATAACTTTCACATTTACTGGACTTTTGACATTCCCTAGCACTAACTCCTATGTTTGTTTTATAGCCTTTAAGAGTTTCCTCTCCAACCTAAATCAAGGCTCTAGCCTAGATTAGTTGATGGACCCTACAAACACAAAGTCTAATAAATTTTAATTGATCGTTTATTTTAAGTGGGTGTTTTAAGTAAAGGGAACATAAACGAAACCAGTGGTTTATTTTAAGAGACGAAAGAGAAGAGCATCAAATGAAACTGGAAGCAAAAACTACTTCTTTTGATATAAAGATTTGCAAATTTAAACTCTTTAACCAACTTTTCAAACTACTTTTTTTTTTAAGATCTTTTAAAGTAAAACCAAGAAATAAGATTTCGCTCGACTACGAGCTACTTAATGTTCTAAGTATTCAATAAAGAACTTAAGAAAACACTATTTTTCCTGACAAGTAAAGAAACTAACCTAACTACTTAACCAAACAGAAAATGAAGTCTTTTTTTTATTCTTCAAAATCAGAAACTTGAAAATAACTTCTTTTTATTTTCTTCTAAAGCAAGTAAAAGGGAAAAAGAAAAGACAAAACGAGACCAAAAATTGACTTATGGTATTTTGCGGCTCGCAGAGAGTCACTGACAATACCAAACAAGATAATCAGAAAAGACTCACAAACTCGTCTCAAACCCTAACCAAGAAAAAACAAGAAATCTTGATAAAGAAAAAGCTAACTGACGTCAAACCTAGGCTAAAGACTGTAACAACAGATACCCGGACTAGATCAAGAAAACCCATGAGAAGTATGGATTCAATCAAAGAAGAGGATGACTGCCTCTTCTTGAAAAAATATTTTCCTGACACAGGCACGCAACTGACACTTCAGCAGCCTGTGTATGTACGCGGGTTGTCCAAAGGTAGGGCGTGTATGTACACATGCAGACCCACTGCAGGCTGCGTACACCTCTGTAACTTCTCAAAAATAAAACTAACAGTCAAAGCTGACAAGGAAAGGAATACTGGTATGGAAAACCAGAATCCCTTAAAGACACATAAACTTACAGAAAACTCAAGAAACGGTAATCAAACCAATTAAAGACACCCAAAAACTATCCCCTAAAAACCCTAGAGGTTCCCCAGTATGGTCGCCAACTATGCTATAGTGGGAAAACCCCCCTACGGACTACATTAGGGTTCTAAAGTGAAGGCATAGTTAAACGTCTAAAGTCTCCTACTTTTAAAAACTATCTCGACAGTACCCCACATTCATGCATAAAGTACAAAGTATAGGGATCTTGTAGTCTTACCTTAAAATCCGCATCCAATGTCAATCCCTTTGCGTTCGGTTGTTCCTCGACTGCAAATATCCTCCCAAGGATGACCTGCATTCACCAAAAGACAAAAAAGAAACTATGAACATCCATTCTATATGTGAATTAGTAGGTTATATGTCATAACAAAATGTAAATCAAACATAAAGATTGATAACATCATGTGGTGGGACAAAAAAAGTACCTCTTTATATTAATCTCACAAAGTCACTTAAAAAATGAGATCGGCGACTACTCCTCGAACTCAGTCCTAGGCTCCTCTTCACCAAGCTCCAACTGCTTCCACGTAACTTTCTCCTCTTCACCTCTCTCTAGGAAATGGATTAGGCTAGTAATGGAGGAAAAAGGCTAGAATAGGGAATTCTGGCTCAAAACTCACAATGTGGCTGCAAATTCTTGGGGCAAGGGGGGGTTATGAAATGGGCAGAGTTTCACTGCTTTCATGCCTCCTATGGGAATGAGACCCCAACACCTCCTTTTATATGACAAAAGGATGGTTATTCGGTTGGGTGATGGGCTATAGGCGGTGGATTAGTTGAGAATCTACCCAATAGCTCGTAATCTCAATTAATTCCTTGCAACTTTTTGGAGGTATATGCGGTTTGTAGTGGAGCAGCCTGAGTATGTACGCAGGCTGTAGTGGAGTAGCCTAAGTACGTATGTGGGTTGTAGTGGAGTAGGGTGTGTACATATTCTAAATATTCGTTTTTAAGAAGAGAAACTCAGTAATGGCTTGGCAAAAATAGAAAGTAAGATGGCCTGATGATGCAATTTAGGGTTATAACACCCGGGAACCTACGAACCTGCGACTGCAGAAGGTCGAAAAATGACTAAGTGTTGTAACATGGTCGTTCAGACTTAATAAAGCAGAGATGAGATAATTAGGAGTTGGGGGTGGTCCAATGGTCAAAATGTAGATCATGGATCTTTTGGATGAAAAATGTATATCACAGAACATGGGGTATGAGAGTTCGACCCTGCCAACCTAGGAACCCGTGATTGAAAAATCGGCTAATTATAGGATAGCGCGGTGTTCATTCAAACTCGTGATGTGAGGGTGTGGATGGAGATGAGGATCCACAATTCTGCCAACTAGGGAACCCACCATTCTGAAAAAACGATTAAGTATAGAACTAGAAAGGGAGAATAGAAGGGAAAAAAGGAAAAGGGGAAAACGGGTAAGTATAGAAGAGGGAAAATAAAGCGAGAAAAGAAGTTGGGAAAATATAAAAGGGGAGGGAAATTTCGGAAGCAGGAATTGATCTCAACAACAGGCTCCAATTGTGGGATGATAACCCCCTGTGGTTTTTCAAGAATCTAGAATCTCTCATGATCAGGTGCTTCTGCCCATTGGGCTATGGAGTCAGAGTAAGAATATACAAACTGAACAAAAATAAAATTATGTACAATGAGAATGAAAAAGTCTTAGGAGAATAAACCTTTCAAATGTTTCACGTTGACAGGAAGCATTAATATTTTTCCCTTCATGTCTTGGAGCATATAAGAGTTAAAACCCAATATCTTCTCTACGACATAGGGTCTGATCTAGAGTGCTTCGAACTTTGTATGTATGGATGGGTTCTCCTTGGCCTTGTTCCAAAGTAACACAAACTCTCCCTTATGGAAGATCTTCACAGTTGCGCTCTGATCAAAATGTCTTTTGATGCTCTGCTACCTCTGTGAAGTTCAATCCAGGGCGTTGCTTCACTTCTCTTCCAACTTCAGCAACTGGTTGATTCTCCTCTGGATGGGTGAATTGTATTTTGTATCCTCGGTATTAACCATGAATATTAATGCATTAAGCTCGAGACTAATCGACATTTTTTCCTCTTTCCCATAAACCCATAGATATGGAGACATCTTTGTGCTATCCTTCGAGGTTGTTCTGCTTTCCCATAATGCATCTGTCAGCTTCTGATGCCAATTCCTTTGGTTGATATCAACGGGTTTTTTCAGTATCTGCACAAGTGTTTTGTTTGTGGATTCAGAAAGGCCATTACCTTGTGGATAATAATTTGATGATTGACCCATGATGATTCCATATTGTCCGCAAAACTCCGTGAATTTTTACCTGATGAAGATCGAACCATTGTCTGTGATAAATTTATCAAGGACACCAAATCTTGACAAAATGTTGTCTTTGAGGAATTTAATAGTTCTTCATCATTAGCCTTCTTTAGCGCCACCGCTTCCGGCCATTTCATGAAATAATCGGTATTTTTTAGAATGTGCATATGCCCCTTTCTATACTTTGGATTAATCATCCCAACAACATCAAGTGCCCATTGGGAAAATGATTTTTCTACCACAATGGGTTGTAAAGGCATTGTGGATTTCTTCATTTTTCCTGAAAACTGCTGGCATGAAAAACACTTCCTTATTGTGGCATATGAATCTCTGAAGATTGATGACCAGTAAAATATTTCTCTGATTATCTTGTCGACGATTGTAGTAGGTGCAAAGTTTCCACCACATATTCCCTCATGGAATTCTTTGATTAGTTCTTGGGCTTGATTTTCATCGACGCATCTTAGAAGTATACCATCAAAATTTCTTTTGAACAGTATGTCAGCAATCAGCATGTGTTTATTCACCTTCATCTTCAGTGTCCTTCACTCCTTGGGATTCATGGTGACATGAAATTACCCGGACCTTAAGTAGAATATAATATCTATGTATCATTCTGAATCTGCTAATGGTTCTCCGACTGAGATTGAAATCATCCCATCGACTGAATCCCCATTCATGATGATCTTGCATAAATATTGTCCTTTGATTTCCTTTAAAGGTTTAATATCGATATCATATTCTTGTATCTTTGCCAACCAGTTATCCCATTTTCCTTCTCTCAACTGTTGATTTAGAAGCATCTTCACTGGTGATGATGGAACATAAGATATAACATGGGAGTTTAATATATACATCCGAAAGTGCACTACTTCTTTTACAAGAGCCAAGGCTTGCTTCTCCAGTTCTGAATACCTCAACTCATAGTCGTGTAGGGTTTTTCTCATAAAACTTATTAGGATTTATTCTCCGTTGCTATTTTTCTGAGTGAGAATGGATGCAACAACCGTCTTTGTAGCAAATGAATAGATAATGAAGTCTCTTTGGAAATCTGGACTGATGAGGATAGGAGAAATGGTGATTGATCCTTTGATATTGTTGAATGCCTCATGATTATTTGTTGTCTATTCGAACCTCTAATCCTTTTTCAGCAACAAATTGATCGGCTTTACGATGCTTGCATAGTCAGGAACAAATCTTTGCACACAATTGATTTTTTCAAAGAATGATTGGACTCCCTTCTTGGATGTCGGGGAGTTGACCTCGTTTATTGCTTTAACTGTTTCTAGATCTATGTAAATCCCTTCCTTGCATACAATATGGCCCAACAACTTGCCTTGAGTCACATCAAACAAACATTTCTTTGGATTTAGAGAAACGTCGTATAATCTACATATTTCAAAAACCTTTCTTAAATGATGGATATGATCCTCCCTTTTCTTTGAATGCACCATCAAGTCATATTGGTATTCTGGCATAAACTTTCCTATCAACCCGTTGAACGCATGATCCATGGCCCTTTGGAATGTGGCTCCAACATTCTTCAAACCAAAGGGCATTCTAGCATATGCATATGTCTCGTGTGATAAATGTTGTATTTTCCCTATCTTCCTTAGCCACCAGGACCTGGTTATATCCATATAAACCATCCAACATGGACATGCAAGCTGATCCAATAACTTGTTGTAGAAGAAAATCCATGCTAGGCAAAGGAAAATTATCTTTCATGCTTGCTTTGTTAAGGTCTCTAAATTCAACACACATCCGGATTTCCCCAGTATTTTTACTTACAATCACTAGATTTGAAAGCCAGTATGAATGTCTAATGGGATAAATTATCCCTGCCTTCTTCAACTTCTCCAATTCGATTTTTACTAGAGATTTCAGCTTGGGATTCATCATCCTTATTTTTTGTTTCACTAGTTTCGATTCTTCCCTTAAAGGAATGATATGCTGGAATACAGTTTTATCGTAGTCTTTCAAATCATCATAGGTCCAAGCGAACACATCAATATATTATTTGAATAAGGAAACATGTTGGTCAACCTCTTTAGTGGTGCAATCAACTCCCAAGTTGACATATTTCGGGGACTTGTCTGTTCCAATATTGACTTTTCTCGTTTCTTGTACTTTTCGAACTGAAACTTCTTCGATATTATTGGCATGATCATCTTGTGTAAAAAAAGATTTATCTTGTATACAATATTTTGGGATGGAATACGAGCTATCGTCTTCTTCATCATCATCGTTTAGAAAAAAAAAATTCCAGTTATTCATCGTTCTCAAATACTTGCAAGTACTCAACGTTATCTAGAACGGATGGTTGAAAAGCTCTTTCTACCTAGAAAGACGTTTTGCTTTGGACATCGTCTGGGTTTGATAATGAGGCCGCCAAGGCTATTGAATTGACCTTGTGATTATTGTCCCTTGGAATGAAAGCAATGTTGAAGGAACTAAAACATTTCGTCAGTCCGTTAACTCTTTTTAAATACAGCTTAAGTCTTTCCTTTTTTATTTTATACCTTTGGGTAACCTGATTAATGACCAACTCTGAGTCTCCAGTCACAACGAGATGTTCTATTTTCATTTCTTTTGCAAGGATCATCCCCTAGCTCAAAGCTTCATAATCTGCCTCATTATTTGTGCATGAAAACTCCAGTCTTATAGCATGGGGATGCATAGTATTATTTGGACTCAAAAGAACAATTCCAACTTTGTTCCTAGATTTAGAACAGGCTCCATCGAATGACATCCTCCAATAGCCTTCAAACAAACAATCTTGGTTCCCCACGCCTTGAAATTTCTCTAGGATTTCATTGTGCTCCATGTCTAGGATAGCATAGTTTCCAATCCCGACATCTATATAGTCTTCCATCAATTCATTGTCCTTCTTATTCAAAGATAAGGGTTTTCTAGGTTCACAAGGTACTTTAATAATCACTCCCTCCTTCCCGGGTAGCATCATACAACTTCTGTCATTCATTATATATCCACCGATCATGGATGTCCAATCTCTTCTCAGCACAAATTTGTATGTTGGAGGAAGGTCTACCACAATAATATTCAAAACTGTAATGATATGGGGGGTTGTTGTAATCCAAGCATAAAAATCCTTGATTTCTCTATATGCTGGCACTTTTCTAGAATCAATCGCATATATGCTTTCATCGGTTTCATAATACTTAGTGCAACTCATGCCCAATGCCTCCATGACCGCAAGTGGAATTATATTATTTGTCGCACTAGTGTCAACTAAACAATTATGTAGTGCAACATCATTATTTTTAATCTAAATATAGAAGGGCGTAATTTTACCTCTCAGCTTGCTAGTTATCGGGCTCTGGCATTTTTTTGGACTGGTAACGACAGCTTCAGCTTTTTCAGATGGATCATCCAATAACTTCAAAATATTATGTCTTTGACGGGGAATCTTCACCACTTCCATAAAGGAAAAAATTATCCTCAATTTACTTAGGTCCTCCACGACATTATACGTCATTTGAGTGGAGCTTGATGCCAGGTGTTGCCTTTTGGTTCCATTTCCATCTGTCACTTTCTCATTTGACACTTTTTCATTTGTTTTTTTCTTTTTCCTTTTCTTTTTCTTTTTCCTTGTCAGAGTCGCCTTTATTATTTGGTCTATTTACAAACCCTCTTGTTTGGGCGACGTTTTCTTGCGAGTTGGGATCGTTGTCGCCCTCTCAAAATATATACATGGACATATCGCATCTGTCTATTTGCACAGTTTCGGAGATTTCATCAGGTAAGTAATAATTTTATTGCTCAATTAATTTCTCATCATAGACATCATCCAGAACAACCGCGTTTGGAGTAGGTTCTCTCGGAACCCTTGGTCCTTGTGGGTTATCAGTATTCTCAAACCTCACTCTGTTTTCGGCGGGAGGGTTCCTCCTTTGCTTGGGGATTGGAATTCTTCGGTTTGGCATGTAATTATCTCCCCTTCTCAGTCTGGTTATTGTGTTCTGCATTTGTTTGATGGTTCTATTCATTTGTGCAATTTCAATTCTTTGCTTAGTTTCCTATGCCACCACAGGGTCAACCTTTACGTCAGGTATGGTCCCCTTGAAAAATCCTCCTCCTGCCATTTGATTTTGAGCTGCTCGAGGTTTGAATTCTTCATTCTTTCTTGAACTGGAAGCTCCTTGATTATCAATATTTAATCCCCCCATCTGCCTTTGTACTATGCCTAGTATAATGTCAAGGTTGGCACTCGTTTCAATCATAATTTCTTCCATCTTAGTGGATTTAGTCATTGCCTCCTCCAAAGTATCCATTTGGGATGTTCTGATGGCATATTTTACATTCGAAGGCATTGCATTCTTACAACAACTGAGAATGACCAGGTCATTTGGTATTTTATCTTCTAGAATTCTACTCAAGGTCTTATTGAACTTGAGATTAAAATCTAGTATCCTTTCGTTCTTCCTCAACCCAATCTGGGTGAAGTCGGTGAGGAGGGCATGGTAAGCAATTGGAGGGGAAAACATAGTTAGGAACATAGCTTTGAGGTCATTAAATGAGCGAATGGATCTACTGGGAAAGGTTTTATACCATTCATAATCTCTTTCTGATAAGGTTTTCAGAAATAACCTTACCATGACGTCGTCATATTCAACTCGGTGAAAGTCACAAACGTCAAGAAATAAGTGCAGATGCCTCTTTGCATCGATTTCTCTGTCTCCAGAAAATTCCTTTAAGGTGCCCTTAGGGAAAATAGGGAGCTCATGTTGATCACCTATAATATTAAGAGGGGAATCTCTTACCCTCCTTCTATTTCCAAACCCTGGGATTCCTTTATTTCTTGTGGCATCTCTTCCACCTCCTTGTCTCTCCTCATGATGCTCGTCTCGGGGTTGTTCATCTCTCGCTGCCATGTCTGCGGAGACTTCAGGGATAGAATTTTCACTACTATGAATAGAGATTTGCTTACTTTTACTTTTCTTTATGGGTCCCTTGTATTCGTCTAGCTTCAATCTCGACCTTGTTCTCATGTTGCTCTAGCTAGCCTTTGATTTCTTCGATCTTGTCATTCTTCTCTCCTCTGTCTTCGGAGGATTTCTCTTTATTCTTCTTGGAATAAGTGTTGGGCCCATGATATGACCGATTTTATGACGTTAATTATATCCTTTTTGCCGAATGTGTATATGCATTTTCATGAATTGAAGAAGTTTTTGAAGAGCTTTTGTGTCAAAACGCTATGATCCACACCAGGTATGCATAATTCGTGTTATGCAATAATTTTGAGTTTAAATCGGTATGTTTTTATGATCCCAAGAGACTAATTCATGTTTTGTATATCACAGGGAAAAATCGCAGCTTGTTTTTACTTCCGGCACTCAGTTCGGCACTCCATCTGGCACTCAGTCCGGTACTCCATCCGACACTCCGTCTTGCACAAAAACGACGGGCGATTTGGCGATTATGGTATTGGCGGCCAATGATGGATGAATCTGAGACATGGGTTTTTCTCATGCTTATGGCCTCCAGCTAAAAAACTCTTGACAACTCGATTTGAGTTGTTATGTTGGGTGATTATTGGCTCCCCTCATTTCGGCAGTTAGGGCATCTTAAATGCACTTTACTCTTTTTAGAAGAGGATCGGCCCTCTAGTGGTTGACCTCTCAGCTTGTACAACTTATAAATACCACCTCAGTGGTCAGACAAGGGGGAAGAAGTCAAGAAGTAGAGAGTTAGAGAAAAAGACAATTTTAGCTCTGTTTTATTATTTTCATTTTGCCAGAATTGTGCAAAGACTGTGTTTTTAGTTTTAATGGTGAAATCGCTTTGCTGAAGTTCGTGGTGTGCCTTTGAAGAGTAACCACGACTTTCTAGGGGTCCCACCAGCAGTCTGGGTAACTATCCTATGAGTTTTCTTGTAAATTAGATAGCATAGATGTCTTTTAATTTATTTTCCTGTACATGAATTGTCATTTTGCTTTCTCACTGTATAAATTGTTGTTATAGCTTAATTGTTTTAGTTTCCTTTTGCAGGTTATTATGAAAGATCTTGTTGATATGTAATGAATTTTTAGTTAGTGGAAGCAAGCTTGCAGGCTTAGATACTAACCGTGTGTGTAGCTAGATGATGAATTAAGTTTTCTTTTATGCTGAAATAGATGATAAAAACAAAGTTTTAAAACAGAATTTTTAATTCATGCTTTCTTTGACAGGGTTCGATGGATGGATAGTCATTAGCCTTTAGTTTTCAATTTTAATTTTCCGATCTAGTTGCCATTTAGCTTTATTTATTTAATTCGTCATTTTGTTGCTCAATTTCTTTCTTGTCATATGCTGAAATAATGTTTAAATTCTGTTTATGAGTATTTCCTCTTTTTGCAATTTGAATTGTTAAGATAGGACTAGTTTAGTTTCCTTCAGGCCATTTCTTTCTTAGATCTAGGTTGCAATTTCAATTTGTAGTTAATTATTGAGTTTAGTGTAGTATGAATTTGCTTCATTAGTATAGAATGCAATTGAGTTTATTAGCATAGTCTCGTTATACTTCTGATGATTAATGCATGATCAATAATCACATGGATATGCAGGATAATTGATGTTGTTCCCATAATGGCTAAGTTCTCACTGGATTGTCTAATTCACATCGAGTTTATCCCTCTTGAATTATCGTTCATTGTCAAATTCCATCATGATAATATAAGACACCGAAGACATAACCATCAACACTATATTTGAGTTTTTCTTGCTTTCATAGATTAGAAGCTAGTTTCCTTGCTTTCATAGGTTAGAAGATAGTTTCTTGCTTTCATAGATTAGAAGATAGTTTCCTTGCTTTTGTAAGATAGATAGTCTTCTTTCTTTGGTAGATTAAAGGATAGTTTTCTTATCATAGGTTAAATATTAGTTGTTAATTGCTTTTATTATCATAATGCCTTCAATCTAGTAGATTTCCTTTTGTAAATTAGAAGTAGTTGTGAAGTTTAATTCAAGAATAGAGCTCACTTGTTTCTTAGCTTAATTAATTACTTATTGAGTAGTCTTAATTAGTTTACTTGTTGTAGAAGTTATCCTAGATTATTTAGTTGTTTACTTGCTTTAATAGGTTAGTTGTTTACTTGTCTATTCTTGCTTTGATAGTGTAGTTGCTTGTTTATTTACTTGCTTTCACAGGATAGTTGTTTATTGAATTTAAGTAGGTTAATTACAAGTAGTTTGTTGTTTCTATTTGCTTATTAGATGAATAGTTTGCTTTTGTTTATTTTTATGATTGAACTAGTTTTCTTTAAGTAGGGTTTTCATTTGCTTTCCTAGAACTATCCATCAATCCTTCGTTCAAAGGTTACTTAGGGTACATACTTTGAGTTGCTTAGTAGAGTTTGATCATTAGTAGTCTTTGCTTGAGTAGATTATCCCTTAGATAGCCACTTCCTTAGTTAGACTATACTACTACCAACCCTTCTACCTTGGCATATATTTTTCTACAACTCTAAGTTCACTTACCCCCGGTTGACAATTTAATTGAGGATTTTTAGTGTGTTTTTAGTGCATATAGAACACCCATAATTTTTGGTGTCGTTTCCGGGGAGTTTTCTCAAGGTAGGAAATAGTTAGGAATTAGATCACTTCTAAAACTTAGCATTAGTTTGGTGGTGGGGGGACTTTAAGATGAGAGGTAAGAACCTGGGCATCTGCTATAGTAGGTTCCCCCAAAACCAATGGTATTTTTTCTTTTTGTTTTTGTTTGCTTCATGAATCGAGCTAGGGACCCAAAAGGTAGATACATCAGACCTTTCAACCAAGGTTCCTTCCGACCTTTTGGGGGGAAGGAACGTTCCACTCATAAACTCTGCAGACCGATACCGAACAACAGGAGCTATCTCAACCCAAAGAGATAAAGCAGTCTCTGAAGAGACTAAAACAGGGAGCACTATAGAACAAAAGTTGAAGCATCAGTAATAGTGGGACATGAGGCAAGACCACTCGAGCCCTCTATAGAACCAACCAACACAACCTTTGTTTTCTTACCACCACCAGGAGAATGAATTTGAATGTGACCATAAGTTTGGAAGAACTCTCTCAAATCCTAGCAGCAGTTGGGATCTCTTCTTCTCAGGAAGAACACATCTTGACAATAGCCATGAACTTGAATATCGCTCCAGAAATATTAGAAGAATCAAGGTCCTATGAGCTACAAAATGATTTTCCTTGCCAAAATGCAAAGGAAGCTGAAAAATTGTGGACTACATCTAGTGGAGAGTAATCATTAAGACCTGATATTGAGGAGTTCTCAACATCCATCTCAACAGATCCTTTATGTACTTCAGAAATCAATCATCCAGAAGAAGAGGATCTGCATATCATGATGAAGGAGAGCATAGAAATTATTATTGATGAACATCAATATTACATTGAAATTTGGTTTCAAGAGGTCATCAGGCCACAATACTATTCTCTTCTTCAACACCTTCTGATTCCAAAACAAGTAGGTTGGTTTGTTCTTCATATCCAGGTAATCACTACAGTAATTTTTTCATATGTGGATATGAGTATGTTTCTTATATTGCTTCACACATGGTTACATTGGAAAAGTTCTTACACTTGAATAAAGATTTTCCTTTCTTTTTAGGTAGGGTAGGATAATAAATAAAAGTTGTATGTTGTTAGTTTAGCTTAAAGTCTAATGCAGCCTCATTTTACATTTTATTTTAATAAAAGAACTATGAGATACATGTTCCAGTGACTTGATCTCATTGATCTCATTAGTTTTTTATATTTTAGAGTGTGGTTTTTGATAAGCAATTCTAGAGATTTTTGTAGGTATTTATCTCACCAGGAGTAGACAGTTCAAGGAAATATAAAGGAAGGATTTGTTTTTCAAAACATTGTTACACTTGAACCCTGTTGTCTTCTAAGCATCAAATGAATATTGACTTGCTGTAATTAGCCATATTTTTGCAAAGATATTCATCTTCTTGTTCTTAAGGCATATTAAATAGCAATTTCTCTTGAACCTTCACCATTATATAAGGAAGTGATATCGTAACCATCAATCTTAGAGGTCTCTCATACAATTTTCCCAAGAAACCTGAGTAAGTGAGTAAAGTATCTTTATTAAAGAGTAACAAGGAGGTCTGATTAGTGGTTAGTCATGGAAACATCACAATAACTTACAAGAGAAGAAAGTGAGTTGAGCCTAGAGATACCTTTCTGTTCTTTCTCAATGGTACCATCCACTACACACTAAATAGCTTGATTATATCATATCTTTATATAGGCCACGTCTTCTTAAGTACCCCTTACATCAGGACAATCACTAAGGAATATAACGAAAAATCATCCTCTAACATAAATACCATCCCAATTGAGAAAAAAAAAAGAGAAAGAAAAAGTTGTTTTCAGAGTTGTCCCCCAATCTTCTTGCACAAAGCAATCTTATAATAAAATATTTAAAGATGGAGGGCCAGTCTCTGAGGGTGTAAGAGGCTAACTCGTCGGGATACTAAACAGGTTTGCTAGCAGCATATATCGGCCTGTGGTATGACTAGGTAAACCCGTCGGAGTACTGAAAAGGATTGTTGGCAGCGGGGCATTCTACCTAGCAAGGATGATAATCTGACAAAAAGGTAAATAATAAATTTAAAACTTGTCCTGGTGTACGACATTACTTGTAGACAAGGCTAACATGAAGTATGTATGGTTAAGCTAAGGTTAATGAACTCCATAAACTTTCCATTGGGAACTAACTCTGAGACTATGTTGAAACTCTCTTGCCTATCTCCTCTTATCTATATATAAGATCTCTTATCCTATAGTTGGGGCCATGTTTTAACCATCTCGTCAGACGAATCTGTGAAATTTATCTCTACACTTAACAAGCTGTAAATCTTCATTTATTGGGAGAACTGACTGGTTTCCTATATTTTTTATTGTGAGGTGTCACAATACTTAGGTGTGGGGGAGGGGTTCACGAGTTGACAAATGATAACATTGACTAGAAGAAGTAAATCTTTGTAAAAAATTATGTGTATTGTTTTCATGATATAGGCTATTATATCAGCAATCATTTTATTGTTGAAATGCTAATTCCCTGTGTGTTATAAACTATTGTACATTTCCTTAACAGACCACTTAACTGGTTTATTTTCGTTACAAACTATTCATTACAGAGTTATGATTGCTTGCCTTATAGAATGCGAGATAGAGGAATGGATTGTGTGAGCACGATGGAAAAAATAATAATAATGGAACACTCTTATCCTACCTCTTCTCCTATTCATTGTGTTCGTGGTCTCTGAGGAATCAATTGCCTCAACCACAAAGCTCCCAAGAGTTGGAGATCGTTGGTTTAAACACCACCAATTGCCAAGAGAAATATATAAAAGGGTTTTCAAAACCAAATTTCAGAACATCTTTGGAGCTAAGGGATACTCCAAGGAGTGGATAAAAGAGGATTTAATCAACCCTCTCATAGTCATCACCAGATTGATTACATGTGAGGGTAGATATTTTGTCTTTAAAGCCTGACACTTTCTATTATTAGCTCACTTTCATTTCAATAATCCATTGAATTTTCCCCTTTACTTCTTAAAGAGTCTTGAGAAGATGTCTTCCCAAGTGAGGAAGAATGTAACTAATCCCCATAACAACTTATTTCACCATGGCCTTATCAAACTACTTGTCTTAGCCGAGTTGGAGAAAATGTGGGATGAGTTTATTTACCAATGTGAAAACCCTCATCTTACAATCAAGACTAGCAAAAAGACATTTGATCTAGGGACTGTTACTCCACCCAAACCCTCATGCTCAAGCTATTCCTTTACCGGACGAAAATTCCAAGAAACTTTTTGATACCCCTGCAGCCTCATCGAGAAACAAGACTAAGAAGCATATTGCTAAACCCCCTCTAAAAACACTAAATACCAAGAATCCTATTGCTAATTCATGGCATGAGGACATTCCATATCTTCGGTCTAGGGGAAGTTTCCTGAGCTAAAAAAATGCTAAGCACTATCCATTTGTATAGCAAACCCATGAGAAGAGGAAGTAGAATTTTTGTCAAAATTTTGTCATATTGTCTTTTTACAATGTCTTGGGATATTATATAAGCAGTTGTTTGTATTGGTAAGCTAAATTATATATTTCTGACATCATTGTGTGTGTTATAATATTACTGTTCATTTTTTTGTTTATTCTATAGAAGACTGCTTATAATTAACTACTCTTTGTGACAAATACAGAGTGATAACAACTGTTAAATACTTATTGTCATCTGTATTACAAGCTTATGAAAAGAGGAACAATTGTTTGAAATTTTACAGATTGATGACAGGCAATAAAAATTCTCATGTTAACCATGCCTACTAGTACAAACCAAGCCTTTTGTTAGTATTTGTCAGTTCTGTCAGTCACTAGTGATCAAAATTTACTCTTTCATGTGATTGATAGGGTTATTAGGTCAAATTGATATATTTTCAAAATAAAATTATCAAATAAAATTTGACATCTCTTGGTTGTAAAATGGTCATTGGTGTGTCTAGGTGTCCTTACTACTCCCTCCACTCATCCAAGGTCATAAATTTTCATCATGGTCATGTCATCATTCCTTGTCATAAATTTTTAAATGATTGTCTAGGTCAAAATTCTACTTCAAAATTGGTTTTTGAATTAAGGAAGATGAATTTGACAAAAGTGAAAGAGTTTTTTTTCAATCATAGACCAAGAAACAAAAACCTCATTCATTTTATGGACAGGTTTTATTATTTGAGATAAATTCCCCAAATACAGTCGCTATGGGAGGGTTTCTGCACATTTGGACAACTTGACTTCCAGTCAGTTTTTCAGAGGTTTGGAGAAGGCATTTGCAGTGCTTGATGGTTCCATTGTGTATAAGACATCATAAAATTTCTAAACATATGAATTTCAACCCAAAAATCCTCTGGGAAGGCCTCCCAAAAACCCTCTCAAAGACCACACTGTGTTTCTACTAAGAGCACACTACACTTCTGTAATGTTTGAGTAATCAACTTCAAGCTTTGATTATGAACAAATGGGAAATTATTTTTGAAACCTGGAGGAGGTTTCTATTCATAAAATACCCAAAAACAATAACCTTTCTCGGGTTCTGAATATACGTTATGGTTTGGGATATATTCAATTCTCTTAGAGGCCTAGTTTTTTAGAAAATAAAACACTTTGTTTTTCTTGTTTTAGTCATGTTTTATTTTCGTGGTTTCCTAATAACTGGAAGTGAAGTTTTGAAAAACAAGAGTTTTTTTTATCAAGGACATGTTTAAAAACAAAAACCTCTCTCAGTTTTTACACAGGAGTTATTGTCTTGTAGTTACAGGTGTCACTTTGATACCTATTTTTCACAAGTTCGCCAGGCCAGAATTGTTGCGCTTCTGGGAAGTCACTTTTGGAACTAATTTTGCAGAAGTAAATTTGTTGTTTTTCATGGTTTAAAGGATCAGGGGTATAATATACATCTCAAGGCTTCCTCACATGTCATCAACATCCTCCAAAAAACTCCAAACCCTCCAATCCAAACTTAGAGAGCATGAAACACTGAGTTGTCATTTACACCATGATAACGGTGTCCTACAAGCCAAGATGAATTCTCTACAGCATTTGGTTGATGATATGAATGCCACCAATAATAGTATCTGGATGCAATTGAAACATCACAAAAATCCTAAGTCAAAATCCCCCAGGAAAGAGGGAGAAGCTTCTAAAGCTAATCCACCCCCTCCTTCGCAAGTTTAGTAATGAAGGGAAAATTCTTTTTGTTTGCAGTGGGACCTGCAAAATCTTAGGTGTGGGGGTAATGTTGGGCCCGTGATATGATTGATTTTATGACATTAATTAGATCATTTTTTCCGAATGTGTATATGCATTTTCATGTTTTGAAGAAGTTTTTGGAGAGATTTTGTGTCAAAACGCTATGATCCACACCAGGTATGCATAATTCGTGTTTTGCAATGATTTTGAGTTTAAATCGATATGTTTTTATGATCCCAAGAGACTAAATCATGTTTTGTATGTCAGAGGGAAAAATCACAGCTTGTTTTTGCTTCCGGCACTCAGTCTGGCACTCCATCTAGTACTCAGTCTGGTACTCCATCCGACACTCCGTCCTGCACAAAAATGATCGGCGATTTGGAGGTTATGGTATTGGCGGTCAGTGATGGATGAATCAGAGACATGGGTTTTTCTCGTGCTCGTGGCCTCCGGCTACTGAACTCTTGACAACTCGATTTGGGTTGTTATGTTGGGCGATTATTGGCTCGCCTCATTTCGGCAGTTAGGGTATCTTAAATGCAATTTACTGTTTTTAGAAGAGGATCGACCCTCCAGTGGTCGACCTCTCAGCTTGTACAACTTATAAATACCACCTCAGTGGTCAGACAAGGGGGAAGAAGTCAAGAAGTAGAGAGTTAGAGAAAAAGACAATTTTAGCTTTGTTTTGCTATTTTCATTTTGTCAGAATTGTGTAAAGACTGTGCTTTTAGTTTTAATGGTGAAATCGCTTTGTTGAAGTTCGTGGTGTGCCTTTGAAGAGTAACCACGACTTGCTGGGGGGCCCACCAGCAGTCTGGGTAACTATCCTATGAGTTTTCTTGTAAATTATATAGCATAGATGTCTTTTTATTTATTTTCTTGTACATGAATTGTCATTTTGCTTTCTCGCTGTATAAATTGTTGTTATAGATTAATTGTTTTAGTTTCCTTTTGCAGGTTATTATGAAGGATCTTGTTGATATGTAATGATTTTTTAGTTAGTAGAAGCAAGCTTGCAAGCTTAGATACTAACCGTGTGTTTAGCTAGATGATAAATTAAGTTTTCTTTTATGCTGAAATAGATGATAAAAACAGAATTTTTAATTCATGCTTTCTTTGACAGGATTCGGTGGATGGATAGTCATTAGCCTTTAGTTTTCAATTTTAATTTTCCGATCTAGTTGACATTTATCTTTATTTATTTAATTCGTCATTTTGTTGCTCATTTTCTTTCTTGTCATATGCTGAAATAATGTTTAAATTCTGTTTATGAGTATTTTCTCTTTTTGCAATTTGAATTGTTAAGATAGGACTAGTTTAGTTTCCTTCATGCCATTTCTTTCTTAGATCTAGGTTGCAATTTCAATTTGTAGTTAATTATTGATTTTAGTGTAGTATGAATTTGCTTCATTAGTATAGAATGAAATTAAGTTTATTAGCATAGTCTCGGTATACTGCTGATGATTAATGCATGATCAATAATCACATGGATATGCAGGATAATTGATGTTGTTCCCATAATGGCTAAGTTCTCACTGGATTGTCTAATTCACATCGAGTTTATCCCTCTTGAATTATCGTTCATTGTCAAATTCCATCGTGATATTATAAGACACCGGAGACATAACCATCAACACTATATTTGAGTTTTTCTTGCTTTCATAGATTAGAAGCTAGTTTCCTTGCTTTCATAGGTTAGAAGATAGTTTCTTGCTTTCATATATTAGAAGATAGTTTCCTTGCTTTTGTAAGATAAATAGTCTTCTTGCTTTGGTATATTAAAGGATAGTTTGCTTATCATAGGTTAAATATTAGTTGTTAATTGCTTTTATTATCATAATGCCTTCAATCTAGTAGATTTCCTTTTGTAAATTAAAAGTAGTTGTGAAGTTTAATTCAAGAATAGAGCTCACTTGTTTCTTAGCTTAATTAGTTACTTATTGAGTAGTCTTAATTAGTTTACTTGTTGTAGAATTTATCTTAGGTTAGTTAGTTGTTTACTTGTTTTAATAGGTTAGTTGCTTACTTGTCTATTCTTGCTTTAATAGTGTAGTTGCTTGTTTATTTACTTGCTTTCACAGGATAGTTGTTTATTGAATTTAAGTAGGTTAATTACCAGTAGTTTGTTGTTGCTATTTTCTTATTAGATGAATAGTTTACTTTTGCTTATTGTTATGATTGAACTGTTTTGTTTTAAGTAGGGTTTTAATTTTCTTTCCTAGAACTATCCATCGATCGTTCGTTCAAAGGTTACTTAGGGTACATAGTTTGAGTTGATTAGTAGAGTTTGATCATTAGTAGTCTTTGCTTGAGTAGATTAGCCCTTAGATAGCCACTTCCTTAGTTAGACTATACTACTACCAGCCCTTCTACCTTGTCATATATTTTTCTATAACTCTAAGTTTACTTACCCCGGGTTGACAATTTAATTGACGGTTTTTAGTGCGTTTTTAGTGCATATAGAACACCCATCACTAAGATCTTTGAGGATCCTTATAACTCTTCTCGAGTCTGGGTTGTTGCTATTACTAGATTATACAATTGGTGTAAAATGCTTCGTTGATTATTCAATCCAATTTCCAAATGGGGTTGATTACCCTGGATAAAGTCATATATTTTTTCACAAACGTTGGGCCAGGATCTGAATTTTCAATTCATGTCCCCAGTATGGTCGCCAAAAAATTTGATGATTGAATCCATTAGGACCAAAATGAAAACCTCACGAGGATACAAATCCCCCACCATTTTTATAGAGGTTGTACTCCTCTGTTATGAGTTTTGTGGGACTCTAGGTATTCAGAATGTGGGACTTTTACAGAAGTTCGTCGTGATAATCAAAGAAAAGGTAAATATGAAAAAATAGAAAATGTTTTTATTTTCTTTTAAATAAATTTCCTAAGAATGGACCAGGAACCACACACATTCACACATTTAAATAAAATAAGCAAAATTTACTCACATCCATCATAGTTGAGATAAAGATTTATGATCACATAAAAATAAAAGAAAATTATCTACATGCACAAGAGAATTTTGACAGAGTGATACATGGGCAGCTCAAATAAAGATAATGATAGATCAACCTCAAATACTTTATATTCAGAAAATTGGATTACAAAGTACAGTCGAGATTGTTCCCAAAATAACTCTCTTCAAATTTCTAAAAAATATATAGTTTATTACATATTCTCTAAAATTTAAATGTGTATGTCTTAAAGACTGGGATTGGGGCTCCCGTGGACCATAAAGAAATTATATATAAGAATGAAGTTTGTACAAGGAAGAAAGTGGGCATCGAAAGACAACAAGACCTAGTAAGAAGAAAAAGGAAATTATCAATCTTCGGTTAAACCTTTCTATTTAAAGAGGTGGGGTAACTCGATGAAGGACTTGATAAAGAAAGAAGGATGTGATTAGTATGAACTTACTATGATTGTATCTTTCTCTTGTCACTTGCTTGTCGATGTCCTTTTATTGCTTTCATCAATGGTTACACGAATTGTTTCAACTGCATTTATCCCTTCATCGGTCAGTTTGTCGATAGGTTTTTTAAACCACTCTTTGATGTAGCTTCTCATTGGTGCCACGTTGATTTCATGCCGAATTTTTATATTGAAAATATCCTCATCCAAGTCCCTTAGATCAATGGAAATATTACGCAAAGCTTCTTCAATATCTTTATTTTTTTACTGAATAATCCACTAGCCGGTTATCTACGTCATCTTCATTATACTCAAGAATGCCATAGAACTTTTCAAATGATACCCCTTTAAAGATCTCAACTTGTTCGTCAAAGGATTTCTTGGTTAAGAACAAAGAGTTGAGAATCAATTTGGGGTCTTGGACCTCATTGGTGCTCTCGGCTAGGTCTATCTCAGTTAGCCTTTTGAATAATTCTTCCTTCTTCAATACAACTTGGTCACATGCTTGGACAATGATATTCAAGTATTTAACATTTTCCTTCCATCATGCATTCAGTTGTTTTATCCGATTTGGAGAAGGGAGATCCTCCTCTCTTCTTCTCAATGTTGTCATATTGGTAACTTTAAAACCGAAGGGTACGACCACGTCAAGGTAAAAACCTTCTTCATTTTTCAAATTCGCTTGTAAATATTCATGGAAGGCATGTTCCCTCGTTCCAAAAGAGACCATGTTATTTGACATATCCCAAGCCTCTGTAATTAATTCCATTCTTTTCTTAATGTTCTTCTCCACATAGGCCCTAGCTGATGTGAGTAGGCTTGAAGATGATTTCAGTTTAGCTCCAGGTGTGGTAGTCTCAATTATTGTTAAAGGACTAGCAAGTACTGGAAGAGGCATTAAATCTTCTTCAAATTCTTTGACTCTTTCCTTTAACTTGGCGTTCTCTACTTCAAGGCCTCCAATAGAATCGTCTAGAGCATCTCCAGTTGCTTGGTGAATTTGGGAAATTTGTGAAAGCCGCATGTTCTGTAGGTTAACCTCTAAACGAGATTTCCTATTTTTATTCTTTACATCTCTTTTCTCAATAATTAAATTTTTGAACTCGCTGTAAAAAACAACGCTCTGAAATACAAAAGACTCTTCTTCATTGAAGGTCTCGCTCTCAATTATTTCCATCAAAGGACTTTGGTGAGCCATGTCCCCTAGTTGATTAGCGTTGGGGAACACGTTTTCGATATCAGTCTCGAGTCCCATATCTTCAAGGGAGAAGTCGTGGATGTCACTTTCAACTCAAGTTTCTTCCTCTTCTTACACAATATTTTTTCTTTTCTTCCTCAAGGGAAGTCTATGGGAGCTTTGAATTTTTCTCGAAGGAGATTTCTTATCTCCTCCTCCACCTAAAGACATGTGGTTTGCTTTCTTAATTGGGTGGGCCGTTGGAGAACTGCTCCAAGATGTTGTACTTTTTGGAGTGACAGTTGGGTATTGGGCACTCTTCTCACCGGGACCTTTTCCTTTATGTTTGTACGACTCATTGGTGTTGAGTATTGTTTCCAGGTCACCAGTGTCAGGAGAAGGAGTGCCCGAGTCATTATCTTCATCTTCATTCAGAACAATATTAATAAAAGAATTGTTGAATCCAATTGCCAGTAGATTTTCTACAAAAATTCCTCTAGGGTCGAACCCTTTTATCCTTTCATCATATATTATATTCAGGTTGTGGCAATGGCCTGCAAATTCATCAATCTTGTTCATATTTCTAAACATGAATTCCCCAAATTTCCAAGGCAGAGGTATGAATTGTTTTTTTTCTCTTTTCATGGAAAAAATGCAACCAATAGTTGTACCGCCTTGCTACTTCAGTAACAAACATTTTGTCAAATATGTGGCATGAAAGGAAGGAAGGATTTTCCTTGGAACCGAAAATCCTTATGAAATTGTAATTCTCCATTTGTTCCAATGTCCCCTTCCTATCCAGGAACTTACTCGCCTAGTCAGACATCTGAGGGTGTCCTTTCCAAACAAAAAACCTTTAAAAACTGAGACAAAGTCATTAAAAAATTCATAAAAATGTTGGGAGGCTTTGTGCCTCCATAATGTTTGATACCAGAATATTATCGGGTCGAATTCATATTTTACCTTCTTACACACAGATAATCTCGGAAACTGACAGCAATGTGTTATCGTGAAAACAAAATAAGAGGACATAAATAATTTCTTCTCCTTATTGTATTGTGACAATTGGGAAGAGATTTCAATGGAAATCAACTTTCCCCAATATAACATGGCATGTTCGTTGACTGTAAAGTATAAAATGTAAATAATCATGCGGGAAATGTTGGTTGTAGTTTCTTGTCCTGTTACCCTCGTTGAAAGCCAAGCAATTTCCCGGAAAGGATTTTTAAATGAGCCAACTTGCAATCTCGTGATGTCCTCGGGGACGAACGTTGGGTTCTCCAGGAACTCAGGTAAGAGGTCCAACCCATTTTCATGCTTCTTTAAGAATTCTCTGCAATCTTCACCCTTGAAGGTAAGCGTTGGCTCGGGAAGTCTCAACATCTTATGAAATACCCAAGGCGATAGAGAGATAGTGGAATGGTCCCGCAATTGAATGATCTGTTGACTTGGAATATATCTCTTGGTGCACCAGGCGACCAAATCCTTATATTTGAAAACCTCTGGGATGTAGCATGCACAAGTGATTACAGACATCCAGATTACTTCCTTTTGGGCAGAAGGGGATGAGTAGTAAGAATATTCTCTGGACCATTGAAATTTTTGGTCCTCATGCCTAAAAATGTTCAATGTATCTCCACATAATTGTTGTTGATTTGCTTCCATAATTTGACAGAAACGTTCCTTTTCTCTAGATAATGTTTAAAATGAATGCTTGAGATGCATAATATAATCCTCCACAAATCTTGGTTTAATGCATTTTAATAGGATATCTCCTCGATCCCTTCACTTATTAATGACAATATTTACAGAACATGCATGATGAGTTGTTAGCATTAAAGCATACTAAATGTGTATTTGGAAACATACGAAGGTGGCGGGGACAGACAAGATCGAAATGGGATTTGAGGATTTTGTGAACCGAAGAACCCGCGACTGCAGAAGGTCGAAAAATGACTAAGTGTTGTAACGCAGTCAGTCGGACTTAACAAAGGAGAGATGAGATACTTAAGAGCTGAGGAGGGGGGGGGGGGGGGGGGGGNGGTCAAAATGCATATCGTGGATCTTTTGGATGCAAAATATATATCACGGAACATGGGGTATGAGAGTTCGACCCGGCCAACCCGGGAACCCGCAATTGCAAAATCGGCTAAGTATAGGATAGTGCGGCGGTCGATCGGACTCGTGATGTGAGGGTGTGGATGGATATGAGGATCCGCAAGTCCACAAACCCGGGAACCCGTCGTTCTGAAAAATGACTAAGTATAGAACTAGAAAGGGAGAATAGAAGGGAAAAAAGGAAAAGGGGAAAACAGGTAAGTATAGAAGAGGGAAAATAAAGGGAGAAAAGAAGTTGGGAAAATAGAAAAGGGGAGGGAAATTTTAGAAGAGGGAATTGATCTCAACATGTTTGACACATCCCATAAAATAATTTATAGCAAAATTTCCAAGCTTACTTGTTTGAAACGAATTTCAGGGGCATTTAGGAACCCTAGATTCCACAAGGAATAACTCTGAAAGTATAGTGAATAAGAATTTGAAAGTTTTACCACATGTACCCAGGAACCTAACTTTTATAGGGAATATCTCTGAAATTATAGCAAACCAACATCAAAAATTTTTACCAAATGTACACCAATATCTCTCCTCCGTCTCTTCAAAATATCAAGTTCTGAAACATCCTAGAAAATAAGTTACCAAAAAAATTCCAAGCTAACCTAAAACTGATTTCACAACTCTTCCCTTTTGGAATGATATTCAATATTTTCTCATCCATTTTTCACACACACACACACACTTTCTCTTAATACTTTATCTTTTTATACTTTTCATAACCCTTCATGAACGGTCATTTACATTCATTAAATAATTAACTCCCCTCTTCTATTTTATTTTTCCAAATACCATGGGAAATACCCAAACCCATGGGTTTGAAACCACCATTTCACTTTTTACTTTTTCACATGCACCTCTTATTTAATATATATATATATATATATATATATTGTAAATGTTGTGTATTGTAATGTCGTAATATTACATTAATGACACAATTAATCTTTTGACATCAATGATAATAATTCCAACAAAGGAATGAAGAAAGATATTCAAAAAATCGTAAGAGAATTATGGGTGTGCCAATAAATAAAGGAGAGACAATCGAGGTTCCATGGTTACTTCAAAATTTACACATTCCTAATAAGAGATGGGAAGATATATCAATGGACTTCATTATAGTTTTACCAAAATTGGAAGGTAAGGATGTTATTTTTGTGGTCGTGGATAGACTCAAAATAATATGCACATTTTGTGGAATTTAAAGTGTTGGACAACTGAGAGGGGGGAGGGGTGAATCAATTGTTACCATGCTTAAACAATTATGCTTCTTTTAAACTCTTTGCAGAAACACTGAATGATGATCACAATAATGCAGGGAAATAAACAATGGCACATTCAACATCAGTCACATATATGAGAAACACAGAGACAGATATTTCCCGAGGAAACCCATATAGGGTAAAAACCTCTTTTTCTTTATATGATAATTAATAGTTACATTCTTTACATTATCATACATATGAGCACCAACTCATAATGAGGCTACAACCTCAGTTTTTCAAGCTGCTACTTGCTGAGAGCACCAATTCTCTGTTTTCTCTAGCACCCACTAGAAGGAAGCACCAACTCCCTGGTTTCTCTAGCACCAACTAGAAGGAAGCACCAACTCCCTGGTTTCTCTAGCACCAACTAGAAGGAAGCA
>ML783558.1:473176-485624 GCA_009831015.1 Picea engelmannii | reverse complement strand
ATATGACCATGGCCATGACCAAGCGCTTGTTCATAACGTGCTTTTCGCGATTTCGCACATCATTGTTCTGTTGCATTTTGTTTCTCTGTCTGCCTCACTGCCTTCCTGTACACATGACTTGCACTATTTTTTCTTCTGCTTTTTATGATCTGTGCGCCATGTCCATTCACTGCATAGTTCCTCTTCTATTCAATTCAGCTGCTGCACTTTGATCCTTCCTCATGCTTGATTCACTCTCAACAGCAACAGCCACCACACCAACACCATCAACAGCAACTCCAACAGTAACCGTATTTCTTCTCTATACCGTGTAATTATAGCTTCTGTGCTACTTGTGCATGCAATGCACGCAATCCCTCTGCATACTCACACTGCGTCGATATCCTCCACCTCTCGAGTGCTATTCCTGATCATCAGAACTCTTCAGCTTCTCTGGTGGTTCCCACCACGCGTCCAGCATCACTGGGTGTTCTACTGAGATTCCTCAACCTTTCTGGCAGTTGAGACTCCTCGTCTTATCTGGCACAGTCAAGCTTATGCCTTATGTTTCAGTTACAGACTTCAACGCTCATCCATATGTCAATCCCCTCTAAGAATAGTCTATTCACTGGAAGAAGTCTGTAGACTCTTCAGCTCCTCTGGCGATCACACAGAAGTGTCTTCGATTCCTCTGGTAGAACTCATCACTAGTTTCTGGAAGTTTCACTGTGTCGTGCAAAAGTAGCCCTCCGATCTCCTTCAGTTTCATCTGCACCATTGAATGATCTTCATTAAACTTGCCTTTATTTCGTATTTCGGCATTTCGGCTTTCCTGTGGCCAAGTGTCTCGTCAGTCCATGTCGTGATCTCTGAAACTCTGAAACGGAGCTTTTATGTGCTAGATCCTTCCTTTATATGACCATGGCCATGACCAAGCGCTTGTTCATAACGTGCTTTTCGCGATTTCGCATTTCGCCTTTTCGTTAATCGCGTTGTGAATTTTCTCGACTTTCCAAGTCGCGATCCCCGAAACGTCGAAAAGGAGCTTTCCTGCACGTACTCTTTCTTTAGCTCTTCGATGGTGTGACCACTGGCTGAGACCACGCGCTTATGTATAAAGGGCTTTCGTGATTTCTCATTTCATGAATCTGGAGATGAGGCATCTTGACTCTCCAAGTCGCGATCCCCGAAACCCCGAAATGGAGCTTATTTGAACTGACTCCTTTCCTTCTCGTGACCACCGGCGGTGACCACATGCTGTGCCAAAAGGTGCTTCATATTTCACGAGTTTATAAACTTCATCGAGTCTGATCGACGGTTGAAATCTTCATAGATCCGACGGTCCAGATCTTATCGCGATCTCGCATCTTGCGAGTTTCCACACCATGCTCCGTTGACTCCAAGTCAGCAAAATTCCAATCGCTTGCCACTTGTCCTATGATTCGACGGTCTAGATCTGATCTTGATTCAATGGCTCAGATCATATCTCAATTTCGTATATCGCAATTTCGACATTCTTGTTGCAAAGTGTTTCGACACTCCAACTTTCGGTATCTGAAACCCCGAAATGGGGTTGGATCAACAGTCCACATTAAACCTTGATCTGACGACTCAGATCATTTCACGATTTCGTAAATCGCGATTTCGGCATTCCTGTGGTGAATGTTCTTGACGCTTCCAACTACCGATTCGCGAAACCCCAAAATGGCGTGGGATCAACGGTCCCGATCAACACTTGATCTGACGGTCATCGGGAATTGTGAATGGGATCCAACGATCAATGTCGCTTCTCTGCCCGAGCTTACGCATCCTTCTTACTTAGAATAATTTCTAAGTGTCAAAGGCCTTGACCTCTGATCCACCTGTGATCCTGAGTACGCTGTCTCTCTTGAGCTTTGGCAATGAGTTAACCTCATCCCTGGTGCACACCTACGCACTGTGTGTGACTCTGCGCTAATCCTCCTTAGCTTATGGTGTTCATGTTTTTCCATCGATGCACACTCTAATATTTCCATCAATGACAAGCTCACATTGCCTGTTAAACCTGCCAACAATCCTCTGCACTATCTCTTCTGAACTTATCGAGCTTGCTCTGCAATGTCTTCCCAAAATACTTCTAGTGCCTATCTGTTACATTCTTCTTGTACTCATGCCATCTTCGTTGCTGTACTTGCCATCAATGACAAGCATATGTTGCCTGTAAAACATTTACCAACATAAAGCACATTTTGTGGAATTTAAAGTACATATATTGCAAGCCAAGAGGAAGACATGGTCATGAAGGAAATTCATAGGCTTCATGGATTTCCTACAGTAATAGTGAGTGATAGAGATATAAAATTCACAAGAAATTTTTGGAAAGAGTTATGGAATACAAGGGCAACAACATTAGCTATGAGTTCAGCATATCATCCAAAAATAGATGGTCAAATAGAAATATTTAACAAACGTTTAGAGGGTTATATTATTTGTTATTCTTCAAACAAGAAATCTCAATGGGTTAATGTCAATTTTCACATGCAACTCTATGTGACTAATTTCATATCTGAAAGTTTCTTCTTAGTGATCTAACTATCATTGAACAACTTACACTGAAAATATTGACTAAAAACATATGCAGCGGAAACAACAAGATCAAAGATGAATCATCCATACATAAGAGACTAAATAATTTTGTTTTATAACTTTATCCAATCCTTCAAATCTAAGGACAAAAACCAATCCTCTCAACCAATACAATATCACCAAATATGAGGACAACCTTGTCCTTCCAAAACAAGAGAATCTAAGGACAACCTTGTCCTTCCAATAAAAAACAGAAAACCGAACCTCAATTATATTCTGGAAATATCCTCTACCCACAAATCTGCTTCAGACCACCTGTACGACCTGCTGAGGTCAACTAACATCAACATGTATGGATCTGATCCCACCTCGAAGAACTTGAATGGATGCACGTGATTGTTCTCGCAACAACCTTCGTACATATGTGATTGTTCCCACTGCAACCTGTGTACATGTATGAAAACTTGTATGAACACTTTGTACAACTCACTCCACTCGTACAATTTCTTCCTTCTATGGTTCCCTCTCTCTCCCACATGTGCGATGTGATTTTCCCTTCCAAGAACAGAATATAGCGAGTCCTCAACCCTAGGCCGGATTTTCCATCTTAGCATAATTTCCCTGTGCTGAAATCGCCAAGCCTCCTAGAACAAGTGCAGACTCACTTATTGTTGGATTACTGAGAGAGGGGGTGATTCAATAATGAGAAATTTTAGTACTTTTAACCACAGTATATTCTTCAACAATATTCATCATTTTATCATTAGCATTCAATATATCATCAGCAGTATAATCGTAAACAACGTCACATCACAATAGATACACAGTACACCATAATTTACGTGGAAAACCACAGAATGTTTTTCTTATATATCAAAAGAATACATTCATTGGAAGCACCAACTTCTTGATTCTCCAGCTACAACTGGAAGTAGGCTCCAACCCCCTATTCTCAGGCTCCAACTTGAAAGAAGATACAACTCCCTAAATTCTCTGGCTCCAACCAAAAGGAGGCTAGAACCCCCTAAGTTATATGGCTCCAACCGGAAGGTGGCTACAACCACCTATCATTTCCTTGTCCTACCACCCTGAAATATAAGTGTAGACCAACTGTCACTATCACAAAATCTGATACTATCATTGCCTCTATCACATTGTCTATGCCACTGTCTTTGTCACTATCTCTATCTCTGTCACTATCTTTGTCATTGTCTTTGCTTCTATCATTGTCTTTGTCATTGTCTTTGTCTCTGTCACTGTCTTTGTCACTATCTCATCAACAAACTAAACATGTACCATACCATACATCAACTGTATACCAACATACATATTGTCTCATGCATCAATCAAGAACCAAAGATACATCAATAAGGAATAGTGCATCATGAACTAGAGCATCAACCATGTGTAACATGTACCATATAACATACTATCAACCATATGAAAATATGTACCATATCATCAATGTAGTATCTCAAAGAACCAATGCATCTATTTCATGCATTTGAGTTCTCTGGCTCCAACCGAAAGGTGGCTACAACCATCTATCATTTCCCCATCATGTTGCCTTGAAATATAAGTGTATACCAACTGCCACTGTCACAAACTCTGCTAATACCAATACCTCTATCACTATGTCTCTTCCATTGTCTCTGTCACTGTCTTTGTCTCTGCCACTATCTTTGTCACTATCTTTGTCTCTGTCACTATCTCTATCATTGTCTTTGTCTCTGTCACTATCTCATCAACCTCTATCTTCTCATCAACCAACTAATCCTATACCATACCATACATCAAATGTATACCAACATACATATTGTCTCATGCATCAATCATGAACCAAATATACATCAATAAAGAATAGTGAATCATGAACTAGAGCATCAACCATGTGTAACCTATACCATATACCATACTATCAACCATATGCAAATATGTACCATATAATCAATGTAGAATCTCAAAGAACCAATGCATCTCTTTAATGCATATGCCACCATACAAAATGAATATGCCTCCACCATGTACAAACAACTCAAAGATATGAACTATAAGAACCATGTCATACACTGAACCATATATAAGAGTGTTCCTCACTCAACCAACATATACCATATCCAAGTACCAAACCAACCATACAAAGTATGCATCAAGCATACACCATATAATGACAAGAAGTAACCATCAAAAAAAGTATACAACCATACCAATACCTTTGTAGCTGACCTGGAACTCTAAGATGTTGACCTATAAACTTCCTTCGGACTTTAGGGACCTGGTACCAACATGTATTCAACCATTCATGAGCCTTTTTACAGATACATGAATTTCTCTTCTACTTCCCACATATATACATGTGTTTCTCCACTATAGCCCACGTACATACACTCCCTTTATAACCTTCAACCCTTGTATACCTCAGAAACTAGTGTTTGTTGCAACTCTGAAACTTTCTCCTTTGACCTTCCTTTGCTACCTCAAAAAATTACACTACAACCTTAGCAAAAGATCACTAGATCACAAGAAAGATAAGAAATGAATAAGTTTGTGAGTGTACTTATGAGTGACTCCTTGAGGTGTATTTATACTTGTGCTAGGTAAATACTCTCCTTAATTTAGGGATTATAGGGTTTTCTTCTTACAACAACTTTACCCTTTCATTCAAAACTTGTAACCAACTAGAGGCTTTTTGACAACTTATTTGGGGCTTACAATTTCACAAAGTCATATCTCCCTAAACGTGAGGAACTACGTGGAGTTCCACATATCAACGAAAATGGCATGATCAATACTATCCATTTATGAGTGACTTTCTTGCATTTACTCTGTCCTTCATGTCCATATTCCTCATTCAACTTCAAGTACCAAAACCACATCGTCGGGGCTTCTTCAAGGTTTGACATCAATGACAACCAAACTATCAACAATATCCCCCTTTGGCATTGATGACAACACTTAGGCATGTCAATAATTATGCCCATTCTCCCCCTATGACCATCACTCCCCCTGTCTGCAAGATTCTCTCTCTGTCTCCATGCCTTGCTCTATCTCTCCCCTTTTAACATCAATGGAAAAGTTTAATCCTCCTCTTGGGGATGCTCCCCCGGTCTATAGGCTTATGTTATCTTTGTTGACCTTTCTCTTCATAGTGCTTCCTCGTGTAACTCTATGATGTATATGAAAAGAATTCAAAATAATTATTTTACTTGAACTCTTCAAGACTTATGTTTCTCTCCCCCTATCTTGTTAAGTTTGATGTCGTGTGGATCACTATGGGGAACAAACTACTCCAAGTTTCTATCACAGATACTCAAAAGGTTCCCTTGCAAGCGGTTTGGTGAAGATATATGCTATCTTCTCTTTTTTCCCGAAATACTCTAGCTTGATGTTATTCTATGTAGCTTGTTCCCCTATAAAGTGATACTTTATCAGAATGTGCTTCGTCTTAGAATAAATCATTGAATTCCTGGATATACTAACGGCGTTGGTGTTTTCACAAAATATTGAAATGGGATCATCACACTTTACTTGTATATCCTGCAGAGTTTGCTTCTTCCAAAGTACTTGAGTACAGCATGTTGTTGTTGCAATGTATTATGCTTCTGTTGTAGAAAAATATACTGATGACTATTCCTTTCTTAACCATGATACCAGACACTCACCCAAGTAGAAAGTTGCTCCACTTGTACTTCTTCTATCATCAATGCAACCTTCCCAATATGCATCTGTGTGGGAGAAAAAATATAGGCCCTTCCCTTTTGGATACCATAATCCAAACTCTTCTTTACCTTTGAGGTATCTGAATATCATCTTTACTACCATAACATGCGATTCCTTTGGTGTTTCTTGAAACCTTGCAAACTTTCCAATTTCCTGCATCACCTATGGTCTGAAATTTTTTACATAGAGTAAGATTCCAATCATCAATATGTATTATCTTTGATATGTATCCTTAGAATCATCATCCTTACTTAACTTACAACTGGTCTTCATAGGAGTATTGACTAGTTTGCAATCTATCATTCCAAACTTCTTTAACATTTATATGATATACTTGGTCTGGGAGATAAATATACCTTTTATTTCTCTGACATATCTGGACACCCAAAAATAAAGACAACTCTCTAAGAAAAGACATCTCGATTTCATTCTGCATGTATATGGAAAATTTATGACTCATCCTGTCATCATCACTTCTGAAGATAATATCATCAACATAAACTTCAATTAACAGAATACTATCTTGATTTACCTTTATGTAGAGATTATTGTTTGCATTTCCTTTCTTGAACCCTTGTTGTTGTAGGTATCTGTCCAGTATTGAATACCATGCTCTTGGGTCTTATTTGACACAATATAGGGCCTTCTTCAACCTGCAAACATAGTTTTCTTTCTCTAACAATTGAAATCCTTCTTCCTTCTCGATGTAGACTTCTTCCTCTAAATCTTCGTTTAGGAATGTTGATTTCACATCCATCTGATATACTTTAATATTTTGGAACATGCATAAGCTAGGATCAGTCTGATTGCTTCCATTTTGGCAACTGGGGAAAATTTCTCTTCAAAATGTATACCTTCAACCTAAGCATATCCTTTACATACCAATCTTGTTTTGTACCTAGTAACATGTCCATCCTCATTCAACTTGTTTCCGAAGACCCATTTTGTACCAATGACATTCTTGTTTTTTCAGTCTTGGAACCAGTTCCCATGTGACATTCTTCTCTATCTTATCTAACTCTTAATCCATATCTTTTATACAGTGTTCATATTTGTTGGATTCTTCAAAACTTCTCGGCTCAATAGTAGATAGTAGTGCTATATGTTATTGTTCTAGTGAGTGGATTCTTCTTCTGGTTTCAACTCCTGCATATTTATTCCCAATAATCTATTTTGATGGATGATTTTTTGCACTCGTATGTTGGGTGTCTTTGGAGGAACTTGAATATCCTGTTGTTCTTTCTCTGCTTATGTATACTCTTCTTCTTCATCTACTTCTTCTTCTTTCAAATCTTCTTCGTGATCCCATTCCACTAAATATTTTCTACTTTCTTTTATCTTTCGTCTATCTGTCTCATCAATCATCACATTGATGATTTCTACTATTTTGTTGAGTCTTAGATTGAATCATTTTTATGCTTTCCTTTTTTTGAGTACCCAACCAGTATTCCTTTGTCAACTCAAGAATCAAATTTTCCAATTTTGCCATCTTCTCTTTTTATGTAGCATTTTCTTCTGAATACTCTGAAGTGCTTCACATTTGTTGGTATTCCTTTACATAGATCATATGGAGTCTTATCACTGTTATTTATGAGCATCCCTCTATTTTGGATTTGAACTATTGTATGTACTGCTTGTACCCAAAAGACATTTGTTAACTTGGAATCCATTAACATGGTTCTGGCCATTTCTTGGATTGTTTTGTTCTTCCTTTCGACAACTCCATTTTGTTGAGGTGTCTTGGCTACTGAGAATTTCCTTTTTATCCCATGCTCGTTGCATAATTCCATGAATTTATTTGATGTAAATTCTCCTCCATTGTCTAATCTCAAACACTTGATTTTCAACTATGTCTCGGTTTCAACCATCTCTTTGTATGTCTTGAAGTTTTTGAATGCCTCTGACTTCTTATTTAGAAAACAGACTGCATTCATTCTTGTGTAGTCATCAAAAAGTAGCATGAGATATTGTTCACCTTTAAATCCCTTCATTCTTTTTGGTCCAAATAGCTCAGTATGTACAATCTCTAGTGGTTTTGTTGTGAAATACTCCTTTGACTTGAACTTTCTCTTGGTATGTTTTCCCTGTAGACAGTTCTTGCATGGAATGTATGTTGGCTTTGAGATCTTGGGCATTTCTCTTATTGCTTCCTTTTTGCTAACTTGGACAAGATTATCAAAATTTATGTCACCCATTCTTCTATGCCAGATCCAAATTTCATCTTCATTTCCTAAGCAACATCTTTCCTTTCCTATTTCATTTAGAACATATATGTTGCTTGTATTTATTACAATTGTAGCCACCAACTTGCATGATTTTTCTTTCCTTATCTCACATTTCTTTGACTCAAACACATGTTTGTGTCCTTGATCACACATTTGAATTACACTTAGCAGTTTATATTTCATGTCATTGACCAGTAAAACATTTTCTTTCATGGCATCCTTACTTTTGATCTTGATTGTTCCCTTTCCAATAATTCTAGTTGAGTTGTCATTCCCAATTGAAATTGGTCCATCTCTTTCCTTCTTCAATGTCAGAAATTTGTCTTTATCACTTGTCATATGCTTTGAGAATATACTTTCAACATACCAACCATGTTTCTTGTGTTGAGCTTGTAGAGAAAGATTGCATTCTTCAATGTTGAATTGATACTGCTTTCTTATACATATCCTTTGTGGTTCTTGCTTTTTCTTTTTAGAGACATCTTCTTCATTACCTTTATTTTTATTATAGGGACATTTATTATCAAAATGACAAAAACTATTTCAATCAAAACATTTCAATGGAATCATACCTTTGTATTTTCTGGTTCCTCTTTTCAGCCTTCTGACGAAGTTAGCCACCTCTTCATATTCCTCTGAATCATCGTTGCAGTTATAGTTTGACTTTGAATTTTGTTTATATTTCTTCTTTATCTTCTTGGATGACTTGAATGGTGCTTCCTTCATGACTGGATTGTCTTGCTTTGTCCTCATATCATAAGTTGTGAGTATCTCGTGCAACTCATCCATGGTCATTGTATCTAGGTCCACTCTTTCTGCTAGAGATGAAATTTTTGAATCAAATCTCATTGGTAGAGATCATAATGCCTTTTTTAACAACAACCTATTCTTTTATCTCATCTCCCAAGCATTTGATATTTTTTACTATTTCATCGACTCATAGAAAGTAGGTTGATATGTTTTCATCTTCATTCATCTTCAATTGTTCAAACTTGGATATGAAAATATAAGTTTAACTTCCTTAACTTTCACATCTCCTTCATAGCTAATATTCAATTTATCCCACATTTATTTTGTGGATTCAGAGTGCATAATCTTGGTATGTATTGATTGAGCCACACCATTCTCGATAGCGTTTCTATCCCTTGAATCATTTTCTACGAGATTCTTTACATCTCTATCTGTGGGGGGAGTGGTAGGTTCTTTGTATCCATCTACTATTGATTGCCAAACATCGAATCCTTGTGCTTGTATATAATTTTGTATTCTTCTGCTCCAAAAATCATAGTTCTCACCATCAAACTGTGGTACCCCAATCCTAGAATAATCCATGATCTTCTTCCAGTGGTTAGATTGATTCTTGGAGGACCTGTTCTGATACCAATTGTCGGATTACTGAAAGGGGGGGTGAATTAGTAATGAACAAGTTTAGTACTTTTAACCACAATATATTCTTCAAAAATTCATTGGTTTATCATTAGCAATATAATCATAAACAACATCACCTCATAATAGATACATAGTACACCACAATTTACATGGTAACCCAAATGGGATAAAACCATAGAATGCTTTTATTATATATCCAAAGAATACATTCATTGGAAGCACCAACTTCCTTATTCTCTAGCTACAACTGGAAGGAGGCTCCAACCCCCTATTCTCAGGCTCCAACCTAAAGGAAGCTACAAATACCTGAATTCTTTGGCTCCAACCAGAAGGAGGCTACAACCCCCTGAGTTCTTTGGCTCCAACCGGAAGGTGGCTACAACCACCTATCATTGCCATGTCCTGCCGCCCTGAAATATAAGTGTAGACCAACTATCACTATCAAAAACTATGATACTATCACTAACTTTGTCACTTTTTCTCTACCACTATCTTTGTTATTGTCTCTGTCACTATCTTTGTTTCTGTCACTGTCTTTGTCATTTTCTCATCAACTTGTATCTGCTCATCAACAAACTAAACATGTACCATACCATACATCAATTGTATACCAACATACATAGTTTTTCATGCATCAATCATGAACCAAAGATACATTAATAAGGAATAGTGAATCATGAACTAGAGCATCAACCATGTGTAACTTGTACCATATACCATATTATCAACCATATGAAAATATTTACCATATCATCAATGTAGTATCTCAAAGAACCAATGCATGTGTTTCATGCATATACCACCATACAACATGAATATGCCTCGATCATGTACAAAAAACTCAAAGATATGAACTATAAGAACCATGTCATACACTGAACGAGATATAACAATGCACCTCACTCAACCAAGCAACCAAGATATACCTTATCCAAGTACCAAACCAACCATACCAAGTATGCATCAAGGATACACCATATCATGACAAGAAGTAACCATCAAAACAAGCATAAAACCATACCAATACCTCTGTAGTTGACCTGAAACTCTGAGATGTTGACTTGTAAACTTCCTTCAGACTTCAGGGACTTGGTACCAACATTTATTCAACCATTCATGAGCCCTTTTACAGATACGTGACTTTCTCTTCTACTTCTCACGTATATACATGTTTTTCTCCATTGTAGCCCACGTACATACACTCCCTTTATGTCCCGCAACCTGCGTATACCTCAAAAACTAGGGTTTTATGCAACTCTGAAACTTTTTCCTTTGATCTTCCTTTTCTACCTCAGAAAATGATGTTACAACCTTAGCAAACAATCACTAGATCACAAGAAAGATAAGCAATGAATAAGTGTGTGGGTGTACTTGTGAATGACTCCTTGAGGTGTATTTATACTTGTGCTAGGTAACTCCTACCCTTAATTTAGGGATTCTAGGGTTTTCTTGTTACAACAAATTTACCCTTTCATTCAGGACTTGTAACCAACTAGGGGATTTTTGACCACTTCTTCAGGGCTTACGACTTCACAAAGTCATATCGCCCTAACCGAGAGGAACTGCGTGGCGTTCCATATATCATTGTAAATGGAATGACGAGTAATATCCATTTATGAGTGTCTTTCCTACATTTAATATGTTTTTCATGTCCATATTCCTCATTCAAATTCAAGTACCAAAACCACACCATCGGGGCTTCTTCAAGGGTTGACATCAATGACAATGAAACTATCAACACTTATGCTAACTCCATTCTTCCACACATGATATAATGAGATGTTACAATGACCTCTCTCCTTTATATACAATCATTGAGGTTCACCATAGAAACCCATCCACAAGTCAACATCAAATTAGGATTTCCTTGTGATTGTGAAACCCCAACACAAGCCCTAAAATCCCATCACCAAACCCATGAAGCCCCCAACCAAATCCAAGGGGTGTTTCACCAAAATGAAAGGCTAATATGGTGCCAGTGAATATTCCCAAATGCCTGACACCTTGGACTCTTTTGGGAATACCTCCTAAAGCTACTTAATCAACACTCCCTCTTAGAAAGGGATGTATCATGTCCACCATCAATTGGATGTACCTTTAGTAGACGCATATCTTTCCAAAATCCAAGGTGGTCTACTTCCTCATCTGTACTCCAATCCTCTCCCTCACGTGATGAAAGTATATCTAGATGTTTTACTATATTACCATCCCATCAATCCCAACTTCTTGTTGAAATTTCTGAGGTCCTATGAGGCTGCCATCTAAGGTCTGTCTTTGACCTTAGGATGGCTCTAAGTTTCAACTGTTTTGCTGTCCTCTTTCTGCTGTTTTAGGACAGCAAGTTGTCATGTACTTTCTGCTCAATAATTTATAGGTTAAGTGCTCTTTTAAGGTGCCCTTGCAAGTGTTTTCTTGTTACAATGTTATCACATGCAATAATACTTAAAACACATAACACTACCTCTAGATCTTGAAACTTAAAATGATGTTCTACACTTCTAAACATGCACAAAAATTGACACAGGTATTTTTGGTCAACATGACCCTGGATAAAACCCCCCCGGGGAAAA
>ML783558.1:451046-469619 GCA_009831015.1 Picea engelmannii | reverse complement strand
TCACTTTTGACTTAAAACTCCTAAGTCAAAGTGAAATTAGAATCATAAAGTAAAGTATGAGGGTAAAAGTCTTCCCCCTTTGTGCTTAGAGACTCATAAGCACATGGGGACCACTTTCCAAGGTACCCAAATCTCAACACTTCTTGTTGTCCAATTTGTCTAACTGGCCACATCCTCAGTCACTAAAGAAAAATCTTTCTGATTGGCCACATACTCGATCACTAAAGTAGATCTTGTTTCCCAATTTGTCTGTATGGTTGTGTCCTTGGTCATTAACGCAAAATATATATGACTGGATGCATCCTCGGTCACTGAGGAAAAATCTATCTGATTGGCCACATCCTTGGTCACTGAGGAAAAATATGTCTGATTGATTACATCCTCGATCACTATAGAAAATCCTACTAAAACACATGGATACTCCATACATGTCTCACATGCCCTAGAAGCCTTGTACCTCTAAATCTCTTGTTTGGCCTCCTCTATCATAGTAGCATAACCTGTTGAAATACATGGATCCTCCATGGATGTCTGATATTCCCTAGAAGCCTCCTACTTCTGAAGCTCTTGTCTGGCCTCCTTAACCCATGACACTTATCTATCAGTCCTGGAAGATGTCTCTCTCCCATATGAGTCTGAGGGGGAACTCCCTATGGATGATCGTTTCTCTCTATGAGCCAACTAAATATCTCTTAGTTCGATTCACTTCGAGTCTACATGCTCCATATAAAACCTGGATCCATCTGAATCTGTATAATCTTGTTATCCCTCTGCTCCCTTTGAACCTACTGACCTCCTCTAAATTATGATATATTTTTAACGATCCTAGGAGGCTTCTCCTCCCCAATGGATCTTGAGGGGTGAATCCCTTTGAATTCTATCTCCCTCTGAGCTGATACTATTGGTGGGGACACCTGCCTCACCACTCATGGAGCTACCTACTCCTTCTCATCTATCTCTTTGCTCCTGTTGGCCACAACACTCATAGGCTATCCCCTTACCATATATAGGTTTCCCTCCCTAACTCCAAGAACCATTTCTAGTCTGAAGTTATACCATATTGGCACAAGTAGTACCTATCCATCTCAAAACAATACATGATATCCCTTCCTCTCAATCTCTGAGACTCAGAGGACACTCCTCCTGAGTTTTGGCACCCACAACACATTCTACACCCTCAATATATCTCATGACTCCAATCGAAATGATACAGTATCGGATCCTCATACTGAATTCCTGGCTCTCGTACCAAGATACCCACATAATTATGAGCCAGTATGTGTGAGAGTGTCAACCAACTCTCTAGCACCTATGATATGGAAAGATGATCCTCTATCCACCAATCATCTCTCCCCATTGTACCCAATAAGATCTCCCTCTGGAACCTATCTACAATCTCATCAACCTCTGTTTTGTATGCTTTTTTCCTTCTTCATATTCCCTTCTAGCGTGGACACTTTGAAGCATAGTGCCCAAAATCATGACACTCGAAACATTTTATCTTACTAAGATCCTTCTTCCATCTCGGATCTAGAGATGCTTCCCTCTCAGGAGAAGCCCTTCTCCCTGACAAACCTCTTTTGTCTAGAGAACTCCTTCTACCCTTCCTAGTGTGGGATGCAAGGGCTTGGTTCTCATCACTGGTACTCTTTACCAAACCATCCATATCATCCCTGGATACCAACTGGGTCTCCTCCTGGATGCAATCTATCCATATTCTTTCAAATTCTGGAAACTTGTCTCTTGCACAGATCCCCTGCAAAAATGGTTCCCAGGACCTAGGAAGACCTCTCAATGCTACATTCACCAACTCAGCATCATGTATTGTCTCACCAATAGATGTGAGTTGATCTCGGATCTGATAAATATTCATGATATAACTTACAACTATGTCCTCATTGGCCATCCTGACAATTTGAATTTGGTGCTTCAAGTGTAACATCCTGCTAGTATTCCTGTTTTGGTAAAGACCCATGAAAGCATCATTGATATCCTTGGTTTTTTCTTTCTTGACAATGTGAGGAATTAAATGGTCCTTCACAGACTCTAGTAATAACCGCTTGGCCTTCACTTCCCTCTTCTTGTGGAATTCCAAATCTACTAGATCAGTCAGGCTAGGAACCACATTCTCCACATACTCCTTCAAGTCATTTTCTTTGAACAGAAGGATAACACTTTCCTTCCAAACCTGGAATTTGGTTTCCCCTTCCAACCTATCCTCAAGCTTCAATGTATTCATTGTATTCACCATCTTGACATGCCCAGAACAAGAACAAGTACAACACTCTTCTATTGTTGTAGCCAACAAAGTGTCTCAAGATGATCCCCTTCTCTTCAAATCCCAAGCTCTGAAACAATGTCAATTTTCACATGCCACTCTATGTGACTAATTTCATATCTGAGAAATTGCTTCTAGGTGATCTAATTGTCACTCAAAAAATTTACACTAAAATTATTGACTGAAAACATATGCAACAGAAACAACAAGATCAAAGATGAATCATCAATACACAAGAGACACAATAATTATGTTCTGTAACTTTATCCAATCCTTCAAATATGAGGACAAAAACCAGTCCTCTCAACCAATACAATATCGCCAAATATGAGGACAATCTTGTCCTTCCAAAACAAGAGAATCTGAGGACACCTTTTCCTTCCAATACAAAACAAAAAACCAATCCTCAACTATATTTTGGAAATATCCTCTACCCACAAATATGTTGCAAACCACATGTATGACCTGTTGAGGTCACCTGACGTCAGTCAATATGCACCTGATCCTACCCAGAAGAGCTTGTACAGATGTACATGACTATTGTCACAAGAACCTGTGTATGTACATGATTGTTCCCACTACAACCCGCGTACATGTACAAAACATGTATGAACACTTCGTACAATTCACTCCACTCATACAACTTATTCCTTCTACGGTTTCCTCTCTCTCCCACACGTGTGGTTTTTTTTTCCCTAGCAAGAACAGAAGATAGAGAGTCCTCAATCCTAGGCCATATTTTCCATCCTAGCAGAATTTCCCTTTGTTGAAATCACTAAGCCTCCTAGAAGAATTGTAGACTCACTTACGCTAACTCTATTTTTCCACACATGATACAATGATATGTCACAATGGCCTCTCTCATTTATATACAACCCTTGGGGGTCACCATAGAAGCCCCTCTACAAGTCAACATCAAATTAGGATTTCCTTGTGGGTGTAAAGCCCCAACACAAGCCCATAAAGTCCATCACCAAACCCATAAATCCCCCAACAAAATCCAAGGGGGTTTTCACCAAACCGAAAGGCTAATATGGTGCCAATGAAGATTTCCACATGCCTAACACCTTGGCCTCTTGTGGGAATACCTCTCGAAGCTAAAAAAATCAATATTCAAATGGCTTCCTCTAGAATAATGTGACAAAGTGTCCCCATAGACATAGATTTTATTAATGAAGGAAAAATATTACAACAATAAGATGTGAGGGCTAAGGGCCAAAAATACACCTCACGTAGAATAGAAAATGGGTATAAATATCCCAAAATTAATAACTAGAAATATTTTTATCCAGAACTAACTAAAAATAACTTGGACATCTCACATAATCACATGAATGTGTAGATTCCTTTTTACATTAATGTTTTATTCATTAAAACATTTATTCACTAAATTCCTAAGTTAACTATTTTGGATCATAATTTCTAACAACCCCCCCTTTCATCCAAAATTTCTTTGGAGAGAATACCAAGCTCAACTCTAAACTTAGTGAATTTAATTCTTCCAAGAGATTTAGTGAAGATGTCAGCAATTTGATCCTCTGTTGAACAGTAAGTTAGCTTGATGGTTTCCTTGATGACAAGAGTTCAAAGATAATGATACTTTGTATCAATGTGTTTTGTCTTCGAGTGAAAAACTGGATTTTTGGCTAACTTTATCATTGATTGGTTGTCAATGAATAAAGTAGTAGCTTCATTGTGAACAACTTTAAGATCCTGAAAAATTATTTGCAGCCATATTATTTTGCAAGCTACTTCCCAAGCTGAGATATATTCAGCTTCTACTATCAAATTTGCAACTGTGGCTTGTTTTTTACAATTCTGGGACACAACAGTTGGTCCCATGCTCATTAAATATTCTGAAGCAGATGCCCTTTCATCAACATCTCTAGAAAAATATGCATTTGAGTAGCCAACAAGTCTTAAATTTTTATTCCTTTTATACTCAAGTCCAAAATCTTTTGTTGCTTGAAGATATCGAAGTACGTTTTTCGCTGCATTCCAAACTCTCAATTCCTGCATATAATTGAAAAGGACATTGACTACAAAATATAATTCAAGACGAGTGTTTTTCAGATATATTAAAATTCCAATTAATTGTCGATACCCTGTATTGCTGACAAGTTACCCCCCCTTGCCTCCCCCTTCAAACTTAGAAAGTTTTAAGTTTTTCTCCATGGGGGTGATAGTTGGTTTGCAATATTCCATTCCAAACTTCTTTAATAATTCAAAAACATACTTAGTTTGGGAAATAAATATGCTTCTTTCTCACTGCATTACTTCAACTCTAAGATAGTAGTGAAGTAATCCCAAATCTGTCATTTCAAAACATGTTAGAATTTATTTCCTTACCTGAAAAATATGATCATTTGTATTAACTGTTATGAGAAAATCATCAACACACATTACCAAGATGATCAAATTAATTCCTTGAATTTGAACATACAAAGTGTCATCCGACTCACTTTAGATAAAACCAACTTTCTATAGATGGGCATCCATTTTAGCATACGAAGCTCTAGGTGCTTGTTTTAACCCATACAATGCCTTAACCAATTTGCAAACTTTCTTTTCTTTCTATGAAACTTCAAAACCTAGGGTTGATTCATATATGCATCCTCCTGTAGATCATCACTTAGAAAGGAACTTTTCACATCCATTTGGTGCATTTTCCATCCATTTTGTGCAGCCAAAGATAGCATGACCCTGATAGTATTCCACTTAGTTGTTGGAGCAGAGGTTTCTTCGCAATCAATCCCTTATTTCTAAGTAAACCCCTTTGCAACCAATCTAATTGTGTACTTATAAATTTCACCATTTTCCTTATATTTTATTCTGTAAACCCACTTACATCCAATGGTTTTTACACCCTTTGTACGCTCAACAACTTTCCAAGTCTAATCTTTAATCACTACATCATATTCACATTGCATTTCCTTCCTCCATTTATCATAGTCTACCGCCTCTGCAAAATTTGATGGCTCGATAGTAGTAAGATCATAATTAAGAGAACCCAAATTATATTGACTCATTGTACCTATTTTATGTTTTTCATTAGACCTAACTTCCTTAAGAACTTGATTTGCCCACTTTAGAGTCTTCTGTGCAACTTGATGTGTCGAAAAGGTACCATCCAAAGAAAAATTATCAATGTTAACTTGAGTTGAATCTTCTAATTTAACTTGGGAAGAATTTGTTGATTCTTCACCTTCCACTTGTTCATCTGATGTCCAAGCCATTTCAAACCATTGATCATCCTTTGATTTATTTAGGTGTTGCAACCTTTGTTGTTCCTTAGTCACTTTTTTCTCCAATTGAATAAGTAGTTTCTCAATTTCTTATGCACTTAGACTTTCTGTTTCATCAAAAATAACATCCTTGATAAAAAAAAAAATATTGTCTGATAAAAGTTGATATCCCTTTTTCTATTCAAAATTCTCAACTAGAATGCATTTCATACTCCTGGAATCAAACTTTGTTCATTTTTCTTTTGGAATAAGTGCATAAAAAACTGATCCAAAAACTCTAAGATGTTTAATCATGGGCTTGAATCCATACCATTCTCCATAAGGAGTAATTCCATCTAAAGATGAATAGGGAGACCAATTTCTCAAGTAGATTGTTGTATGTATAGCTTCATCCCAATAACTTGAACTTAACACTTTGAAGAACAACATTGTTCTAGCCATACTCAATAATGTTTTTTGCATTCATTCAATTACACCATTTTTTTTGTGGAGTATAGGAGTTAGTCAATTACCTCCTAATTCATTTTTCCTGGCAATATGCATGGAATTCACTTGAAGTGAATTCTCCTCCATTATCCATAAGCAAAGTAGTAATTTTCTCCCCAGTTGTAGTTTCAACCAAATTCCAAAAAGACGAAAATTGTCTGAATGCCTTTGATTTTTCCTTAAAAAAATACACCCGAACCATCTTGTTGAAGTCATCAATGAATAGTGAATTTTCCAAAGCTCCACATATATCACTATGAACAAGTTGTAACCTCCTAGTTTCTCTGAAATGTGGGGAGTCGTCCATTTACCATTCCTTATTGTTGAAGTTGAATAATACTATCAACATCAAAGTGTCCAAAATGAACATGCCATAATCAAATAGGTGTAATACCAGTCTCAACTACTCCCGCAAAATCCTTCATTCTTGGAATCATTGTGCCCTTCATTCTAAGAATTTATCCATCCTCATAACCTGTCATCATTGTTTTATAATTATCCTTGATTGAGTTGATTTTAATTACTCCATATTCAATTACTATTTGATGCCTTATCGAATCAAAATCAAACACAACAAAGTCTTCTTAAAAGAGGAAACATACCAAACATTAGATTATACTTTCCCCAAAACCTGGTAAAATCACCTTTACCGAACCTTTTCCCTTTTCCCTATGGTATGTGAGTGGTGTCATCTCCTAGAAACAATGAACTTAAATTACAATCCTGATAAGTCCAAAAGAAATATTTCTTGTAAGTCATAAGTTGAGTTGCACATTTATCCATGATCCAGACATCCTCAAACTCATTTGTGAAAAAATAAGTTGTTTGAATATTTTTTGTTGTTCTTGTTTGTTGGAGTGATATAAAAACATATTCATAATTCTCATTTCATCTGTATTTTCATATTGTGTCAAAGAAGAATATTTTTTTTCGTCCTTCTTTCAAACAGCAAGTACCATATTTCAAAGAGAAAATACCATGTTCGTCTTCTTTCAAATAACAGATATACCAGGTCGGGGTCGCACCAAATTTTTCACGCACTAGTCACCAGGTCGAGGGTTTCGAGTTGTTTGTCCTTATTTCGATTCGTTTGCTCCATTGTAACATAAACGAATCCACACTACCAAATGCATCCATCTTTCAAATCGTTTCTACTCGTTTGATTCCCGTCTATTCATAGCAAATCATTCTAGCGCCCCTTCTACAATATTAATTCATTACCAGATTGAATGGATGAAGGTCGTGAGCAAGCTTTTTTAAAGAAAACAAGGTTTCTTTTTCTTTCAATTACTAGGTCAGAATGGATTTGTTCTTTTTTTAAAACATTAAATACCAGGTTGGTCAATTCAATATTGGGTTTCTGGCTTGGAGTGAAGGGAGGCACATGATTCTCATTTTAGGTCATTGGCCGAGTAGCTTCTTTTAACATAAAAATTGTAAATGGGCTTTGAGGTTGCTTATTTAAAATGTGACCAAGGTTTTGGAATGGAGGATAGTGTTGATTTTACAAAGCTAACCACATAAATAAATGTCATGGGTTTGATTAGAAGGGAAAAAAGTAGTTTACAAAGCAGAACCTGACCATGTATGATCATAAACTTGAAAACAACCACATTGTATTTGATAGGAATAAATAATTTAAAAACAACCACATTGTACTTTTGATTTTTCCCTCAAAAAATCAGAATAGGAAATAAAAACTCACCATTAAAATTTTGTTATTCCACATCTCAAATCTTTGTAAGCTCTGTCACTAATCCTTCAAATCTCCTTCACCTTCTTCAATGGTAGATACAGGCTTTAACCCGTCAACATCTCCAACGACCTTGCTATGATACCACTTTGACAAAGTGTCCTCAGAAACATAGCTTTTATTAATGAAAGAAAAATATTACAACAATAAGATGTAAGGGATAAGGATCAAAAATCCACCTCACGTAGAATAGCAAATGGGTATAAATATCATAAAATTAATAACTAGAAATACTCTTATCTAGAACTAACTAAAACTAGCTTGGAGACCTCACATAATCATGTGAGTGTGTAGATGTCCTTTTACATTAATTTTTTATTCATTAAAACATTTACTCACTTAAGTCCTAAGTTAACTATTTTGGATCATAATTTCTAACATAATGATGGTATAATACCACATATCACACACATCTACTAAGATGTCTCCATTTGAATCTCTTTGTGGATATCCATGAACTTCTAATATCGCATCCTCTTTGTAGAACCATTCCAAAGCACAAGCAATAGACTCATATACGGAAAATATTAAAGAAAGTTTGAAATAAAACCTTCAAATGGCCTAGAACAGGATGAAGTAGAAAGCATATCAACATCAAAGTGAAAGACAATTTGAGGAGGGTGATTGGGTATTTTTGAGACTACAACATTATAAGCAATCTATTGTCAAACAAAAGAAGAATCAGAAACTAGCTCCAAAATATTATGGAGGCTACAAGGTTCTTCTCAAGATTGGAGGAGTGTCTTACGAGTTAGATTTTCCTTCTTCTCACATTCATAAGGTTTTTCATGTATCTTTCCTAAAAAAAGGTTCTAGGACAAACTATGCCAATGCCGACAGAACTTCATAAATTATATGAAGAAGGGAAGTTAATTCTTGAAATAGAAAATGTTATAGTTCAATATTCATTTTCTCTTATGAAGAGAACCATTATGGATTACCTAATAAGGTGGAAGAATATGCCTCTAGAAGAAGCTACATGGGAAAATGAACAATTCATGAAGAAACACCCTCAATTAAAAGATTTGAGGGAAAATATTTTTTAAAGAGGGGGGATATGTTGAGGCCCTAGTCATCATTCATTAATGGTATATTAGTTATTGTTAGTGCTTTTGGGGAAAATCCCCTATAGTAGTGGGATATAATGCAGTGTACCTATGACCATATATAAAGTTCATTCCAAAAAGAATATCAAACTAAGATAAAATGACAGAATTTCATAAGAATAACTAACTTATTCAAAAAGAGGAAAAAATGGCTCACTAGGATCTAAACGTTCAGTGTTGTTCACGATTGATGGAATCCTTTCGTTCCTTCTCGGGAGTTTCTCTGTAACCTGCAAAAACCTTGAACAAGTATATCTATACAGAGAGGTATTTATAGTAGTAACTACCCATTAGTTATATGTAAAATAACGGAAAATAACAAAGCAATTAGTATTCTACTGAAATGTATGCAAAAATATCGCAAATATGAACAACAATAACACAAGATACTTCGAAGGAACACATTTTATGTATTATTAATGAAAAAACAACAAAGTTGTTACAACTTATACCTGCTTGAAGCATTTTTTCCTTGTCGAACGAGATCATAGATTCCTCCACCTAGGCTCCTTCTATAAGGATGTTCTTGGCACTAAAGTCACCACAAGCCCAAAGAGAGTATAGAAAGACACTCTTGGCAACATAACATTGGTGATCAGAGGGAAACTGGAAACAAGGGTTTCCAAGTCAATAAATCAACAACAACAACGATAAAATGGGCTTACATACTCAGCGGGAATAGTCGGATGAGTGTTTTCTTGAATGTGCAAACCTCATTACCTTTCTCCATGAGGAAAATGTTCCTTTTATGAGGTATCCAATCAGTTAGAGATAGTTGAGTACGTGAAAAAGGAGTTAGACAAGTAACCAATCTCGTAACTCATCATTAATTTAGGCATAATTATAATTTTTTGAACATTTATTATCATGTATGCGTGTGTCCCTTAAGCAACTCGTGTGTATGTGGGTAGCATAATTGTTAGGTCATGTACATCCTTCAAAATTGTGTTTTTTAGAAGGTCTCAAGGAGGTATGGGAAATAGTTGTTTTTAATAAGGATATGGATAAGGCCAACAAGAGAATAAAAGCTTTAGAGGTGGAATTTGACACTATAACAGATGCCCCCTAATGTGTGAGATCAGAATAGAAATTGATGGCCGAAATACATTATAAGTCTTCAAGAGAAGTTATTCAGGGGTGAAGGTATCTAGAATTCAATCTAAGGACAACAACCAACACCGAAAACAAGCCAGAACAACTCAATTCATGAGGTAGGCATACTCACGCTCAGATGTGATGATAAGCATGGTCGCCAATCAAGTGCATTGCATATCCATGTAAGATGTATATATAGAAATGATCATGGATATGAAAGAGATACACATTGGATCCATGTCAAATAGAGATCATAGCCATGAATAAATACATAGTGGATCTATGTCTCAGAATCAATGAAGGATTTTTGGGGCAAGAGTTGGAAAATTAATCCTTCATGAGTACCAATGTATGAGGTGGTGTTGAGCATTCAAAAAACCCTTGAAATTTTCCAATTTTTGGGTACCACTTTTTCTTTTGTCGTTTGCATTGTTTCAATTGATTTTACATAAGTTTCATCTTTATTGTTTTTATCGAGATCCTTCATTGTTCATACAATTTGAATTGCATCTATAAATCAAGAAAATCTTCAAAAAATAATTGGTAAAAGTAAATTTCTTCAATACCCCACAATTGTTGCTCTAAAACGTCGGTGTCGATCAACATAAGGTGTCAGTCAATTTAATCTAGTCAAATAGTGGGGAAAATTCTCGAGAACACCGACGTCGATCAAAATCGGTCATTGGTCATTTCGGATACAAGTTACACGGGGGCGTTGCTCACTCGTGAAAGTTTCGACATCGAACAACATCAGGTGGCGGTGAGGTCTGTTGATAAACACCCACCGTTAATCCCAAGAGATAGTTACTGACGTCAATTAATATCAGGGATCGACACTCAGTGGTTGAACACAGGGAAACATGTATACAACGAGGTTAGTGTCGAATTCCTATATATACTGGCATCGAAAAATCAAGAAGGAAATGAAACATATCATTTTTCACACGCCTTCCTTCCCTCTGAGGCTCGATCAACACTTTTCGATAAGAAATTTGATTCGTCTGATGGGTTTTGTCGAAGATCTACGAATTTATTAGAACCATCCATATTTAGATCTTTGTTTCGTACACATCCCGATGTGTCTCGTTGGTCGATAGTTGTCGTCTTGATATCTTGATCCAACCACACCTGCAAAACATGGCATGCTGTCATCTCTTTCGGGATCGACGAATTTAGACAGAGCTGGTCCCAAAACCCTCAACTAGTTCAAGTGCATAAATCTCAATATCAAATGTTGTGTGCCAATAGACGATTGTTTGAAATCCTTGATGAATCACTCCAATGTCCCTTTGCACCGCCAATTTTTTCATAGCTTTTACTCTGAGAACCTGCACGGACAATGAATGGAATTAATGAAAATCTACAGTAGATCCCTTGTACTGAAACTTGATGATTTCAGGTGTAAGGACTAATTGTTATTTATTTGAATGTATTTGAATGATTCCATAATTTGCACAGAATTGTTTTGATTTTTTTCTTAAAAACTCATGATTGATCTAGTGTCGCTTAGGAATTGAGTTGTTTTGTGTTTATCACAAGGCTCCAGACTGGTAGGTATTCGACTCAGGAAAATCTTCGTCCGCAGGTATTTATCATGGTTGTATCTGATTTTCTGTGATTTAGATCATATTGAGTTATTAATTTGTAGGAAATGTGTCGCCTAGACGACCAGTGACTCATTGGTCACCAAAGACCCCGAAAGGAGGAAGTGAGCAAATCAGAGAGGCATTCATCTCGGTTGCTAAGAAGCTAGATTTTTCCCCAAAAGCATAGTCGATGATCAGAATGTCACAAAAGAAGCCAGCAAACCCACCTCCGCTCTTCAAAGATACATATAATAACACCACATCCAAAGTAATGTTTCCCTCCTGGCTCAATTTATACAACAAAATCCATTATGAATATTTCCTAGAGTTTACACCTCACAGTGACCCGGAGGTGAGGGAATTGGATGACTAGATATTCCAGAACATCAAGCATTATTTGTTATATATGGTGGAAGCTAAGACACCCATTTTTCCATGTGTTGAACTCTTAGAGTGGATCATTCATCATGTTGATGGAGAGAAATTCATGTTAAATAACAAAAATAGAGAATGTATCGATGTTTTCTTTTCGACAAAGGTAAGCGTGTATTATAAACTCAAGGACGTTGAAGTCGGGTTGAAAAAGGATTTTCTTGTGACATTCTATGAATTCCATAATACCAGTCAGTTGTTAGCATCCTAGTGGAGGGAGGATAAGAAATTTGTGATCGAGCCTCAGGGTGGTACAACACAGGAAACCTCTGAGAACCCTACATTTTCTTGATGGCCTTGATCTGTCGTTTATACGAAGAAAATGATTTCTCCAGGTTCTATGAATTATGGATGCCTTTGGCTCATACAATAGCCACATCTGGAATCACCTTTAACTGGGGATCTATTATCTCAAAATAATTGAGCACCAGGATAGAGGAAGCAGAGAAACCCCTACATCTACATGGAATCTTATCTCTTGGATGTTATATGTTCTAGGAATGTGTTCCCTGGTTTGATCCTGAGTTGGCATGTTTTTGAATTGATTGTACATGTTTATTTTGGAATCTTGTGGGAGAATAGGTACAAAATATCAATTGCTTTAATTTGTGATGGCTTCATAGATCGAGTATATTCCTTAATTTTTAAACAAAATTGCCCAATACTCTCTAAAGCAGCAAGGAAAGTAATATCCAATATTGGGCATTGGTACTTAGAGGAAAGAAGCACATATATCATAATTTTCAGATCCATCGGAGCACCATAATTATTGTCAATCCATGTACCCCACAAATTGGTGTTAGGAGAAATTTTCTATCATATCATACTACAAGGTTTAAATGCATCTCTTGTAAAGAATAAGAAGAGGATATTTATTCCCTATGGGTTTTATGTGGGCCACCATTTCGTGAAGGATACTACATAGGCTAGACAAGAAGCACAGAGCCATATAGAGCACAGGTTCACAACCGGGAGATATAGTAAACACGACCCTAGGGCGCTGGTAGTTGAGCATGATAGTCAGGTGGTGTCTCATTAGCCATACCCACATGAGGATTTTGAGGATGAAATCTTCACAGAGAATGCCGCAAACTAGGATGAAGTTTTGCAGAGAAAATAAAAACTATACATGGTCAGGTTCATAGCCATGTCTGGGAATGAACAATTAAAATTTATAGAGAAGACGATAGGGGCGGTAGAAGTGGCACAAGATCAACAAGACGATATAAAACAGACAGTGGAAACATTGGAGGCACAAAGGCTCTTAGAGGAATATGAAAGGATGATGCAATTGCAAAGGGAAATTTTCGCAGTGTCGGAAGTTGCATATGTGTTAATGTTGGAGAAATTTCTATTTTCGACACACTCGTTTAGTGGGAGTTAACTGACTAGTTATATTTTAGACTTTCTATTTAGACCATCACTATTATGCATGCATGCATTCCTAAGGAAAGTTAAATGCTTGATTTCTTTTATTAATTATGGAATGTTATTTCCTATATATGAGTGTATTCCATGCATTCAGTGTATCTCAATGATCACATTGATCATCATTGATTAGCTCATTGGAGTAGTGTGAATATATTTTCTCATTATTCCATATTGAATCTCCCTTCCTTTCTTGATAAAATTTGTTTGTATTTGTTTTAGCTAGATCTCATGTACATGTTTTTATGAAACATTGACATGGTATCAGAGCTACGCTTCTTGTAGTAATCTAGACAAGTCAGAGAATGGGAAAATCAGAGTTTTGACAAGCGGAAACCTTGTAACAAATAGGGTCGCACCAAGTACACTAACAGAGTGCGACCAATCGCAACTCATACACTAGCAGAGGGACACCACTAGGACCTCGTCACTCTGTATCTCAAGGGAAGTTGCAACCACCTCTTTAAAGTTGAGTGTGACCACCTTCTAGTAGGGTCACTCGCTATACACTGGAAAATGGCAACCATTGGGACCTAGTCGCTTTGTGGCTTAAGGAAAGGAGCATCCACCTCTTAAATTGCCCCTTTTTTGTAGTGATTTCTCCCAAAATATTAACCTTTTGAGGAAACATCCTTATGAGATATAAATCGACCCATTCTCCAAGTGGGTTTTCAACCATTTGGAGAAATTCCTCACTATTTTCTCAAAAAGGAAGCCAGAAGATCGCCTCCTGAAACTTATAGGAATTTTCCATTTGATGTGCCCTTTCAATAGTGATTTCTCAAGTTTTTCACTTGCAGATTGAGGGTAAATTTTTAGGGTTTCTCAGAAGCAATGGGAGAGATGGATACAAAACCAATTATACAATCAAACTTGGTGGTAATCCTCACACCATACAATTATTTTGATTGGAATCCCAAGGTTGAATTCCAACTCAAAAGAAAAGGATTGTACAACTTGACGATGGGGATAGAAACATAACCTACATCAACAATTGAGAAGAACATATGGGAGAACCGAAAGGATGAGGCCACAGGACTTATTCTTGAATTGATTTCAACTAATTTATGGTTTCATGTTTCTTCATGAAAGAGTCCAAATGCAATCTGGACCACCTTGGAAATTCTATTTGGAAAGTAGGATGAGATGAGAGGTCATATGCTTGAGGTAGATTTGAATACCTTGGATCCTAAAACTTTTGATAATATACAAGATTTATTTACCAAGTTTAAATATTTGATATTGAGCTTGGCATCTTGTGGTATTGATAGGTCTACACAAGTAGGCCAACTTATTCTAACAATATTAGCTAAGTTAGGACCATAATATGCTCTCTATGTCTCCACTTTCCATTCTAGAAGATATCTCTTAGGAACAAAGTGGAAGATGCTTACCATGGATTAGTTCATTGATTCTCTCACACATGAGCAGGAAAAAATCATTCAGATGGGCCTAACCAAGGATCCGAAAGCACATGCACTCACCATGCATGATGGAAAAAGATCATCCAAATAGAACAGAACGAGAAGGATGGATATTCCAAACCCTTCAATGATTCTTCAGGTTCCATAGACTCTTCAGATTCCAAGAAGAAGAAGAAGGGAAATCACTGCACTTACTGCAATAAACCAAATCATGAAGAATCCACATGCATGAAGAAGCAAATCGATCTTATGACACAAGTAATTCAGCAGAACAACCTTGGAAACTTCATTCCAGAAGGAGTCAAGAAGCAGGAGGAAGAATATCCTACTCCTAAGAAAGGTAATAATCATGTTCGTGTTGCAATTAATTCCTCCTCTGATTCATGGATTATAGATTCTGGAGCATCACATCATATGGAAGCAAAAGAGGAATTTTTCACTTATTTTAGTCCATTCTCTAGACCCCCTATTCTCATGGGGGATGATACTCCAATAGCAGTAATAGGAGAGGGGAGAGTGGAACTCCCTAATGGAATTTTTGAGAATGTTTTACATGTTCCAAATCTTTCTATGAATCTTCTATCAATTTATCAGATAACTCAGAAAGGTAAAAAGGTTGAATTTACATCAGATTTAGTTTATGTAATTGATATGCATGACAATTCCATTATTGCAATTGGTGATCTGGATCAAAAATCAAGGTTTTATAAATTCACTAAGTTTGTTGACAGTGACTCCTCTTTTCTACTTACACATAAGGATAGTACTTTGCATGCACCTCTAGTGCCACATGCATATACTCTTGTGCTTCCATCAGTTCCAGACTTTAGAGATGATTCCATACACTCATATTTTGTACATGGAAATAAGTAGGTAGTACAGCCAAATAAGAAGATAGCATTGAAGCTTCAATAGATGCCCAAGAGGGCACATTTCACACTTCAGGTAGAAGGTGTCCTTGTAGGGAATCCATTGGATTCGAGGAGGACTCAATCTCATCATGAGGATCCTTGTCATGTACTTTCAACTTCTGAACCTATGATGCCCATGCATTTCTATATGGTTGAATCTTCATATCCACATACCTATAGTAAGGTTGTGGGAAATACATTATGGAAATCAGCCATGCAAGAGGAGTATGAATCAATACTAGATAATCGTACTTGGGATCTGGTTGTATTTTCTTTAGATAGATCTCTTGTGCAGGTTTCGATGAAACATTGACAGTTAATAACTCCAGTCACCCTTGGAAGAGAAGAGGATTTGGTGACCCCCGAGAACACCTTAATGGAGGAACACACTCCATAGCAGACTATAGGGAAAACATCGATAGGAGGACTAGGAACTGAGCCAACGGTTTTTTCAGATGTCTTAGAATAAGTAGCTCTTGTCATTGTTGACCTGATCACAATATGTAGTGATAGAGAGGAGGTAAACACTCAATGTCGATTGTAAATGAAGAAGTAATAGAGGTGTTACATACGATTTCCCAAGGACCAAAATATTTAGGCCAGGAAACATAGATAAATACAATTGAATATGATCATAGCACCCCAAATCGAACACCATAGCCACTAGATAAAGAGGGAAGCAACATCAAAGGTCATGTGAAACTAGGAGATAAAATTTAGAATGGAAATGAAGTTGTCATCAGGAGAAGTGATGCACTAGTGAAAGAAGATATCGAGGAAACCCATATGTTGAAGATTCACCAGGAGGTAACACCAACAAAGGAGAAGAGAATTCATGGCTCAAAGGAAATAAATAACTTGAGGAAATCCCTACGGAGCCTTCAGCACATTCCACACTCCCGGGGCTAGCAATCCAAATGGAAAATGCAACAGTAGAGATCATGGGAAATTCCCCAAGTATAGAGCAAATTGTGGTTTCATCTATTAGGACAGGTATGCGCTCAACAAGAGATTTTGGGAAGTCTCAAAGGGATCAAGAACAAGATAAAGGAACCAGTCATAGGAATCTTGGCGTCATGAGAGGAAAATATATGGTACTTGAACATTTTCATACCCCTGGAAGTTTAGGAAATGCTCTCTCATGGGGGACCAGAAAATCCTAGATCTGGTGGACAATGTAGTCAATGTTCAGGCCATTGCTTATGACAAGAAATGAAAATTGATTGTGAAAAGAACTGGAAAAAAGAGGAGATTAACTTTGGACAGTACGATAGTGATCACCATGGAAGAAACCTTGTTGGATGATGGACAGTCCAGGGTAAGTGAGTTGTTAGGGGAAATCACGGCTACATCTAGTGCCCACTATAGACAAGGTGAGAGAATATGAATGATAATTCGATTCTATGAGAGGGGAATTGGTGCATCTCAAGCATTAGGTGGAATACTATCAATACACAACCCAAGAAGTTAGGTTCATGGGAATTGAATTCAGGGTGATTTATAATCAATTCAAATTAGATAGGGAGATTTTTATGACCAGGATCGTAATTTACCAAGGGGAAACTTTGTTGGGCCTCATACCATATAAGGAAATGATGAGATGGTCAGAGAAAGATCATCAAGTACTGGCACAAATTGAGCATATCATGGAGATCCAAAAAGGCCAAAGAGACGAGGAACATGGAATTAGGATGCTTGCATAAGAGAGCTTAGTCAGGATCATAATAGTGGAAGAATATTGGGTACAATTAGTAATAGAAACACACTAGAAAATGCAAGAAATATGGGATGATTGTCTCAGGAATTGGAACAACATAAACCAAATAATGATAGACCTTCAATTCCCAGAATTTGGCGCTCTCGATGACTTCGTCAATTTGCACATTATAGTCCAACGGTTCGGAGAACTCGATGCATAATTTGGAGAGTAAATTTGGGAAATTTGAACGCTTGAAAAGGGACAGGTGAAGAGACTCATTGATAGACCGATAAGAGCAGCGTGGGCCCTACGATAGCTAATCTTCTAGATAGATTAGTTCATAAACTAGGTAATGGAAATGAAGGATAAGCTCAGCATGTTGATGGATCAACATCAATTTTCATACCTACATACATGTGAATATTTGTTCTCCCAGTGGTCTGAGTATGACAAGGAAAAACCTAGGAGATAACTGGAGCTCACTAATGGTTTTCATGTGGATATGAACCACTTCATTTTTATTTTTTTCATTAGTTAAACAAACATTGTTGCTACTTTTGCATTAAAGTTTTCATACAAATAAATAGGTCGACCTAATTTGAAGGGTTGATGGTTTTTGTAATAAGTGAAGGAATCAAACAAAGAATTATTTTGAAGTCTAATTCAGAAGCTCATATAGAGTTGAAGACATTTTTTCCAAAGCTTATGGATTAGCATAATTTGTGGATTGTTATGCTTTGATGTTGACTACTACAAACAATTTAGTAATACAATAATTATGTTTAAGTTATCTTGAATCATTGCAGTCATTGAATATACATTGGCATGAATATGATGGTGTTATGAAGTTGTGTGTTATACAGTAACTAGAATTATTTCCGGATATTTTTCGTTTCTTCATATATCTTTCTTTTCTTAGATGACGTTTGTCGCTTGATCAATAAGGAAATATTATGGTTTGATATTGATTGAGAGAAGGTGTCATCTACATGTGTTAAGGTCCTAACCCGCACATAGGTAGATCAATGTATTCGGATGTAATAAAGGTCAATATTAATAAGACCTTTCAATAAAATAGAATAAGGCGGATGTAAGAAGACCTAATAGAAGCTTTCGCTTCTAGAAGGATC
>ML783558.1:385801-420054 GCA_009831015.1 Picea engelmannii | reverse complement strand
CTTTGTGGACTTGATGCATCCTACCATGGAGAAACATGAGAGTGGATGTGGTTGTATTCCTCATGCAGGCAAAAATCTGATGCAATATGCTTCTAGCAAGTGTCAAGTGTCTAACGAACTTAAGCCATGGAACCCTAGGCCCAACAAGGCATCCAAACCTAAAATATTATGCATTAGGCTTAAGTCTAGATACCATGTTTCTAAGAAAGTTCTTGCATTGGAAATATTTGAAATGACAAATCTGCTCAATTCCTATGGTTCTCATATAAAAAAATTATTTAGAACTGTGAATATGATTATGGACTACTAACTAACAAGATGTGCACATGCAACTGAAGGTACAACCAAACAAGTACCTGTCAAATATTTCTTCATCGAGTGAGGAACGCTTAGGACAAATAGAGGCTGGAAATGCGACTGCATCTAGTAGATATGATAAGAAAACAAGGACCAGAGGTGAAAAGGTCAGAATAAAATTTTGTAGACGCATGAAATTTTTTCTTGTCGAAGGAGGATCATGCTCTTATGATGATGAGAGCATAGGAGACATATATGTTCCACTCAGGTATAAGCATCTAGTGAAGCAATGGGTACCTAAGGAACTACCTCCTATAGATGTTGACTTTGTTATCAACAATAGGACATATCGCATTGCACCATCCTCCCTGCATGGCTTGGGGCTATTTTCCATGGATGGAATAATTGTAAAATACAATACAGTAACTGAATTGATGGACTATGTTGGACTGTGTTACAATTATAATGATTGGATGTGGTTGGTCCGGTACATGCAAAGTATGAAGAGATATGCACTCGCCGCAAATTATATACAACTAATAAACAAGGATAAAAATAAGGGAGCGACTATCTATATTGATGGAAGGCCTAAAGCTTCCAGCAATATCGCAGGGTTTATAAACAGCACACGACCCGGGACAACAAACAAACAACCGAATTTCATATTTGAGGGACGTGAAGAGAATCGTGTAGTCCTATGCGCAATAAAAAAGATAGCTCCTGGGGAAGAGTTATTAGTGGATTACCATTTGAATCGAATAGACACATTGACTAATAGTGTGTAGGTTCTTATGCAACACCTCTTTAAGAAACCTCTACTTATTGCATTATATTTTTTTATTATCTTTAACATTGTTGTAAATATTATCATTAACATTTTTTTTTGTTATCATTAACAATTTTTTAAATATTTGGGGTTTCTAATTATATTATAATGTGGCGGGATGATCATGGAAAAGGGCCAGCTGCAGAACATGTAAATGATTATCAATTTCCACTTTCATTTTATGTTGTTTTTATTGTTTGCTTATATAATTTTATTGAAAGAACATTGTTTTTGCTGAAATTATATGTAGTCAGCAGGCCATGTGGATCATGATTCCGCCGATGAGGAGGGGTTTTATTCTTGCATTGATTTGATGCTCTCATTAAAAAAAATATCATTAAAGCTAACAAGGAACTATTTAGCTTATTAGATCATCCAGAACAAACTCCGAACATCAAAGAAATGATCAAGCTCCTTATGTCACAACTTAACACATATAAGGTAATAACCATAATTTATTTATTTTTTTGTTTAATGTACTCATATGTTCAATTATGATACTTTGTTCTTTAACTTTTACATTATCTCACGAAAAAATATTTTCTTTTTTATAAAGGAATATTTGGAGCTTGTTCAGCACGAGGTTGGTAGTAGTGGTGCTACAGAGACGCTACAGAGTCCTGATGCAGGCAGTCATACAGCGGCTAGAGCACTATTTACTTCTCCATCTTCCACACCTCATTTAGATAGGAGCAATGACACGCACCGACAGGCATCCACACCTCGATCAGAGTCTAGAGAGAGTGGCAGAGATGAGGATCATAGTGATGTGGTTGAGATGGTTTCATTTCCTGGAGCTAGACGTGTGACAAGCACGGGGACCCTTCCGTGCACATTTTTGGTCGACAATAATGGACTTCCATTAAAACAATCAAGACTCTCGGGTAGTTTTAATTCATATTTTAATATTTTAATGTTGTCCTCATACAGAAATCGTCTAGATTATTAATTTTAAATTAATGATCATATATTTTTGTGTGTAGGAAACGACCTTTTTTATAGGCACGTAGAGAGCAAGGCCTTGTCTATTTTTGGGGAAACCTTACGCATGAGGTGGAATTTCCAGAATTCCAATCTCAAAAAGGAACTTGTAGATTATCTTGAAGGCCTCTTTGGTGTAGACACGTTCAATACAAAAGTGGTCACATTTGTAGCGGGTGAATATTTAAAATATACCCAGGATGTTTATAGACGAAGCTTGGCAAGAAATCCTAGGTATGAGCATCCTCCCTCAATTCCAGAGAAATAGTGGAAGGCGATCATTGATGATGCAAAAGAGAATATTTTGAGAAAATCAGGAGAACAAATAACTGGTACACCAAGGTAAATTACAATTCTTTGAATTCAATACTAGCTTTATTTTTCTTTAGATCTAAATAAAAGTGTGGTTATATATAGCATACTTGAAAATTTTGATGATAGGTTGCCTGACACTTCGAAGGAAACCAAAGCAAGGATTTCCAAACATGGCCAACACAAGCTAGGCTAGGGCGGCTACTTGAGGTTACAGTCACGAATCGTAAGTACCCAAACATATTAAGAACATTATTTGTATCACCTTACAAATTTAAGGTAATTCCAGCCAAAAACATTAAAAAACCATACCCTTATGCAATGCAAGGTGACGACTTCGGAACTGAAACCACGGATGAAGACCTCCAACTTGGTCACAAGTACGGTAGGAGATGTAGTCTCCCAGTAGGGCTTTGGCTTTGGGAGAAATGATGTCGGGCGAAGCGGTCAGATTTCTGAAGATTCTGGAGTTTCTTTCGAGCCAAATTTTCTAAAGGATGAATTTAGAGAGGGACATCCAGCAGCACTTTATTTGAGGGTTCGCCTTGGGAGGGAAAGGACAGAGGGTGGCCCAGGTTTTTAGCAAAGTGGGTATGTCAGGAGGGAGTTGGTCAGAAGGGATGCCTCTTGGCAAAGCATGCTGCCAGACTTCTTTTGCAAAGGGGCAATTGAGGAGCAGATGGTCAGCAGATTCTTCATGGATTTGATAGAGAGGGCATCAAATTCTAGGTTTAGTGGCTCAGAGTAGTCCTAGCACTTCGAATTCATTAATTGTGTGTTAAATTATTAGTAATGGAACACATATCAATTAAAAAATTATTATGGTAACATTAATATTTAAATGGTAATATTAATATTAATATCAAAATTGCAGACTAAAATAATTTTTTATTTTTTTTTTAAATAATAATTAGTCGTCGCAATTGCGACGCAAACCTTAATTGTTGCGACAGTTTTGTTCTATAAACAATGAAAAGATGTCGTCGCCTGTGTGACTACAACTTCAATTGTTGTGACAATTGTGCTCTATAAAATCGAAAAGTTGTTGTCACCTGTGCGACGAAAACTTCAATTGTTGTGACAGTTGTGCTATATAAAAACGAAAAGTTGTTGTCGCACGTGCGACAACAACTTCAATTGTTGCAACAGTTTTGTTGTATAAAAATGAAAATTTCTTGTCGCACGTGCGACGACAACTTCAATTGTTGCGATAGTTTTTTCTATATAAAAACAAAAAGTTGTCGTCGCACGTGCAACGACAACTTCAATTGATGCAACAGTTTTTTTATATAAACAACAAAAAATTGCCGTCGCACACGCGATGACAACTTCAATTGATGCGACGGTTTTGCTATGTAAACAATGAAAAGTTGTCGAAAATTTGTCGTCGCCAATGCGATGACCGATTAAATTATTGCAACAGTTTTTCTATATAAACCACGAAAGTTGTTGTCGCAATGGGCATCGCAATTGAGACGAAATGTTGGTTTCACATAGTTTTTCTATATTTTCGTATTGGCGACGATATTTCTTTTTTTTTCGCAATTTCCTATGTTGTCGCTCTTGCAACGTTTGTTCAAGTTCGTCGCAATTGCCACGTGACATAAAACGATGTTTCAAAGACTCCAGATTCGTCGCAATGTCAACGATATGACGTCGTAGGAGTGTCGAAACAACCGTCGCAAAATGACCCAAATATGCTAGTGTTAGGAGATATGATAACAAAAAAATGGAAAAAAACTATATAAAAGTGGGCTATAAATTCTATATAATATAAAAAATTACCCAAATTATTAGTTCATTTGATTTTTTTGCCGAATTGGGAAAGAAAGGTGGAAAAATCCTATGAACTTCCAATGATCATAACGGGATCTAAGATCAATAGAATTCATCGTCGTGAGGACCAGGTACACTAGCTCTAGCCCCTCTTTATTTTCATCCAAGCACTTAGTGAATTTTCCTGCAAATTTGTTTTGTTTTTTGTTTTTTAGAAAGGGGCAGACACATATGCTCCTGCACTTAATGTGGGCCACATATATTCTCCCATATACGTAATGACCTTTAACGACATGTGTGTATGTACGCGCATTTCACCAAAGGGACCTGCGTACATCTTCATTTATAAGAAAAATCTAATGAAAATTTTGGTTTTTCTTTGCAGGAGCTACAAGATGGTTATATAATGGTGTGAGAGAGAGAATGAGGATGACGACCACTATCTTTGGGATCATCCATAGATTATGGAATCTCTTCAAATATGTGGCTTATGAAAAATGATGTCCCAACATGCGAGAACAAAAGAGATTATTGCAATTACTGATCGAGTATTGGAATCTTGATGTTGATGCTTTTATGTTGGATGGTAAATCCTTGACCATCGAGGTAGAAGATATATATTTTATCATTATTGTATCCCACATAGGAGATATGGTAAATATCCAGACTTGAGATGGTATAGAGATGACTATCAAGGACTGCATCAGAGACTATTGTAGACCTAGTGCACAACATCTTGAGAGCCAGATCTCAATTCATGATATAGAAGACATGAATCTGAAAGTGATCCTTTAGAAGATTACCTGGATAGCAGGATCTGCAGATTTACACCAGGCCTCTCGACCATAGATGTTTTATGCAGTAGAGTGTCTTCTTCTAGTGATTTATGATTAGAGTACCTCATTATTACAGAACATGAAGGCACAACTGATGGAATGCAAAACTGGAAAAACGAAAAACTTTGGCTAAAGGAGCATCTTGTGCTCATTCTTCTTTGAGAGATTACACGTACTTAGCCTGAAAGTCTTCATGCCACCACATGGAATTAGGGAACCTTGGTTATTGTGTAAAATTTTGAGACCCGAGAGATCTAGAATTCGATGAGAAAAATAATACTAATCCAATGAATTTGAAAATAAACAAAGAAGAGAGAGATAGAAAATAATTTACTCCACAAGAATGAATGTATTCACAATTAGTTCAAAATTACAATGAGATCAATCTAATATGTAGAGAGGAATTTATCTTGTCACTAATAATAGAAACTGCCATTAAAAGCAGTGTAAAAATGGCTAAAGCACATGGCTAAACATATAAAATAGATAACCCACACCTAACATGAGTATGATAGGTTGAAAAGTGTGAGTTTACTAATTTATTAGCTAAACTTGCAAAGTTTACTAAAGAAAGGGGGTAAATCTCTAAAATCAAGGGACAGTTTCCTTTATTTAAGGAGGAAGTGTGTTATCCTTCCTTTAGGTATTTAAACTATGCATGGAGGTTGGAAAGGAGTCACTAAGTGGAGTTCTAATTAAATAACTCAATATTAACTCCATGTCAATATCCCTAAATTTAAGGAAAACTCCCTAAAAACAAGGAAAGTGTCTCCTACCCTCTCTAGAAAGTCAAATCAAGTGAGGAAAAATGCATTGGGATACATTAACCAAGGTCTTGGTGCCTAAGACAAGTAATACACCAAGGGAAGTTAGGATTATGCTCTAACACCCCCCCTTAAGCCTAATTTTAGTGACATAATAAGATAATGTGAGTCTCGGCTACTAGGCCATTTTAGGTACTCAATACAATAATGAACCCCTCATAAAATGAGGAAAGAGGAAAAACCTCATGGGAAACCCCCCCCCCCCAAAGAGGACATAAAAAAATGCTAAGTAAACTGTGAGAGTCTACCTAGTTGTCTCTACCACAACCAAAAGATCCTGCAAGTCATAGAATTTCTTCTCAGTGAAGGATTTGGTGAAGATGTCTACAACCTAATGCTCAGTGGGGAAGTACTGCAGTGAAATCACTCGATCATGATTTATCCCCTGGATGTAATGCATGTGTATCTTGATATGCTTGGTTCTCTCTCTCTGAACTAGATCAATGGATATCTCAATGGTACCCTGGTTGTCACAAAATATGACAGTCGGTATATGATATTGAATCCCAAACTCAGATAGTAAACCATGCAACCAAATACATTGTGTGGTGGCATTCACTACCCCCTTGTACTCTGCCTTTGTTGTGGATAAATAAATAGTTGTCTACTTCTTTCTTGACCAGCAAAGTGGACCGGAACTAAAGATGAATACATACCCTAAGGTGGACTTGTGGTCTGTGCCATCGCTAGCCCAATCTAAATCTGTGTACCTGACCAAAGATAGAGGACAATCAGTTGCATAGTAAATACCAAAACTGGGTGTACATTTTACATACCAAAGTATTCTCTTAGCATCTTTCTAATGAATCTCATGGGGCTCCTGCATATACCTGGAAACAACACTCACTTCATAAGAGAGATCAGGACAAGTATGTGTGAGGTACAATAAGATCCCTACCAACTATCGATAGAGAGTACTGTCTACCAAAGGAGTAGTCACTCCATCCTCCAATATGACCCCGAAAAGAAAAGGTGAACCAGTTGGATTGCACTCTTTCATCTAAAACTTGTCAAGTAGATCCAGTGCATACTTTTTTTGTGCCATATTGATTCTTGAAGTAGACTGCGATACCTCAAGACCAAGAAAACAATGCAACAAACCCATATCACTCATGGAAAATATATCATGCAAGGCATTCTTAACCCATGCAATCTCTAATAAAGCACTCCCTATGATCAGGAAGTCATATACGTATAGAAAAATCATCAAAATGTATTCATCATGGTGAAGCATATAAACATTTGGATCTAATTTACATATATGAAATCCCTGAGAAAGCATAAAAGAATCCATTTTTGCATACCAAGCTCGAGGAGCCTGTTTGAGCCCATATAATGATTTCCTTAACCTGCATACAAGAGACGAGTCATGAACATACCCATGTGGCTGCTCCACATATATCTCCTCCTTCAAATCTCCATAAAGAAAATCACTCTTCACGTCCATGTAATGGACTTCCCAGTGTCGAGAAGACACAATGGCCAAAACTAGCCTGATGGAGTCCATTTTTCCAACTGGTGCAAAATTATCGGTATAATCAATTCCATGTACCTGAGAGTAACCTTTAGAAAAAAGTTGAGATTTATACTTACTTATCTCACCATTTCCAGCCATATTTGTCCAAAATATACATGTGCATCGAACAATCTTTCTTCCTTTCAGAAGTGGAACCAAATCCCAAGTTTGGTTCTCCATGAGAGCATTGTACTCCTCATACATAGCAGCTTCCCAAAAGGGGTTTCCCGTGGACTATGTATATGAATATGGATCTGATACAAGTAACATATAGAAATGTATGGGAATAAAATTCTCTTTGGCATCCAAGGAAGTGGGGGCCTCGAAAAAATGTGATCTAGTCCTCCTCGAATCCGCCAGATTGTCGACTAGTTCACCGGCATCATGCAAAGACTTTTTGGCCGAGAATGGTAGGGGATCCGTAGCATCCATGACTTGATAATAAACCTATGAATATGATCCAAATACATTTGCATCATCATTATCTAAAGCTCTCAAATAAGCATCAAAACCCTCTTCAATTGTTTCATCCAAAATATCCACAGCAAGTTGATCTGAAACTGCTTGTAGTGGACCCTCTTCGAACTTCACACTTCGTTGAATGAAAAGTGAATCAGTAGAAGTTTGTAGCAGCCTATAACCTTTGAAACCTTCAGGGTGTCCAAAAAATATGCATTCAACACTCTAAGGCTCTAGTGCCCTTCGTTTATCAAATGGAATATGGGCCCATGCACGACAACCAAAAATTCTAAAATGAGAGACTTTTGGTTTCATACCACACCAAGCTTCGAAAGGAGTGTTTCCCTTCTATGATTTGTGAGGAACATAATTCTGAATGTATGCTTCACAATTTATGGCTTCAACCCATAGCTTCGGAGCCAATGATTTCGACGGTAGCATGCAATTTGCCATCTCTTTCAGTGTCTGGTTCTTTCTCTCGGCAACATCGTTCTGTTGCGGTGTGTAAGGCACCGTATGTTGGATCTTGAAGCCCGATTCAGAAAAACATTGTTGCATATATTTGTTAACATACTCACCTCCATTATCACTATGAAGGATCTTAATCCATCCCTCAGACTAATTCTCAACGAGTGCTTTAAATTCTTTAAAATATTGAAAAACTTGAGATTTCAATGTCAAAAAATACACCCATGTGAAGCGAGAGTAGTCGTCGATAAAAGTGAGTACATACCGATATTTTCTGATCGAGGGATTCGGGAAGGGTCCCATGACATCACTATGAATTAGATGAATAGGTGATGATTCCCTTCATTCTTTTCCTTTGTCAATTTTTTTCTCGGGATGCTTACCAAGAATGCAGCCCTGACATATCCCATTGGAAAATTTGATTCAAGGCAAATCGGTTACCATGTTTTCTTTGTTGAGTTGATGCAAGTACATGTAATTAATATGCCCAAATATCTCATGCCATAACCTGATCTCTTCATTAGTATGAGTCAAAAATGTTGTACATACATATTTGGGAATGAAATGTGAGAAGGAATACAACCGAGAGTGATGATCTGCAACACCGTGAACTACCCGGGACCTTGTTTTCAAGTCTGAAATCTCCATTGAATCTGGATAGACTTCGACCTTTTTTCCAGAACCTGAAAGTGTGATTTGATATATGGAAATAAATTTCATGGACAGTGAGGGGACATGCAGCACATTATCAAAATATCCCCCTTCCAAAGAAACTATGCCTTTACCACATACCTCAATCGGTGTGTCATCTCCCATGAGAATAGAAGGTCTTGTGCACTCTTCGATGGATGAGAATGATTCTCTCTTTGCGGCCATATGATTCAAAGCACTTGAATCAGGGATCCAATTGGATGGGGAGGATGTGACATCCATCAAATCGTGACCATCATGAGCTTTTCCTCTTCCTTTGGTCAGTTTTTCTTCATCCTTCTTCCTTGCATTTGTCGGGACCATGACATTGTTTTGTTCTAGCATCTTCGCCATCTCATATATAGTTTTCCTCATACAAGAATCTTCAGTATGATAACCTTTTTGAAAATAGATTCATCTAGATATTTCCTTTTTCTTATTCCCTTTGTGATATGAAGAAGATTCATCCGCCGGTTTTGAGAACTTTTCCTTTCTAGCCTCGAGGTTTTTGCCTTTCCCCTTTTTTCGATCTTTGAAATTTGGTTTTCTTGCTTCATTTGCTACAAGAGCATGAAATATAGAACCCTTTATGGATCCCATGGAAACTATTTTTCCCTTCTCTTGATTTCGTGCTTCAATAAAATCATCTAAAGAGGGCATTTTCCACTTCGGAGTTGTTAATTTCGAAGCATGAAATGAGGAAACAAAAATTGAATAATCGGAACCTAGTTTTGAGAGAATGGAAAGGATGAGTTGCTCATCCTTTTTATCTACTTTGAAATATTTAAGCAGAACTAAAAGATATTTAAATTTTGTAAAATACTCTTGCAAAGAATCAAAATTTGACAGATTTAAACCTATGAGCTTGTTCTCCAAACTGTAGGCTCGAAGTTCATCATGTTTACCGAATAATTGTTCCAACTTGGTCCAGAACTTGTTGGGGGATGATGTGGTGTTGACATGGAACATCAATTCTCTTGATATGGAGAGACATATCAGCCCAAAGGCTTCATCTATTCGATTGAAATACTTTTCCTTCTCCATGGCATTCGTTGGCTCAACTTTCATACCCATTATTATCTGGTAGAGACCTTTGCTTCAGAAAGCAAGGGTGATCTCGGATTTCCATTCAAAGTAGTTGAATGGAGTTAGGACAACATCCTTGGGCTGAAGGTGTTGATCCATTGATTTTTTTGCCTCCTTTGATGATCTTTCACCTGCAAATAAAACTAGTATACATATCCCTCGGATTCCCTAAGGCTCTAATACCATGTAAAATTCTAAGACCCGAGAGACATAGAATTCAATGAGAAAAATAATACTAATCCAATGAATTTGAAAATAAACAAAGAAGAAAGAGATAGAGAAGAATTTAATACAAACGAATCAATGTATTCACAATTAGTTTGCAATTACAATGAGATCAATCCAATATGTAGGGAGGAATTGATCTTGTCACTAATAATAGTAAATGCCACTAAAAGAAGTGTAAAAATGGCTAAAGCACATGCCTAAACCTATAAAATAGATAAACCACACCTAAAATGAGTATTATAGGCTGAAAAGTGTGAGTTTACTAACCGATTAGCTAAACATGTAAAGTTTACTAAAGAAAGGGGGTAAATCCCTAAAATCAAGGGACAATTTCCTTGATTTAAGGAGGAAGTGCGCTCTCCTTACTCTAAGTGTTTAAACTATGCATGGAGGTTGGAAAGGATTCACTAAGTGGAGTTCTAGTTAAATAACTCAATATTAACTACATGTCAATATCCCTAAATTTAAGGAACACTCCCTAAAAACAAGGAAAGTGTCTCCTATCCTCTCTAGAAACTCAAATCAAGTGAGGAAAAATGCATTCGTATGCATTAACCAAGGTCTAGGTTCCTAAGACAAGTAACACACCAAGGGAAGTTAGGATTATGCTCTAACTTGTGTTGGGCCATACTTATACAATGCCTAGGAGGTGAGTGAGTCCTTTATGCCCACGACGATGATTTCTTCATGTGGTGAGATCATCCCTATGAGGGGATAAATGGTTTGTGTGATCCTGACATGATCGTGCCTCCTGGTGGTGCACTAGGAGAGATTGGTAAGAAAATTTTTAATTTTCAAAATATTTAATTTTTATTTTGTTTTAATTATTTTGAAAGTAAAACAACATATTTTTGGATGAATGATAACTGACAAAGTTCATATGAATGAATAGATATTGCACCGAGACGGCCAGAGAGATATCCATGCCACCAACGCAGGGGTCAAGGTGAAGCTCATCCAAGTTTCGATGTTTCTCATATGGAGCGCACTTTGGAGTGTCCAGAGAAATATGGACCGCCTTGCGCACCAGATTCTGATGGTGCGAATCGAGGACTTGCCGAAGAAAATGAAACGAAATGTAGTTGGTATACCCCGGGCCTGGGTACAACTATTTAGGCATCTAGCCAACATAATTGAATTCTATATAGAGACACATGTGGGGGTGGGGCCCTTATCATAGATGGTGTATGAATCATTTTGTATTGGCTTATAGATGGGCATTCAAGGCTAGGATCCTGAATTTTGTAACTTAAAACCAATTGCTTTTGTATTATCAAACATGAAAATAATATGTATACATATCTCTTTTTGCTTTGGTATACAATTGTTATGTACAATTATGTATGTTTTTCTTTTATATATGTGACAAATTCCAATCCAATACATAATTAACATATGCATTATATACAAAATTTTCACTTCCAAAAATATGAATATAAGAAATATAATTAAAACATCGTTCTAGAAGACATACTTGTAGGATTCATCGGTGTAACGTGGGATCACACACACGATATTGACCATTTATATGTGACACCACCAATCAGGAATCTAGGAAAACCTATAAAAATGAGATGCCATGTGCAATAGCATCTCTTAGGAGTTCAATTACAATGCTATACTTGGCCACATTATTCATTGTTGGACCTAAACAAGCACCTCAAGATAAAACCTGTTGGCCCTCAGGCTAATAAATCACCTATGCAACAGAAGTGAGATTCCAAGTGTGATGTCTTGTGACATCTGTGAACCTGATGTGAACCGAATATTCCATGGACATATGCCAATCAATCAGAGACACAATAAATGACCAAAGACAAAAATAAAGATACTAAACTTATTATCTATGTACAATAAATACAAAGAGAAAATGGTTGAGTGTCAATGCTCAAGTGAAATACTTCTTAAGGTAGAGCCCATTTCTGGGCTCTGACAGCACATTCTCTTCATAATCAGCTAACTCCTAGGCTCCCTTTTGAAGTGCATGCCTCACAATGTAAGGATCGTGCCACATTGGATTGAAATTTTCAGCACCTAAACTGTCCTTATTCTAATCATAAAACAAGACAAGGTCACCCTTAGAAAATCTCCTTGAGTGGATTGACTTATCATACTGATATTTGAAATGTTTTTTTTGCGTCTCATTTGTGGTGGAAACATCATGACACTACTCATCTAGCTACTCTAAGTAAACAAGACACACTTCTAAATCAGTTGTCTCAGGTATAATCTCTACTGCGATTTTTAGTGAGGGTATTTCACATTCAACAGGCATGAATGCTTCCATGAACGAGCTGGAAAGGTGAAAATCTTGTGGAAATCTTAACCGAGGTTTGGTAGGCCCATAATGTTGGATAGAGCATAAAATGACAATTACATTTTCTCTTATTGACGGTGCATTGAAGGATGGTCTTGAGAGACTTGTTTGCAACCTCTATTTGACCATTCACTTGTAGATAATAAGGAGACAAATTCTCCTACTTAAATCCAAATTTATATGCTAACTCAGACATCAATTGATTCTGAAAGTGGTAGCCATGGTCAGTGGAAATATCTCTCAGAAATCTGAACCTAGCGATAACCTAGTTTAGTAGAAATAAGGTTGTAGTCTCATTATCATTCGTGAAAGTATACATGGCCTCCACCCACTTAGTAAAGTAGTCGATGACCACGATGATGTAACGATCCCCCCTAGCTGATGGAGGGTGGCATGTAGTCAAATCAACACCCCACTTGGTGAACGGACCAATAGTGATGATGGGGAAAAGTGGAGCAAGGTGCACACGCATTTTCCTAGAAAATATTTGGCGAGGATGGCACTTCTTGACCGCCTCAACACAATATTTGAAGATCGTCAGCCAAAAGTACTCGGCGCGCAATATTTTTTGGGTTGTCACCAACCCTTATAAGTGATCGTCACATGCTCCACTGTGAAATTCATTTAGAAATTCCTTTGCTTCTTCATGGGTTAAACAACGATGGAGAATCAAATCAACCCCACAATGATACAAAGTGTCACAGATGATAAGGTAATTCTTCGCCTGATGGAAAATATGACGTCGATCATCCTGTGAAAAGTGAGGAGAAAACTTGAGAGTGTGGAGATATATAAGGATATCCATGTACCAAGGATCTCTAGAATAAATAAGGAACAGATGTTTTTCGGGAAACAAATATGTAACCAAGGGTGCCTCATTCTCCCTAACAAAATCTAACATTAATTCAGCAAAAACCAAAGATTTTTTGAACTTAGTATAAATGAAGTCCAAATCAAATTCTTGCAAACTAACAATCCATTTATTGTACTTTCCCCCTATGATAAGTCGTGTCAATACGTATTGAAATGTATTGACATCAGCAATTACATTGGTTTTCCATAGTAAAATGTAATGTCGTAGACTCTGAACAGCATAAACGGCTACCAAGGCTAATTTCTCAACATGTGAATAATTGAGTTCAGGTCCAATCAAACCACAACTGAGATAATACATGGCATGCTCTTGCGAGATATCATCCTCTTGAACCAAAACCATTCCGACTGTGGCTTATACTATCGTGATATATAGCAAGAAGTCCCTAATATAATATGGGGGACTAAGAAGAGGGGTAGACATAAGCACATTCTTAAGCACGTTGAAATATCATTGGGAGAACTCATCCCAAACAAAGGGACCCCCTTTCTTTAACAAGAACATAAATCCCTTGGTAATGTCAGGATAGTTTGCATAAACTGTCGAAGGAAATTGGTATTTCCTTGGAGACTCTGCAACTAATAAATATTTTGTGAGGGAGACAATTGAAATATTTCCTCCACCTTTCACGGATCAACCACAATCCCTTTGATGGATACAATGAAACCCAACAAACGCCCAGATATGACACAAAAGATGCATTTGTTCAGGTTCAACCAAATACGATAATGATGATATCTTTCAAAAACAAGTCTAAGGTGTGTTGGATGATATACCCTCTCCCAAGAGTGAGCAACTAGGTCATACAGATAAGCCTCAACAATATGCTTCAAGTCATGGAAGGAGAACAACATGGCCCACTGAAATGTAGCTCTATCATTTTTCAAACCAAAAATAATTTTATGATACGCGAAATTCCCCCAAGGATGTATAAACATCATTTTGTGTTGATCCTCAAGTCGGATATGAGTCTAATTGTATCCGAAAAAACCATCCATGTAAAGGAGAAAATTTCACTTCCCATGCAATCATTGTTAATCTGATCAATGAAGGGTGTGGGAAGTTGTCTTTCAGACACGCTTTGTTTAGATCTCATAAATCCATACAAACATGTAGGATCCCTTGATTTTTATCAACAAGAATGGGATTCAACGCCCATTTAGTGAGAGGGACCAAGTAAATAAAACCCACCTTAAGAAGATTTTCAACCTCATCCTTAATAGTTTTTTCCTTCCTCAGATTAATTGGTCGTAGCTTTTGTCGAACAGGTTTAGCGTTTTTGTAAGTGTGAATCTCGTGTTAGACAGTTCAAGGGTCTATGTTTGGCATATCTCCGTAGGACTAGGAGAAGACGTCATGGAACTCCTTAAACAAAGAATTATATGTGTGGATCTCTTCAGGAGATAATTCTACACCTATAAAAACATTATCCACAATGCCTGGAGTTTTAGAAATTTTGATCAGAATAGTTTTTGATATGTTAGCCATGTTCCCTTCGGCATACACACTGTGCTTCACCAAGGGTTTTACGGACTTATAAACATTTCCGCTCATGGTTGACCAGAATTATCTGCTTTCCACACACTTTATCTCAGGGAGGAAATATGATCGATGATGCATATCTTCCCATGGTCTTTATTATATGATCATTTCCTTTATAATATCTTCATCAGAAGGAAATATGGTATCGATACAATCTAGGGAAGTCAAATGATTTTGAGCCCAGATAGGCTCTAGGAATTGATCATCTTATTTCTTCCATGAAGGAGCCCTGTTATCCCCATTTTGTGGGTAAACTAAGGAGATTATGTCTCGAGGTCCTCAGGTTGTATATATGGAGTGCCGAGAGACTACATGACCAACAGTATCCACTTGCACATATGGAAACCCTTCTTACCACCACAGAGGTAAAGATTTTCATATGGCATCCACCATACCAATTGGATTTCGAGAGGCACTGGGCTTTGCTCCATGAGGTACAAGTCAAGTATTATGGTGAGTGTCATTTCAATATTTGAGGCATTTGAGTATGTTGTATCTTAGACTGCTTTAGATTTCATGAAATATGCTTAGACATTATGCTTGTTAGCTAGGAGTTGTTCTTAGACTACTTTAAGAACAAGTCTAATACCCATTTAGTTCTCAAGTGACCAGAATGATTTTAATAAAGTAAGCTGGAAAGTATCTGAGAATATATGAGATAAGTTCTCCAATATAATCCAATAATAGCATGTGTCCCAATAAGAAGGGCTAACACATCATTTGACTAGCCTGAAAACGTGTGAATGAAACTGAAGATAACATGAGAAACACAACCATGAACCAAACAATATTGCTTCTAGCTCTGACTGAATAGTTCACTGAAGAATATTTCCTAACTGAGAACCTATCAACCAAGAAACACAACATTCTTTAATGGATATAATATCATGTAATAAATCATTTATCACAGAACATTAAATCAAGATGTAAATGTACCACATATACAGAGCATCCCATTAAAGAAAGAGGAAAAGAGTAGAAATGAAGAAGAAAAAATATGGTTAATCATCTACTGTATTAGAATCATGTAATATGGATACACAAAGTTTTCATATGCAGAAGTTAAAAATAGATAAAACATTCTCAAAAATCCAAAATTCCAACCCTTTCTTCATCAAAATTACATCATATATAGGCTCTCTATTCTTACTAGTCTAAGAAGGTCGAATTAGATGCAGCTACATTGGATTCCTTCCAGTTAGGATTTAGTTACAAGAAGTTACAACAAAAACTGTTTCAGTTCCTATTTTTTAGGATCTTGTATAACATCATGAATTTCTTCTAGAAACCATCAAGCCACTCAATATTGAGATGAGACATTTGTTTCCCATGCTTTCCTGAAGTCATGGAGGAGTCCCTTTGCACTTTCACCTCGAACTAAAAGAGAATGAGGTTGAATGTGTGTTTGTGCAGCAAACTGTCACACACTGCAAAACCTCTGTAGCAATTCTACATCGAATAGGATTTCGCTGTGGAATCTATGTGTAAGCCAGGTTTGCAGCGAACAGAAATTTGTTGCAAAATTTCTATAGAATTCTGTTTTTCAAACCTGTTGCACACTTTCTTCACCATTTTTAATACTAGTAAGAGGTCCTTTCCCTTTTGACTGCAAAAAATTCGAACACCAGTACTAAGTAATCCATAATCAAAATTTATGCCATGGGTTAGGTTCTTTATCAGTTTCAAAATTTCAAAATTGAGATTTGGATTAGTATAATACTAGTTAACAACAACTTCTGTCAACATGTCCAAATTCCTTTTGGCAACCTCTTCCTCCAACTTGTGTAGCTTTCTCTTTAGAACTTTTTTTTCCTTTTGAAGAACCATTTTATGTTTGTATACATTCTTCAATTGCTTGTGGATATAAAATGACCTTTTTACCATGTTTCGATGGTTGTCAATAACTTTCTCACGGTCATCCAGGTGTGCAATTATCTTCACTTTCATCTCCTTGTTTTCTTCTCTCAATTGTATGATGAGATCTTGAGCTTCTCTTAACTGATTTCTAAGTCTTTTCACCCTCAGATCACTTTATTTTTGGGAGGAATGAACCTCAACCAATGATGCATCTCTATGACGAACAAGAGGCTTAACTCTAGCCTCCTCACTATATGCTAGACTTTTGACTGCAGATCTAGTTCTAGGCCTGTGAGGTGTGCCTTGCATAACTACTTTTGGGTTGAATATTACTTTCTTACTTGGAGTGACTTTGACTTTTGAAACTTCTTCAACCCCATGGTGAATATCTTCCTCAGTGATTTCTTCCTCCACAGGGGCCCTTTTTTTTGCAGCTTATATTGTAAAAGGTTTCTTGGGTTTAACCAATTTCATTGCCTCAGAGATCAGTTCAATATGTCTTCCCATTTCCTTGACCCTTCTACTGCCAGGGGTTTATGTGATAGTTTCAATGTTCCTCATGAGTTGTTCTAAATGTATTTTTCCTTTATCCTTTTCTTTGGACTCTTTGTTTGCTATGGTTTCAGTTGAAGCTTCAAAGGTCTCAATTGTAGCAGAGATTTGTTCTTTATATTTTTTCTTTGTTTTCTTAGCTCTGCTAGAACTTGCTTGCATGATCTTTTCACTTGGCATAGGGGTGGTTTTCTTGGTTTTAGGAGTGCCATGAACTTATGTACCAAACCTTATGGAAGATAAAAAAAAAAAAAAGAGTCCCATTATGCGTTTGTTTTCTTAAGCTCTTCTAGGACTAAAAGCTTTATTAGACCGAAATGGAAAATATTGTGTTCAATTTGATTAGTCTTGTCTTGAACCTTATATGTCATCTTCCATAAGCTTTTGTACAAGTAAAAAGGTAATTTAAGGACTTCCTTACCTTTGAAATGCATTAGTAACCTGATATGGCACTGGTAAACCATATTAAATCTTCCTTCACATGTGAAGTACCTCTAGATCAGCCTTAGCATCTTGACAAAGTGCTCCAACATGTAGCTCCTTAGCACCCCTTTAGAGAAATTCGCATTTTGGTACTCAGGATTGAAATAATCATTGCAATAATATGGATCTAAAGACACTCCCTTAAGCCATTTTCCACCTTGCATTGGGATTTATGTGGCTGCAGCTATGTTGTTCTCTGAAACCATAATCTCCAGTGGTCCAACTCTAGTTTTATACCCATCATAATTCAAAGAAAACAGTTTTTTCACCTCAATGTGACCTCCTTGCATCTTCTCACAAAATGTGATGCATCCAGCCGTCTCCAAATATTCTCTGATCACTAGGTTCGAATCAATCAATTGTAAACCTTCATGTTCAAACCTGACAATTCCACCCCCTTTATTGGTTTTCTTCTTTTGTTTATCATGCTCCATAGCTATGAACAAGGAAGTGATAATACTTGAACAGGAAATAAATTTTAGTTACAGAATAAAAATACAAGGGTATGGTGATTTAATTGACAATGAGCTTTAGCAGTGATCACAGGTTTTCTACAGCGAATCTAGGTTTTCTGCAGTGAATAAAATTCATTACAGTGGAGAAAAAACTGAAGGGTAATGGAAACTGAGGAAGAAAAACATTGATGTTCATGAACATAGGACTAAGAACTATGTGGAAAATATCATTATGAAGGAAAACTGATGAGACTTGGGAAATGACAAAGTTTTGGCAGCGAGTGCGAATTTTGTAGCGAGGGAAATTCAAATGGTTAATGACCAAGGCATGAACTCAAACATTATTTTGATGATGGGACATAATAAATACCTTTGAAAGAAAGGACACCACAAAATCTCATGCGCTAGACTCATCATTACCAATCTGAAAAGAGAACGGGATAGTTCTGCAGCAATTTGATAACTGACAGAATTTCGTTGCTAAAAGTTAGGAACTTCCGCAGTGGATTGGGTTTTCATCAGTTAATTGCCAATACAGGTACAAATTCGGGTAAATAAGTGATGAGTGACCCATTACACATAAAAACATTCCCCCTAGCACCTAAGACATGATGAAGTGACCTTTGTAACTTGTGATTTTTTATTAATGATGAAAAAACCATGATGATCATGAGACCACACTAACTTGACCATATGACCCATTCCTCTATGTATGACTCAGCAAGATATTTAAATATGCTAGGAAAATACCTTAATGAACCCATATTTTAACTTATGAAATTACCCTAATGACCAAGACCTATCACCTAGTCTCCAAAGACTAGTTGTGACCCTAACATGACAAGCATTCACCATACCATGAGCAAATCTAAGCATGACGACAGCATATAACCATACAATATCTTATGTAGCATATTTGAACCAGTAGACCATTGTTCTAGGAGCTTGCTTCAGACTTCAGGAACCTGGCACCAGCACTTGCTTAAGATTTTATGGCTTTTCCCTCATGTACGCGCCCTATTATACTGCTAGCCCATGTACGTACTCACCCTATTATACTTTTAGCCCACGTATGTATGCACCCTATTATACTGTTAGCCCATGTACATCTCAGAAGCTATGGTTTTTCAATATTTCTGAAACTCTAAAAATTTCGTCATCAATACCTCATACTTACGGAACTTATGATGTGTCCATGAGTACCTGCAATGAATCTTTTACCAAGAATATATCTTCAATATGCTCAAGAGATACACTCTCATAAGATGTGCTTTCTCTCTTATTTATAATTCTCCAAGTAGCTTCCTCATCTAACCAACTCTAACCAACTTCCTTCTTTTAGGGGCTAACCCACTTCTAACCACTTGTCCACTTCTAACCCATTTTTCTACAAATAGTAAAATATCCACTTCTAGTTGCAACTAATTTATTTTTAATTATTTTCTTGTTGCAACCATTTAACCCATGACTAACCACTTTGACTAGTCAACTTTCTTCTAGGAGCTTCTAGAATAATTTGACTTCTTTGACCTTCTAGGGGCTTCTAGACAACACATGAGGGTTCTCCAACTTCACAAGGCCATAAATCTCTAACCATGACGAGTTATGTGACATTCCACATATCACCGGAAATGGCATGACGAGCACTATCCATCTAGAATAGTCTCACTTATGAATTCATGGATCTTCATTATAATATTCCACAATCAATCCTTGGGTTCCTTAACCACACATCTAGGATGACTCAACCAGTTAACCATTTGGAATTCGCAAAGAATATTCGCGTGAGGGATTTCACCATAAGGGGACCACTTTGGAGTCCATCCATTTGGTACTTCCTATCATCCATGACAAGACAACAATGACAAACCTTTAAATCATCATGTCTATACATCAATCCATGACAATACATCACTATGAAAACTCATCACATTATCCCTCAGACATCAATTACATCTATGACTATGTGATCCAACAATCAATACATCATTGATACAATGACAATGCTTGACATCAACTCTTTAACATCAATGACAACATAATGCAACAAGTAATTATAAGTTAGCAATTTTTTCTTTTGATCTTGATCAGGCCCCCTTATTTAACAAGATGGATATGCACAAACAGGCATGAGAGATGGTCAATAAATACGTTATCATGACTACTCTCAGTATGAAGAAATTTAAAAGAATGAACAATCGGTTGAAAGAGAAATTGAAGCAAGAGCAAACGGCTTCCAGGGTCAGACAGATGAGAATAAAAAATTTGGAAAAGAAACTCTTAAGAATAAGAGATAATGTTATTGATGAAGAACCAATACAGAAGTTGATAACTTATAAGGATAATGAAATAATTATTTTTAAAAGACAACTTAAAATGATTGATCTGGATCATGTCCAGACCCCTGAAATAATTTCTATCAAAAGGAGAAGGAACAACTTTTGAATGTTATAGCTCAGCTAAATGAACAATTCGGGTTTTTACAACAACAAATATAAGTTCTAAAACAAGGAATTCCATCTTCATCTACAATTTATTCATCAACAAACAAATCAGAAGAATTGGATAAGACTTTAGTTGATTTAGATCTCAAAGAAATTGAGCTAAACATATCAAAAACAGAAACCTCTACTCATGAAACTGAAATCAAACTTCTAAAGGAGCATGTGGGAGAGAAAGAAAGGAAAGTTAAGAAATTACATGGATCAAAATCCAAATTTCAAGAAGAATTTGATATGTTGAAAAACAAGCTTTCAAGGAAATCATATCTAATGGGAGCTAGACACATTATTTGGTATAAAATTATTGAACAAACAAGTAGAATGTGGAGGTTTCATAATCATGGAAGAAGAGGTTGGTTTGGTCAAAAAGGTTGACAAAGATGTAGAATTTGATTTACAAGAATCAGGTAATAAACCTCAACTAGCTAATCAAATAATTAAAGTGCTCAATTCCAAGACAAAAGAGGAATTGAATCAATCTGGTTTTAAAGACAGAACAAATACATTCATGGAGGTATAAAGGGTTTTTACAAAAAGAAATCATATTCAGCAGGTTTGGAATAAATTAACCCATCTTCAAAAGAGTGTAAAATGGTTTAATAACCATTATAAAAGAATGGTGGAAATGGGTTTACCTTAAATTTATGGTAAAAAGGGTTTACTTCTTTTTCTAGAATATTATCCATTGTTAGTAAAAGCAAGAGAAAATGCCAACAATTTCAAGGGAGCAACGAGAGTTTTGAAAGGGAAAACAATTGTCGACTTATTGGATGAAGATTTATTTCTTTTATGGCATCTCAGGAATTTATTTGACACTCCTCCTACATATGAAAGATATATTGAGGTAGATATTGCCTACAAAAAGATGACTTCTTGTAAATATCCATCAAGTCAGGAGTGGGAACGATTGATGTAGCTTCAATGAAATGGCCCACCACTTTGAGAAAATTTAGAGATTTTGAAGAATCTGCTCCTAGAATTTTGGGGTATTTTGTATATATTTTTGTAATTTTTACTGAAGATTAGGAGGAGATAACCAATTTTGGTTATGATCTTGTTTCTATAAAATAATGTGATAACCAATTTTGGTTATGATCTTGTTTCTATAAAATAATGTTGTAGAATGATAGAAGGGGACTCTTTGAGCCTTAATGTAGCAGGATATTTTCAATAAAGAACTTCACTTTTTGAAGAGATATATGAAATTATGGTTCTTGTTTCTTTAAGTTGTGCTCTCCTTGTGTGATGTTACATAGGTTCTCATAATTCACTTTATTCAAATTATTGTGTTTGAATTGTGAATGGTTGCAATTTAGTACAACTTCTATTGCAATTTGTCTATTAAACATTTACTCAGGTATAGACTTTCCTATGTCTTGTTGTGAGCAAGATAATACCTATATCTATATGATTGGTTTATCACCTATTTAATGAAATTCATAACATAGACACATATCTTGTTATTTCTACTATTGAAATTAAAGTGAGATTTATCTTAATTGGATACCTTTATTTTTTAATTTTGTTTATCTGGATTTTTCTTCTCAACTTCTGATAATTTATAAAAAGTCTTAAAGAACGAGATCTCGCCTCTATATTTTTAGTTATAAAGTTATTGAAAACTCATACATATTTCTAAGGCAGAAGAGCATTTTTAGGTCAAGTATTTCTTACTTTGAGATGCTTTGACATTGTTTGTTGAGCCACAAACAGTCTCGAGATTAACACAACGCTTGACCAGTATTGAAACCATAAGAATATGGTTAATCTGCCAATAAAATGCAGCATTTATTTCAAAACTATTGCATTGCAAATCAAAATCTTAAGCACAAGAAAATTACCTTTCAAATACCCGAAATAAATGTGCCATGAGTTGCATTATAATGCCACTATTGAGATTGATGGATGTATGGATTTTTATTATACTGTCCACGACACTGTAGGTCATATAGGACAACAAAGTCATTAAAACTTGTGTAACATGTATATTGAACACTAGAAAGTGTTAAATGTAAAATCATGCATATAATCACCAATTATTGCATAGCATCATAGAAAACAGTAATGAAAATAAGAAAGAAACAAATATGGCCTAGTTATAATGAAAAAACATTATAAAGTTATAAAATACATTTTTTTTTCTCTTTGAACTAAAATTGATATGCCTTCTTTTGGTTTCCTTTTTGACTTTATGAAACATTTGTTTTTTTTTAATAATATATGGAGAGAATTTTAAATCATTTTAATTGAACTTAAAAGAGCTTAAACAAAGAAATTATAAGACTTAGTGTAGTTATTGGAACATGAAAGAAGATAATCAAATTAGTGATATCAACAATAATAAATCTTATATTTCTATAAACTCTAAGACCTTGAAATCATTGCTAAAAGAGGTTGAAATACTAAAAAGATTTCATAAACCTTGATTTGGAAAAACAATTTTTTCAACATTATGAGTTTAAAAAATAAAATTAGTGTTTTAATAAAAAAATGTATCGAACTAATTTGTAAAATTTGTGATACAAAAAACATGGAGGATGGGCCCCAAGGGGTTGAATCCATTGGTGAGAAGTGAGGATTTTTTCATTACAGGGAAACATTCAATTCCTATGAAATTTATTCCTAGAGCCATGGACTCGCCTTCAGGTAGTGGTCAAACATGAAAGTGTTACCCACGTGACAGGCAAAATAACATCTCTATAACATTGGTTTGTAGATGCACCTCACTACTCTTGGTGAAACTAGTAAGATGTCAATAAAAGAAATCAATACATTTATATGTATAAGTTGTTGTTAAGAAACCCTCAACCAAACCCTCATTAGAGTTGGGATGGGATCTTCTTAACAATGGATGATGAGGATATCCAACTCGTGGACTACTCTAAGGATCCTACAAAAGGGATCAATATCTTTGACTATTTGGGGCAAATTTTATTGGGAAGGCCCTTGATTCGTCTCCTAACTATGGTGATAAAGGGTTTGTGGGAGGTCCCTTGGTGGAAACAATTCAAACTTTGGAGAAAGCAACAAAAGTGGGTCAAAGGACATCATACAAGAGGAAATATCAAGAAGTTGTAATTTCTAAAATTGGAACAAATGTAGAGCAGAAACTAATCAAATAATTTCACACTACAAGGAGAACACCTTCTTGTGGAGGTATTTATGGGACCTCCCCAAAAAATTATTCCCTTAGTTGTTTATAGCAGAGGTTGTTAGTGAAGGCGGCAGCTGGAGGTTTTTGCAGAGTTTTTTTGTTCAGTGTGCCTTTATGGTACATATGCACTTGTGCACACCTAACACATACCACACTAGTGCTTAAATGTTTAAATGCATTATTGGGCCCTTTGTTTTGAAGACCGCCAAGTTTTGTGGACGTATAACGGTTTTGTGGAACAATATAGCACACCAGTAGTGGATCCAAGTGGTGAAAAGCTAACTTCCATTGCACCAACAAGGAAAAATATTGATGAGTCAACTGGGAAAAGCATCAAAAAGATCTGGAACATTCGAGCACATGCCAGAAGGATGTGGAATCAAGAAAGTGTAACAGCGGAATCAAGAAGTCAATAAGCCCTACGAAAAAGTTATAAAGCATGGAGTTATGTAATGGGTGGGGGTTAGGTTTTTTGTTCTACATTTTGTTATGTTCTAAGTTCTATTCAGGTCTAAGTTTATGTTCTAGATTGTTCATTGGTTCTGATGTTGTCCTACTGTTGTGGGGGTTTTGGGTTTCGTGGTTAATGGGCATTATTGAGCAGAAACTGCAACTGTGCAGAGTTTGAGAGTTGAGATCGGGTACCTCATTACCGATTCACTTGTATAAGTATTGACATCAAGGGATTTATTCCATGTATGATCGGTGGTGATAAGACAATATATGTTGGATTATTCAGGCACCCAAAATTTGTCAATATGGGGATGAATGTATGGGTTCTCTCTTGCACAATATTTTTTATGTTATGTGTAATTGCTAGTTGTGTTGTTGTTTAAACCACTTTTGTAATGTATATAATTGCTTTAATGTTGCGCAACATGGAATGTTTAATGTAGAAATTTAATGAAAAAATCAGCTTATAAAAAAATTGTCATTCACTTAGCAACCTAGCGATAATTGTCTTAAATGAACTTTGAAATGTATAAACCCACATTCAGAAATTATCATAAGTATAAATACACATTGCTAAGCACTTTTGCAGTGGAAAAATAACAATGAAAAGTAGTCACACATCCATGTAAAGCTCAAAAATTTAACCATCCAAGAAAAACCCCAATCTGGGGAAACCCAGAGAGAGAGAGAGAGAGATTTTATTAACTTCAGGAAAGTTATATCAGCAGCAATATTACATTTTCCAGCAAGAGAATACCTCTTACAACACCCAACAATCCCTCCAAATTTATGTCTAGAAATTTGTGCCAAATTTGTACTGTTGTACAACCCTCCTCCAGAACAACACCTTGAAAACCATGCCCTCAATATGTTGTACGGCCCGATCTGTATAGCCCCTTCTGCAGCAAGGAATTGCTGAGAAGACTACATGACCAGCAGTACCCTTTTGCATAGTTGGAAACCCCACTCACCACCACAGATGGGCACAGATTTGCAGATGGCATCCACTACATCAGTTGGCTTCTGGAAGGCAGTGGGCCTTGCTCCATGAGGTACAAGTCAGTATTATGGTGAGAATCATTTCAATATTCAAGCCATTTGAGTATGTTGTATCTTAGATTGCTCTATATTTCACGATATATGCTTGGATATTATGCCTTTTTCCCTACTTCACCTTGGTGGTTGACATTGTTCCCTAGTAAGTGGTCTTCCTTGGGGATTGGTTTTCTACTAGGAACTCCCTTAAAGAGCCATTGTATCGTTCCCGACCATACTTACCACTTTCCATCATTATTCCCCTCCATTTCCTTATCTCTTGGGATTTTAGGGTGTATTGATCCAAGAAGGGGTTGTCCCTCATTCTATGGGAAGAAGGGGATGAAGGCCCAGAGGGATTGATGTTAGGTAAAAGATAAAAGCCTTGTATGAACCTTCCAGATGCTTCACCCAAGGATCACCCAAGAAAGCAGTGAAACGCTTATATTTGAGTAAAGGGGACCCACAATATAAGAAAGAATGCTTAAAAGGTTAGTTGAAGGATAGGATGTCTCATCACGAGCTGACCTATCACGTCCATGAATATATAGTGGTATGACATTGCCATCATCTAGTCACCAAACTAGGGTAATGGCTCTCAGTTGCATGGCTGAGAGAAAGGGGGTCTCATCACGAGCCAGCCTTCTCATTTCCACTAGGTGTTTGTGGGTGACATTTCCATTATATGGTCACCACGCTATGGAAGTGACCTTCAACCTCTCCTTAAAATTATGAAATAATAAAAGAATGGCAATTAATGGACTTGGAAAAAATGCATTGCAGAAAAAGGTACCATACAACCCTCTACAAAGGCACCCATGAATGAGACACTATGACCCCTTATATGTCATGAGCCCTTTTCCCATTGAGTCTTGACCACAACCATTTCATCCACTTTACATGGCTTAGAGAGGGATCTCTTGGAAACTCTCCTTGACCTAGGGAAATATCTACCCAATAGAACACCTTGTCAACCCTCCCATACTCAAGCTTAACAAGTCGCATAGTGTCTTTGAGAAATTAATTGTTTGATATAGTGATCTTTGATGCAAATTATTAGGTGTATCATTTATTGATTGGATTCACTTATCATGATGTTATGACTTGAGATCCCTGGAGGGTGTCCTCATTTGTCTTTGCAGGACCTAGTTGTTGGACAGTTTTGGTAGAACAAGACTAGCTTGGGCTTCCATGGAGCTATAAGCCCACAGGTTGGATGTCAAGGGTCCACATGTCAGATCACAAAGATGAAATATTGAATTCCTAGAGGACAGTTGGATGGACCTATCCCATGCTTCACTTGCAAAAATACTTTCCTAGGAGAGGGAAAACATCACCTCCTAGGGCATGACGTCACTTTTGGGGGATAGGTTTTGGTGTTGATGTAGCCACTCATTGACACATGGACATTTTGAGGAGAAGGAGGTCTTCACCATGAGGATATTTCCTATATGCTTGACATGTGTCCTTTGGAGGCCTACCCATGCTTCTCCAACACCAATGACTTCTTCTAAGTGGCAAAACATCCCCTAAAGGGGAGATGTCCATGTAAATTAGGGTTTTAATTGTGCAAAAGTGAAATTTCAAATGAATTGTTTAATATTACTTTGTTAAATGGGGCAAGATTAGGATTGTTGACCCCTAGTCTTGTGGTTTACCCCTCAATATGTGGACAAGTCACCTTGGTGACATTTTGTATAAATAATAGATCATAAGATCTCGTTTTCACAATAACTCTCCCTCTTGTGAGAGGACTTGATCTGAAATTTTCTCTACACTTGGATATATTTGTCTCTTGTGCACTTGTTTATGGCTATTTCTTGTGAATGGTTGATGAAGGAGTGAGGTGCTAGCCTTGGAGGAATTCTTTCTAGCTTTTATGGTGGATTATCTTAGCATCTTTCTTGATTTTGGTATGATCTTTTACTCTTATGCTATCATTTTTTCAATTCAAGGATTGTTGTGCTAGGAGCTAAGTGGGAAGTAAGAGCATTTATGCCCCCACTCTAGTCTCCATCATTTATTTCTTAAAGTTCATTGATGTCGCAAGGGTTTGTTTGAGGAAGTAAGAGGATTTACATCTCTCATTCTCAAGCCCTAAATAGAGACTTTCCTTGGGAAGTAAGAGTATCTAAACGCCCAAGGAAGTATCATCTATAGTTCATTTATTTGACTCCATTAACCCAATAGTAAAGGCACTAGTCATCTATTGTTTGCATTGGAGATATAAAATCATTGCCTTGGGAAACGTGATTTTTTGTCTTTTGAAAGATCTCTTACTTGGAGTTGGTTTTCCACATTGAGAGGATTTTTCCCCTACTAGGGCATCCCCTCTCTCCCACTACTTTAATTGTTGTTGCAAACTTTAACCTACATCCATTAAGGTTTCATAACCCTAGCTACTAATTCACTCTTAACTCCTAAACTAACCCTAGACTAGCTCCTAAAGTTTGCTCACTATCTCTACTAACTAGGGTGCATCTTTTGGGATATTTGTTGGCATCTTTTGATGGTGTAATTTGTTGATAAAATTGAATGAATTCTACAGCCATAAGGCTGCAATTTTCTACAGAAAATATATGTTACAACATCTTTCTTTGTTTAGCCTCAAAGTGCCATTTTTCAGTCATAATTGATTGACATACTCATTGATAATATTGTTGATTGATCTTATGCTTTACATGCTTATTTGAATATCTTACTTGCTGATATAAATTTTATCTACTGCTGCAAATTAGGGACAGCAAGATTAACTTATTGATCCATACTAACATATATCATTGCAAGTTGGATTTTCTTGTGTCTCAGGCAGGTATCATCCGGAGAAGTACTATACCTTTGGGGAAACAATCACTTGACTTACAAGGAATCTCTTTCCACTTCTCATTCCATTTAGATTTGACTTCTAGGGGATCCACTTCAATATATATCCATCCCTATCTCATTCTGCCTAGGGTCATCGGGATCGTCTCCCAAGAGTGACCTAGTCACCCTTGAAGTGCGGGACCTACATCGAGGTGACATTGGGTGTAGGATTCCCAAGTTGTGGCACTTTATTTTGTGGTTGGGTCAGGATTTTCCCAACCTACAACTTGTGCTATAACAAGTATGAGCACCAATAATTATTTTAACCACAATGTATTATATTCAACTTTATTTGCATCCAATATATCATCAGTAGCATTAATCAATAGTGCATAATAAACAATCACATAAACACAATACACAAAAATTCACGTGGAAACCCAAATGGGAGAAAACCATGGAATTATTTTCTTATATATCAAAGAGTACATTCATTGGAAGCACCAACTTCCTAATTCTCCAGCTACAACTGGAAGGAGGCTATGACCCCCTAGTTACAGGCTCCAACCTGAAGGAAGCTACAACTCCCTAGATTCTCTATATCCAACCAAAAGGAGGCTATAGCCCCCTGATTCTCAGGCTCCAACCTGAAGGAAGATCCAACTCCTTGAGTTCTCCAGCACTAACCGGAAGGAGGCTACAACCCCCTTTCCTTGCCCCATCCTATCACCCTGAAATATAAATGTTCACTACCACTATCATTGTCACTGTCACTGTTACATCAACCTGTAACCTGTCAACCTGTCATTATTATACCATCAACCTATAATTGATCATCAGCATGTGTTATACCAAAACATGTACCATACCATGCATCAATTGTGTAGCAACAAATGTATTATAACATGCATCAATCATGTACCATAAGATATGCCAAATGTAGATACCATAACATCAATGATGAGTAGCTAATCATGTATCCAATCATGTACCATGTGCTAGAGCATCAATCATATACAAAACATGTACCATATACCATAGCATCAATCATGTATAGACATGTACAACATCATCAATGAAGTGCCTCAAAGTACCAAAGCATGTCCCTCATAAATATATCATCATATACCAAATGTATACCTCAACCATATACCAACATCTCAAATATATGTCATATCTCAAACCAAATGCAAGAGTATACCTCACTCAACCATGTAGCCAAGATGTACCTCAATCAAGCACCAATGCCAAACATGCCTCAAGCATGCACCATACCATAACCAAGTATAACCTTCAAAACAAGTGCATAAACATACCTTTTTCTTTGTAGCTAACCTAATACATAGTAGTGGTGACATGTAACCTTTCCTCGGGCCTCAGCTACTTGGCACTAGCATTTCCCCCAATCTTGTCTTATCGTCATGGGACTAAGACCTCTTGTCATGTGGGGCCTCGCGTGATAGGAACTAGGAAACTTGTGGGGGTGCCTCACGGGACACTAGATGTCTGACCCATGGGGGTCAGCCAAATTAGGGTTTCCTCATAAAACCCTAGCTCTCCTATGTGATCCTGAAACTCCTGCACTTCTCACTTGTTGCTACCTCATATGTTCCCCTCACAACCTTGCCAATAGATCACTTACTCACAAGAAGATATTCAATTGAATGAATGTGTGAATGTACTTGTGAATGACTTCTTGAGGTGTATATATACTTTTTCTAGGTAACCTATTTCCTTAATTTTAGGGATCCTTGACTTTCTTGTTACAACTACTTTACCCTTTCATTAATTGACTTGTAACCAACTTGGGGTTTCTTAACCATTCTTTGGGGATTCTAACTTCACAATGCCATAACTCCTCAACCATGAGGAACCTCGTGGTGTACCACCTATCACCAGAAATAGCATGACGAGGACTATCCATCCCTGAGTGGGTTACATGAATTTACATTGTTCTTCATGACCATTTACCTTGATCAACTTCGGGTTCCATAACCATACCTTTGGGGTTACCAGACTTCTTCAAGGGTTGACATCAATGACAACCAATATTTCAACATGATGTTGTATTTTTCCTTAAATATTAGTGGGAAGTGAAGAAAATAGATAGCAAGTGGCATTGTTTCAAATATGTGCAAGATGATAGAGTTCATAAATGAAGAAAGCTAATTTCTTCACTAGACAAGCTCAAAGAACTAAGAGATAAATCTACATATGGGAGATAACATTGTTTCTCAAGTATTTTGTTTCACCATTAGAATTTTTATAGGATTTTCAACAAGATGTCAATTGAGAAAATACATTGATTTATAAAAGAGGATGACAATTGTTTTCTTTGTGCCTTCTTAAGCTAAGGTACAATGGAACAAGCTAAAATGAGGTAGCCCCATTTGGGAATGCAAACCTTAAAATCCTCTTCAAAGGTTGAAATATGGTGTAAATTTACCCACATGTTGACAAGGTGACATTCCCTTTGTCAACCACACAGGTTTACCTTAGGGAAATGAATCAATTAGACCTTTCTCTATTTGGTATGGGAGACCCTCTAGATTATGGCCCTACTACCCATGTTGGTTTATAAATTTAATTCAAGGAAATAAAATCCTATAATAAGATTAATCCTAAATTTTCCTAGCTAGCAACTAAAAAAGGAAACATATATAGAACCAAAAAGAGATAAAAGCAAGTAATAAATAGGAAATAATCCATTGTGTTTAGTAATAGTAGAAATTCAAAATAATTAACACGTAGTCAAGGTAAACCTATAATCAAAACTAAGAGTGATAGCTCTATATCCATATTGTTGACACCATTTATTAATGAAATTAAGAATAGACATAAGCAATGAATGAGAAAAATCTTGCAATTGAAAATTTCCAATATTATAGCAATTCCAGGAGAAATGAAAAAACCAAGAATAGTCGAAGCCAAACACAGTACTAAAATTATTCAAAAATAAAATGGCCAATGATGACTTCTTAATTAGCATGAAATTCCATTACAATGCACAGCCAAAAACCCCTGTCAATTTGTATAAAAAAAGGAGCGTGGGGAAGCTAAAAGGTTTCGACGTATCATCATTTCATATTCTTCATTTAACTTTTAGGAGATTATCCCCTTGCATCTATTTTTCTTTTGGCATAATTATCCCAATTCCCATAGAATTTTCAAATGTCATTAGCACGTGGGTAATGGTTTTTCTCAAGCGAAACTTCATAAAAATATATCTCATGTTTAAATTTATTCAAACTTTCCCTTAATTTGGCCAAAAAGGAATTCTTAAGGCTCATATCTTTGCTTAGAATAGTTGTGTATTCCTTGAGATTTGATTTGCTAACTCCATAGACATGTTCTATTGCATGTCTCTTCATTTGTTGGCCTTCATATAAAGCTACCATTACCTCTTCTTGAGGCTTGAATATATTATCTTCTCCAAAGGAAGGTAAATTACATTTATGTGCAATATTTTCCACCACTTGCCAGAGTTATACACATTCACTAAATGTGTCATGGAGTTCCTATGCAATTTATGCAATTTATCGTAGGACTCCTTTCATCCACCAAGCCCCATATCATTTTGAATAATGTCTCTATTATGCATATTGGGGATATCTGAAGGGGCAACTACATGGTCTTGTTTCCATTGCTTTACAGTATCAAATCATCTTTGCAATATTTCTTGTTCTTTTCCATTCTTGTACTTTTGGGGTAAGAGTAAGAAACTCCACTTATCGATTTTAAATATGATATGTCTTTTCATAGAAAGTCCTTTACACTATATTAACTTCATCTTATATTTTGAGAGAATATTCTATGAATGTTGCACTACTACCTTTATCAACGTTGTAATATTCAACCTGGTTCTCCAAACGCTCTACTCTTTTCTTGTAGTCATTCAAATTCATTTTCATTTTGAGAAAATTAAATTGGTTGGCTTCAATTGTTGTAAATCTAATAGAAGTTGTTGTTACTATATTTATTTTGTCTACTTCCATCACTATAGATTCTATGGCTTCCAACAAATCCTTATCAATAGTGAATGTTCCTCCTCTTGTATGGTTAGCAAACTTTTTTTCTCTCTTGTTGAATGTCAATAATTATAGTCGAGCCACTTCATCAATCAAAAGTTCATGTTCCATAAATTATTGTATGTGAGGACCCATAGGAGATGGAAGTTCATTCCACATAAGACTTATAATAGAGGGCCTTGGCTTGATCAATGTATATTCTATTAATGGTCCACTTCCACTATCTCATCCATTATTTCCCTTCTCTTCTCTCTTCTTTTCCTCTTCTTCCTCTCTTTTTATTTTATTAACATCTTCTTATTTCTTCTTTTGTAATTATGCTTCCTCATCTTCTTCTTCAAACCTTTTCTTTTACCACTTTATCAAGATCATGTCTCTTAAATATTCCTCTCCAACCAATAGTCCTCCATTTTTTTTCTGCCTCCACCCTTGCAAAATTAGAATTTTTTTAGTCCATACAATCATGTATAGAAAGGATAGGATGGACATGATTTACTATGATATTTTGATATTGAGGAGTTAAAACCATGTTGGATGGTTTAATAAGCTATCTCTCTAATTACTAGCATGTCTAGTGCATGCTTTGGTATAAGGTTTGGGGCTACATTATAATATAATGTTTTGTTCATTTAGGGGCAAACAACTTATCCAATCCAAAACTTGAAAAAGTCTTTACAACCTTGGAGAAATCTTGCAGAAAATAAATTGAAACAATGGAGCTAGAAAATGATCGCATATCCTAGAATATCGTCACATATACTTATGCTCCTAGATATATTTGCAGTATAGTTGAATAGGTGAATCATATGTGTTCCAAATCCATCTCATTCCTGGAAAACGAATAGTAGCACATGTAATGTTTCTGAAATAAGAAGACATGAAGAATTCATGGGGGGAGTCAGGAGTCAAATACTTAACCCTCACTATCACACCTATATATGAGATAAGATGATAGACTAGTTGAAAATTTCTCCCTCCTTCACTATGGTGTATAAAAGTGGCACCCAAGCCTCTCTAAAGTGTGATGCATTATTTTCCCCATATACTATACTCAACATGCATGTACGGTTCCCTTAAGTTGGTTGTGGGATATAATCTTGTGTCTCATGATTTACATTTCTTACTTTCAACCCACCACTTGCTAAAGAATTTATGGTAGTTTTTATTTTGGTCAAACTCTTCTACCCATGTAGTTTTCATGGAAGTCTCTACTCTCAAGAACTTGTAACAAGTTTCTAAGATGATTGATTAAGAGTTACACATTTTCCCCAATCATTGATCATTTTCTTGTTTTCAATATTAGTATGATCAATAATCCATTTGATCATCTTAGTGCAAGATAATATGTTGGGCCTGATGACCACATTCTGTGTATGAGATATCCTAGTGTTTGAGCATGCATCCCCATCTTGAGGTTCCTCATCTATTGGTTCAACCAATGAGGTGGGTCATGTTTCCTTTGTGAATATTTGAAAAACATCCCCCCATCATGGGGCATGTTGTAATGTTGCAAAACTAGAGGAATCTATGTAAAGTGGCCTCATGTGTCCTTTAGGTTGAGACTCCATAGAAGTGATATTGGTATTGAGATTATTTTTGGGTTTGAATTCTTAGGATCCATGTAAAACGTTGTGCATGCCATCCATTTTAACAACACTGAACATTGGTGAGATTAGAAAACAATATGTTTCGAAAAGAATAAACCAATAAAACTTAGAGTGGTTTAACTGCCCTTAAGCAAAAGGATTTAGCATTACAAAATTATGGCATTGCCTAGGTCCATGATAGATATAGAAAATTACCAGTAGGGGTAACCCTAATTTTAGTCACATATTCCTTTGAAGAATGGACAAGGTTCAACACTTATAAATATTGAATGCACACTTCAAAACTACAAT
>ML783558.1:318654-385751 GCA_009831015.1 Picea engelmannii | reverse complement strand
GGTTGTCCCTCATTCTATGGGAAGAAGGGGATGAAGGCCCAGAGGGATTGATGTTAGGTAAAAGATAAAAGCCTTGTATGAACCTTCCAGATGCTTCACCCAAGGATCACCCAAGAAAGCAGTGAAACGCTTATATTTGAGTAAAGGGGACCCACAATATAAGAAAGAATGCTTAAAAGGTTAGTTGAAGGATAGGATGTCTCATCACGAGCTGACCTATCACGTCCATGAATATATAGTGGTATGACATTGCCATCATCTAGTCACCAAACTAGGGTAATGGCTCTCAGTTGCATGGCTGAGAGAAAGGGGGTCTCATCACGAGCCAGCCTTCTCATTTCCACTAGGTGTTTGTGGGTGACATTTCCATTATATGGTCACCACGCTATGGAAGTGACCTTCAACCTCTCCTTAAAATTATGAAATAATAAAAGAATGGCAATTAATGGACTTGGAAAAAATGCATTGCAGAAAAAGGTACCATACAACCCTCTACAAAGGCACCCATGAATGAGACACTATGACCCCTTATATGTCATGAGCCCTTTTCCCATTGAGTCTTGACCACAACCATTTCATCCACTTTACATGGCTTAGAGAGGGATCTCTTGGAAACTCTCCTTGACCTAGGGAAATATCTACCCAATAGAACACCTTGTCAACCCTCCCATACTCAAGCTTAACAAGTCGCATAGTGTCTTTGAGAAATTAATTGTTTGATATAGTGATCTTTGATGCAAATTATTAGGTGTATCATTTATTGATTGGATTCACTTATCATGATGTTATGACTTGAGATCCCTGGAGGGTGTCCTCATTTGTCTTTGCAGGACCTAGTTGTTGGACAGTTTTGGTAGAACAAGACTAGCTTGGGCTTCCATGGAGCTATAAGCCCACAGGTTGGATGTCAAGGGTCCACATGTCAGATCACAAAGATGAAATATTGAATTCCTAGAGGACAGTTGGATGGACCTATCCCATGCTTCACTTGCAAAAATACTTTCCTAGGAGAGGGAAAACATCACCTCCTAGGGCATGACGTCACTTTTGGGGGATAGGTTTTGGTGTTGATGTAGCCACTCATTGACACATGGACATTTTGAGGAGAAGGAGGTCTTCACCATGAGGATATTTCCTATATGCTTGACATGTGTCCTTTGGAGGCCTACCCATGCTTCTCCAACACCAATGACTTCTTCTAAGTGGCAAAACATCCCCTAAAGGGGAGATGTCCATGTAAATTAGGGTTTTAATTGTGCAAAAGTGAAATTTCAAATGAATTGTTTAATATTACTTTGTTAAATGGGGCAAGATTAGGATTGTTGACCCCTAGTCTTGTGGTTTACCCCTCAATATGTGGACAAGTCACCTTGGTGACATTTTGTATAAATAATAGATCATAAGATCTCGTTTTCACAATAACTCTCCCTCTTGTGAGAGGACTTGATCTGAAATTTTCTCTACACTTGGATATATTTGTCTCTTGTGCACTTGTTTATGGCTATTTCTTGTGAATGGTTGATGAAGGAGTGAGGTGCTAGCCTTGGAGGAATTCTTTCTAGCTTTTATGGTGGATTATCTTAGCATCTTTCTTGATTTTGGTATGATCTTTTACTCTTATGCTATCATTTTTTCAATTCAAGGATTGTTGTGCTAGGAGCTAAGTGGGAAGTAAGAGCATTTATGCCCCCACTCTAGTCTCCATCATTTATTTCTTAAAGTTCATTGATGTCGCAAGGGTTTGTTTGAGGAAGTAAGAGGATTTACATCTCTCATTCTCAAGCCCTAAATAGAGACTTTCCTTGGGAAGTAAGAGTATCTAAACGCCCAAGGAAGTATCATCTATAGTTCATTTATTTGACTCCATTAACCCAATAGTAAAGGCACTAGTCATCTATTGTTTGCATTGGAGATATAAAATCATTGCCTTGGGAAACGTGATTTTTTGTCTTTTGAAAGATCTCTTACTTGGAGTTGGTTTTCCACATTGAGAGGATTTTTCCCCTACTAGGGCATCCCCTCTCTCCCACTACTTTAATTGTTGTTGCAAACTTTAACCTACATCCATTAAGGTTTCATAACCCTAGCTACTAATTCACTCTTAACTCCTAAACTAACCCTAGACTAGCTCCTAAAGTTTGCTCACTATCTCTACTAACTAGGGTGCATCTTTTGGGATATTTGTTGGCATCTTTTGATGGTGTAATTTGTTGATAAAATTGAATGAATTCTACAGCCATAAGGCTGCAATTTTCTACAGAAAATATATGTTACAACATCTTTCTTTGTTTAGCCTCAAAGTGCCATTTTTCAGTCATAATTGATTGACATACTCATTGATAATATTGTTGATTGATCTTATGCTTTACATGCTTATTTGAATATCTTACTTGCTGATATAAATTTTATCTACTGCTGCAAATTAGGGACAGCAAGATTAACTTATTGATCCATACTAACATATATCATTGCAAGTTGGATTTTCTTGTGTCTCAGGCAGGTATCATCCGGAGAAGTACTATACCTTTGGGGAAACAATCACTTGACTTACAAGGAATCTCTTTCCACTTCTCATTCCATTTAGATTTGACTTCTAGGGGATCCACTTCAATATATATCCATCCCTATCTCATTCTGCCTAGGGTCATCGGGATCGTCTCCCAAGAGTGACCTAGTCACCCTTGAAGTGCGGGACCTACATCGAGGTGACATTGGGTGTAGGATTCCCAAGTTGTGGCACTTTATTTTGTGGTTGGGTCAGGATTTTCCCAACCTACAACTTGTGCTATAACAAGTATGAGCACCAATAATTATTTTAACCACAATGTATTATATTCAACTTTATTTGCATCCAATATATCATCAGTAGCATTAATCAATAGTGCATAATAAACAATCACATAAACACAATACACAAAAATTCACGTGGAAACCCAAATGGGAGAAAACCATGGAATTATTTTCTTATATATCAAAGAGTACATTCATTGGAAGCACCAACTTCCTAATTCTCCAGCTACAACTGGAAGGAGGCTATGACCCCCTAGTTACAGGCTCCAACCTGAAGGAAGCTACAACTCCCTAGATTCTCTATATCCAACCAAAAGGAGGCTATAGCCCCCTGATTCTCAGGCTCCAACCTGAAGGAAGATCCAACTCCTTGAGTTCTCCAGCACTAACCGGAAGGAGGCTACAACCCCCTTTCCTTGCCCCATCCTATCACCCTGAAATATAAATGTTCACTACCACTATCATTGTCACTGTCACTGTTACATCAACCTGTAACCTGTCAACCTGTCATTATTATACCATCAACCTATAATTGATCATCAGCATGTGTTATACCAAAACATGTACCATACCATGCATCAATTGTGTAGCAACAAATGTATTATAACATGCATCAATCATGTACCATAAGATATGCCAAATGTAGATACCATAACATCAATGATGAGTAGCTAATCATGTATCCAATCATGTACCATGTGCTAGAGCATCAATCATATACAAAACATGTACCATATACCATAGCATCAATCATGTATAGACATGTACAACATCATCAATGAAGTGCCTCAAAGTACCAAAGCATGTCCCTCATAAATATATCATCATATACCAAATGTATACCTCAACCATATACCAACATCTCAAATATATGTCATATCTCAAACCAAATGCAAGAGTATACCTCACTCAACCATGTAGCCAAGATGTACCTCAATCAAGCACCAATGCCAAACATGCCTCAAGCATGCACCATACCATAACCAAGTATAACCTTCAAAACAAGTGCATAAACATACCTTTTTCTTTGTAGCTAACCTAATACATAGTAGTGGTGACATGTAACCTTTCCTCGGGCCTCAGCTACTTGGCACTAGCATTTCCCCCAATCTTGTCTTATCGTCATGGGACTAAGACCTCTTGTCATGTGGGGCCTCGCGTGATAGGAACTAGGAAACTTGTGGGGGTGCCTCACGGGACACTAGATGTCTGACCCATGGGGGTCAGCCAAATTAGGGTTTCCTCATAAAACCCTAGCTCTCCTATGTGATCCTGAAACTCCTGCACTTCTCACTTGTTGCTACCTCATATGTTCCCCTCACAACCTTGCCAATAGATCACTTACTCACAAGAAGATATTCAATTGAATGAATGTGTGAATGTACTTGTGAATGACTTCTTGAGGTGTATATATACTTTTTCTAGGTAACCTATTTCCTTAATTTTAGGGATCCTTGACTTTCTTGTTACAACTACTTTACCCTTTCATTAATTGACTTGTAACCAACTTGGGGTTTCTTAACCATTCTTTGGGGATTCTAACTTCACAATGCCATAACTCCTCAACCATGAGGAACCTCGTGGTGTACCACCTATCACCAGAAATAGCATGACGAGGACTATCCATCCCTGAGTGGGTTACATGAATTTACATTGTTCTTCATGACCATTTACCTTGATCAACTTCGGGTTCCATAACCATACCTTTGGGGTTACCAGACTTCTTCAAGGGTTGACATCAATGACAACCAATATTTCAACATGATGTTGTATTTTTCCTTAAATATTAGTGGGAAGTGAAGAAAATAGATAGCAAGTGGCATTGTTTCAAATATGTGCAAGATGATAGAGTTCATAAATGAAGAAAGCTAATTTCTTCACTAGACAAGCTCAAAGAACTAAGAGATAAATCTACATATGGGAGATAACATTGTTTCTCAAGTATTTTGTTTCACCATTAGAATTTTTATAGGATTTTCAACAAGATGTCAATTGAGAAAATACATTGATTTATAAAAGAGGATGACAATTGTTTTCTTTGTGCCTTCTTAAGCTAAGGTACAATGGAACAAGCTAAAATGAGGTAGCCCCATTTGGGAATGCAAACCTTAAAATCCTCTTCAAAGGTTGAAATATGGTGTAAATTTACCCACATGTTGACAAGGTGACATTCCCTTTGTCAACCACACAGGTTTACCTTAGGGAAATGAATCAATTAGACCTTTCTCTATTTGGTATGGGAGACCCTCTAGATTATGGCCCTACTACCCATGTTGGTTTATAAATTTAATTCAAGGAAATAAAATCCTATAATAAGATTAATCCTAAATTTTCCTAGCTAGCAACTAAAAAAGGAAACATATATAGAACCAAAAAGAGATAAAAGCAAGTAATAAATAGGAAATAATCCATTGTGTTTAGTAATAGTAGAAATTCAAAATAATTAACACGTAGTCAAGGTAAACCTATAATCAAAACTAAGAGTGATAGCTCTATATCCATATTGTTGACACCATTTATTAATGAAATTAAGAATAGACATAAGCAATGAATGAGAAAAATCTTGCAATTGAAAATTTCCAATATTATAGCAATTCCAGGAGAAATGAAAAAACCAAGAATAGTCGAAGCCAAACACAGTACTAAAATTATTCAAAAATAAAATGGCCAATGATGACTTCTTAATTAGCATGAAATTCCATTACAATGCACAGCCAAAAACCCCTGTCAATTTGTATAAAAAAAGGAGCGTGGGGAAGCTAAAAGGTTTCGACGTATCATCATTTCATATTCTTCATTTAACTTTTAGGAGATTATCCCCTTGCATCTATTTTTCTTTTGGCATAATTATCCCAATTCCCATAGAATTTTCAAATGTCATTAGCACGTGGGTAATGGTTTTTCTCAAGCGAAACTTCATAAAAATATATCTCATGTTTAAATTTATTCAAACTTTCCCTTAATTTGGCCAAAAAGGAATTCTTAAGGCTCATATCTTTGCTTAGAATAGTTGTGTATTCCTTGAGATTTGATTTGCTAACTCCATAGACATGTTCTATTGCATGTCTCTTCATTTGTTGGCCTTCATATAAAGCTACCATTACCTCTTCTTGAGGCTTGAATATATTATCTTCTCCAAAGGAAGGTAAATTACATTTATGTGCAATATTTTCCACCACTTGCCAGAGTTATACACATTCACTAAATGTGTCATGGAGTTCCTATGCAATTTATGCAATTTATCGTAGGACTCCTTTCATCCACCAAGCCCCATATCATTTTGAATAATGTCTCTATTATGCATATTGGGGATATCTGAAGGGGCAACTACATGGTCTTGTTTCCATTGCTTTACAGTATCAAATCATCTTTGCAATATTTCTTGTTCTTTTCCATTCTTGTACTTTTGGGGTAAGAGTAAGAAACTCCACTTATCGATTTTAAATATGATATGTCTTTTCATAGAAAGTCCTTTACACTATATTAACTTCATCTTATATTTTGAGAGAATATTCTATGAATGTTGCACTACTACCTTTATCAACGTTGTAATATTCAACCTGGTTCTCCAAACGCTCTACTCTTTTCTTGTAGTCATTCAAATTCATTTTCATTTTGAGAAAATTAAATTGGTTGGCTTCAATTGTTGTAAATCTAATAGAAGTTGTTGTTACTATATTTATTTTGTCTACTTCCATCACTATAGATTCTATGGCTTCCAACAAATCCTTATCAATAGTGAATGTTCCTCCTCTTGTATGGTTAGCAAACTTTTTTTCTCTCTTGTTGAATGTCAATAATTATAGTCGAGCCACTTCATCAATCAAAAGTTCATGTTCCATAAATTATTGTATGTGAGGACCCATAGGAGATGGAAGTTCATTCCACATAAGACTTATAATAGAGGGCCTTGGCTTGATCAATGTATATTCTATTAATGGTCCACTTCCACTATCTCATCCATTATTTCCCTTCTCTTCTCTCTTCTTTTCCTCTTCTTCCTCTCTTTTTATTTTATTAACATCTTCTTATTTCTTCTTTTGTAATTATGCTTCCTCATCTTCTTCTTCAAACCTTTTCTTTTACCACTTTATCAAGATCATGTCTCTTAAATATTCCTCTCCAACCAATAGTCCTCCATTTTTTTTCTGCCTCCACCCTTGCAAAATTAGAATTTTTTTAGTCCATACAATCATGTATAGAAAGGATAGGATGGACATGATTTACTATGATATTTTGATATTGAGGAGTTAAAACCATGTTGGATGGTTTAATAAGCTATCTCTCTAATTACTAGCATGTCTAGTGCATGCTTTGGTATAAGGTTTGGGGCTACATTATAATATAATGTTTTGTTCATTTAGGGGCAAACAACTTATCCAATCCAAAACTTGAAAAAGTCTTTACAACCTTGGAGAAATCTTGCAGAAAATAAATTGAAACAATGGAGCTAGAAAATGATCGCATATCCTAGAATATCGTCACATATACTTATGCTCCTAGATATATTTGCAGTATAGTTGAATAGGTGAATCATATGTGTTCCAAATCCATCTCATTCCTGGAAAACGAATAGTAGCACATGTAATGTTTCTGAAATAAGAAGACATGAAGAATTCATGGGGGGAGTCAGGAGTCAAATACTTAACCCTCACTATCACACCTATATATGAGATAAGATGATAGACTAGTTGAAAATTTCTCCCTCCTTCACTATGGTGTATAAAAGTGGCACCCAAGCCTCTCTAAAGTGTGATGCATTATTTTCCCCATATACTATACTCAACATGCATGTACGGTTCCCTTAAGTTGGTTGTGGGATATAATCTTGTGTCTCATGATTTACATTTCTTACTTTCAACCCACCACTTGCTAAAGAATTTATGGTAGTTTTTATTTTGGTCAAACTCTTCTACCCATGTAGTTTTCATGGAAGTCTCTACTCTCAAGAACTTGTAACAAGTTTCTAAGATGATTGATTAAGAGTTACACATTTTCCCCAATCATTGATCATTTTCTTGTTTTCAATATTAGTATGATCAATAATCCATTTGATCATCTTAGTGCAAGATAATATGTTGGGCCTGATGACCACATTCTGTGTATGAGATATCCTAGTGTTTGAGCATGCATCCCCATCTTGAGGTTCCTCATCTATTGGTTCAACCAATGAGGTGGGTCATGTTTCCTTTGTGAATATTTGAAAAACATCCCCCCATCATGGGGCATGTTGTAATGTTGCAAAACTAGAGGAATCTATGTAAAGTGGCCTCATGTGTCCTTTAGGTTGAGACTCCATAGAAGTGATATTGGTATTGAGATTATTTTTGGGTTTGAATTCTTAGGATCCATGTAAAACGTTGTGCATGCCATCCATTTTAACAACACTGAACATTGGTGAGATTAGAAAACAATATGTTTCGAAAAGAATAAACCAATAAAACTTAGAGTGGTTTAACTGCCCTTAAGCAAAAGGATTTAGCATTACAAAATTATGGCATTGCCTAGGTCCATGATAGATATAGAAAATTACCAGTAGGGGTAACCCTAATTTTAGTCACATATTCCTTTGAAGAATGGACAAGGTTCAACACTTATAAATATTGAATGCACACTTCAAAACTACAATCCTCATTCAAATTGGGGCATGAACTGGGTGAGGAGTGGTTCGGCATTGGTGGGCTTCCAAAATACAACTTCACCTTCAAAGGGATGGGAAATTTGAAGTAGGTATAGGATCTAGATATTTAAACATTGGTCATGGTGAGTTTTCATTTGAGTGGGAGAACCTCAAAAGTTGGAGAGTGGATACCATTGGTTAGCATGAATAGGCTCATGCCTAGGACAAAATTTTGAGCTACATGGATAAGGGGAAACCAAACTTATAAATGTATATATTAATGCATCCTCCTCCTACATATTATTCTTTCCATGTTACATTGCTCAAGGAAAACCTTGAGTACTTCCCCTAATTTCAAGGATGGTACCTAGGGTAAACCCTAGAATATTCTAGGCACAATATCGGTCAATAAAAAGGATTAAATCCATTACAACAATATACTATTTATGAGCTCAACATGTCACTTGATGGAATTGAACCTAGGTGGGGAGGATAACAATCATTCCTCCCAACCACCCAAGCTAAACCCAATTGACATCTATTGCACCTTATTATTTTAAAGATGATGATATTTCAAATTGGAAGGTAAGATTTGTAATGTTAATGAAAACAAGAACATGCATTCCTACCTGGTAAATTCAAAAGACCGCACAGGATAGAAAAAAAAAGTTATGTTGATAAAGGGAGAGTACATAGGGAATTCAGAGTGGGCGAGCAAGTGTTTTTTAAAGTAAAGGAAAAAAGGAGCTTGTTGAAATTGGGAAGTTGCCCAAAGTTGGCAATGAGATATTGTGGGCCATTTGAAGTGCTAGAGAGGATAGAACTAAGTGCATACATGCTTGCATTGTTTGCATCCATGAGAGTTCATAATGTGTTTCATGTGTCTTTATTAAATAAGTATGTGTATGATCCTAACCACATGATTGATTAGACTGTGATCCAGGTGGAGCACGAAGGGGACTTTCGAGTGGAGTCGGTGCACATCCTGGATCAAAAATTCAAAGTGTTCAAGAACTAAGCCATTAGCCTAGTAAATGTGTTGGAGTTACTTCACACGCACCTAGGATTTCTTTTTCCTAAGGTTTTTCCTATGTTTATTAGTCATTATTCAGTCTCCTATATTTTAGGAAGAATATTCCTCTAGGGAGAATATTCTCTTTAGTTTTCACTTCAGTTTGATCAGTTGAGTGGAGTCTAGATGTTACATTGGGATTATCACCATGTAGCATTGGGATCATCACCAGCTAATACACATTGTCCTTGGGATCATCACCAGACTAGCACATTACCCATGATTCCCCGATATCCTCCTCACTTCACTATGTTTCAATCAGTTAATTGAAGACTGATAGACTAGTTAACTCAGCTAGGTGGCAGTTCACTCACGTAACTTCCCAAGAGACTAGAGTAGGTGGCAGTTCACTCACGTAACTTCCCAAGAGACTAGAGTAGGTGGCAGTTTACTTCTGTAACTGCTAGTGTGTGTCCAGATCACTCTAGACCACCACTATGGCGCATTGGATTCTCCTCCATTATGCATTGGTTGAGTTATACAGAGTATATCATGTGTAAATTATCATTCATTCATTTGGTTAATGAGAATTATTCCATTCTTTCTCTCATGCTTCTCTTTTCTTCTATTTTCTCTGCAACTGTGTATGTCAATTCCCAGCTAGATCTATTTTGTGTAGGTTCAACACATTTACATGGTATCAGAGCCGATGGACTTCTAGGGAAAAGACACACAAAATTATTTTTGCAGGTACCGAAGATTGAAGACAGCAGAAAAATGGAATTTTCAAAAGAATTCATTCTTACACCTTACAATTACTTTGCATGGAAGGAGAAGATGATAATGCATCTTCGAAGTAGAGGATTGTACAATTTAACCATGAACACAGAGACAAAACCAACATCAGCCATAGAAAAATCCAAGTAACTAAATCGAATGGATGAAGCATTCAGAACAATATGCAAACTCATTTCTCTTGAACTTATCTTTCACATATCCTCCTATAAAACCCCCAATGAATCTTGGACCACCATGGAAGGGATTTTTAGAAAAAAATATGAGATGAGGGGACACATGCTCGAGGTGGAATTGCTCACATTGGATCCAAAAAGCTTCGACAATCTCCAAGATTTATTTACCAAATATAAGGATTTGTTGTCGCAACTCAAGGCTTGTGGGGTTGATAAATCTAAGGAGGAGAAACAAATGGTTCTCACCATTTTCTCCAAACTTGGTCCAGAATACTCAGTGTTTGTATCCACATTTCATTCAGTTAGATTCACATCTGGAACTACCTAGAATATTCCTTCTCTTGAGGACTTTATCGAGTCTCTTACACAAGAGCAGAGCAAGCTCATCAACATGGGGAAAATCAAAGGCCCAAAGGCGCATGTGCTCACTGTGCAAGATGGAAGTGGTCATCAATATTAGAAATCTAAAGATAAAGACAAAAGGAAATCACATGCAAATCTGAAGAAGGAAGGGTACTCAAAACCCTTCAACGATGCCTCTGGATCCAAAGGTGGAAAGGGAAGAAAAGGGGAGAAATGCTCTTACTGCCATAAAGGATTCCATCCAGAATATGCATGTATTCAGAAACAGATAGATCTAATCACCCAAATAATTTATCAAAACAACCTTCGACATCGCATCCCCGAGAGTGCCAAGAAGAAGAAGCCAGAAGATCAAAATCCCAAGAAAGGCAATTCTAGCCATGCTTTGATTTCCATCAACTCCTCTCCTGATGCTTGGATCGTAGATTTAGGTGCATCACACCACATGGATGCCAAAAAAGAGGTATATTATTCATTAGATTCATGCAAATGTCCTCCTATTCTGACAGGGGACAACTCTCCAATTGAGGTCACCGACAAAGGAAGGATTGAACTCACAAACGGAAGCTTCGAGAATGTGTTGCACGTTCCCAAAATGTTCGCCAATCTTCTCTCCGTGTATCAGATGACTAACTCTGGAACTGGAAAGAGAGTCATATTCACACCTGATTTAGTGGATAACTATGACATGCAAACCAATTCCAGGGTTTCTATCGGTGAGGTAAATCATCAATCTAGACTCTACACATTTTCTGAATTTATTGAACCAGATTTTTCATACTTCTTACCCATGTTGATGAAAGCAGTAGAATATGGCAAGAAAGGTTCGGGCATTTAAATTTCAGATATATGCAACAGCTTAGCAAGCAGTGAATGGTTGATGGTCTACCCGACATCCACTTCTCCAAAGGAATTTGTGAGGGATGTGTTCTTGGAAAACACCCTCAAGAGAAATTTGACAAAGGAAATACTCAGAGAGATTCCTCTCCTTTAGATCTGATCCATAGTGACCTCATGGGACCTTTTCTGAATCCATCAATAAACAAATTAAGGTACGTTCTCATTTTTGTTGATGATTTCTCACACTTCACATGGATTTTCTTTCTCGGGCAAAAATAAGAGGTCTTTCAACACCTCAAATATTTCAAATCCCTTGTTGAGACACGGTTAGAAAAGAAAATCAAAATCCTTCAAGCTGATAACGGGGGAAGAGTATGTCAACCATGAGATCTATAATCTTTGTCATGAGGCAGGGATTCAGTTGCAGCACACGATTCCCTATACTCCACAGCAAAATGGAGTTGTTTAGCAGAAAAATAGATCTCTAAAAGAGATGGCATTTTGCATGCTACATGCAAAGTCACTTCCACAGAGATTATGGGTTGAAGCACTTAATTTTTCAACCTACATCCAAAATAGATCTCCCCATAGATCTGTCAAGGGTAAGACCCACTATGAGGCTTGGAGTGGCCTCAAACTGGAAGTGACCCACTTTCATATTTTTGGCTCACGCGCATGGGCCCGGATTCCCTCTAAAAAGAGGAAGGCACTTCATCCACAGAGCACAAAGTGTATCTTTGTTGGATACCCTGACAGTGTGAAGGGATATAGACTTATTGATCTTTCCTCGGACTAGCTCATCATTGAGCGAAGTGTCCAATTCGAGGAAAGTGTCTCCCATGTACCTCAGCAGCCACATGTAGACACCTTTGTTCTTCCACCTGTCAAAGATGATGACCATTCACATGTCGACTCTTATTCAGATGAGAGTTCTAATTCAGAGGATTTAGATGATCTAGATATAGATTCAGTACAATCAGATGCAGATTCAGTGCATGCAGATGCAAATGTAGAGCCAGAGTAGAGGCCCAAGTGGGCTCAGACTACTCTTCAAGATGCAAGGGATCTTGTTAGGGATCCATCTGATACTATGAGGACTCGATATGATTTCAAGGAACCTCCTCTTGCACTCGTTGCCACTAAACCATTGCCACCCATGAATATTTTCTTGGTTCAGTCTTCATATCCACAGTCTTATGGTGAGGCTGCTAGAAATCCCTTTTGGGAATCCGCCATGTAGGAGGAATACAACTCCCTCCTCGAGAACCAGACTTGGGATCTGGTTCCCCTTCCTTATAGAAAGAAAATTGTCAGGTGCAGATGGGTCTACAGGACCAAGAGCGCAGCGGATGGACAGATTAGCAGATACAAAGCCAGGCTAGTTTCCAAAGGATTTCAATAGGTGCATGGAATTGACTATGATGATACCTTCACTCCAGTAGCGAAGATGGATTCCATACATTTGGAAATTTCCATTGCGACAGACAAGGGATGGTAAGTCCATCATATGGATGTGAAGAATTCATTTCTTCATAGAGATATCTCTGAGGAGATATATATGGAGCATCCCCAGGGATTTATGCAAGATTCATCTTTGGTCTGTCGATTGAAGAAGTCTCTTTATGGCCTCAAGCAGGCTCTGAGGGCATGGTATGCCAAGATGGACTCCTACCTGCTATCACATAACTTTGTACATTGTAAGTCTGACCAGAATGTTTACATGCCGAGGACGGTTGACTCGCTTCTACTCCTAGTTTTGTATGTTGATGATTTGTTGATCATCGATTGCTCGACTTCAGCGATTGTTGCAGTCAAGAGGATTTTTCATGACAGGTTCTTGATGACAAACATGCATCCTCTACACTTTTTCCTTGGACTCAAGATCAGTCAGGATGGATTAGACATCAAACTTTCTCAGACCAAGTATGCAGGAGATATCCTTGGGAGATTTCACATGACAGATTGCAAGTCTACCCCGACTCCTTTCCTATTAGGAGTCAAACTTGAGGATGTAGGGGACACTCCACTGGTTGACATCACATTGTATGCTATTGGGGAGATTGTTATATCTCACACACTCTAGACTAGACCTCTCCTACGCAGTTGGCGCAGTCTCCAGGTTCATGCAAGAGCCGCATGAGCTACATTGGAAGGCTGCAAAGTGTATCCTTCAATATGTGCAGGGCACCATCACCTTTGGGATTCACTATTCAGCAGACTCTACATTGGACCTCATCGAGTTCACTGATTCTGACTAGGCTAGCGATAACATTGATCGCAAGTCCACATCTAGTTACTCACTCAGTATTAGTTATGGGCCTATATGTTGGTTGAGAAAGAAGCAGGCTCTTATTGCTCTATCTTAAGTCGAGGCAGAGTACAAAAGGGTAGTTAACATAACCATTCAGGCTATGTGGCTGCATCATTTTCTTACTAAGTTGGGAATTCAGTTTCATCAGTCGATTGTCATCTGGTGTGACAACCAGAGCACACTAAGTTCTGCAGAGATCCAGTTCAGAGCAGCGGATGAAACACATAGATATCCACATGCACTACAACCAAGACTTAGTACACGAGGGGATCATCGACCTGCAGTTTTGTCCTTCAACAGAATAGACTGCAGACATATTCACCAAGACCTTCACTGAGCAGAAGTTCCATTATCTGCGCAGTCATCCTGGAGTGAAGGACATAGTTTCCTAGCAACTGTCAGTTCTTCTTTTTACATGCATTGTACCTTGAGGGGGGGGTTTCCCATGAGGTTTTCCCTCTTTCCTCGCTTTATTTTAGTGTATCTTTTGTATTTGGTTACCTAACATGGCCTCATTGTCGGGACCCATTCTTTATTTTCACCATAGTGATGTTTAGGGGGGGTGTTGGAGTTACTTCACACACACCTAGGATTTATTTTTCCTAAAGTTTTTCCTATGTTTATTAGTCATTATTCAGTCTCCTGTATTTTAGGAAGAATATTCCTCTAGGGATAATATTATCTTCAGTTTTCACTTCAGTTTGATCAGTTAAGTGGAGTCTAGATGCTACATTGGGATTATCACCATGCACCATTGGGATCATCACCATCTAATGCACATTGTCCTTGGGATCATCACCAGAATAGCGCATTACCCATGATTCCATGATCTCCTCCTCACTTCACTTTGTTTCAATCAGTTAATTGAATATTGATATACTAGTTAACTCAGCTAGGTGGCAGTTCACTCCCGTAACTACCCAAGAGACTAGACTAAGTGGCAATTTACTCCCGTAATAGTTGGTGTGTGTCCAGATCACTCTAGACCACCACTATGGTGCATTGTCTTCTCCTCCAGTGCGCATTGGTTGAGTTATACAGAGTATATCATGTGTAAATTATCATTCATTCATTTGGTTAATGAGAATTCTTTCATTCTTTATGTCTTGCTTCTCTTTTCTTCTGTTTTCTTTGCAACTGTGTATGTCAATTCCCAGCTAGATCTATTTTGTGTAGGTTAAACACATTTGCAAAATGTCCAATGGAGCACAAGGAGGCCAAGCAGAAAGAGCACCCTCAACATTTTGCAGATTCTGATGGAATCTGAATGTAGATTTGTACATATGTGTATAAAGATTCCATTTTGGTGCAGTTGGATTTCCTAGAGCCACAACTTTGAAACTTCCTATCTGGTCAAGTTGGAGCCTTGGAATGGAAGTGGGAAAACCTGAGAGACTGGGGTGTAGATAAGGGGGTACACTTCCTTGGGTTGTGCGGGATGAGGGGAATGAAATATTGTTGGTCAGAATTGTTGCAGGAGTCATTAAATTGTGAAATTATCAAGTATTGCAATGCAATATTTTGTATCTGTGTACGAGTACACCTATATGGTGATGTGCACTAAGGACAGTGCAAAATGTAGGGGGATGGGATTGTAATACCCCAGTTTTTACCCCCCGATGTAGCATTGTATATGTTTAAGTGTTATAAATGGTCACAGGCCAAGCGATGTAGTATGTAAACATTGTACATGGAAAAATAATAAAATGGAATACACCGTCGAATGTAGATAGTTAAGGACTAGAGTAATGGGGGGCTATGATTCCACAAGAGAGGGGGATTAGTGGGGGTTTTGAGAATTTTTTGTTTTCCTTGAGTCTTGATCCATATTCATTAATTAGTTGTCATTTATGCATTTATCCCTTTGACTTATTAAACACTCAAATCATTGAATTCATTTAAGAGTTTGGGTGAGTAACTGAACCCACTCAGTTATGACAGCATGGGTTGAGTGTAGTCATCCTTGGGAGAAGAGTAAGAGTCAAGCAAGCATGGGAGAAGAGGAATTTTGAGTAGGAAATAGAACAGTTTTTACAATTAGCAAGAAGTGAGGAAAAACAAAGCCGAGTGTGGGGAAAGATTGGCCATCCATGGTGGGTATGGAAGATAACTTGTTGGAGATGGTAATTGTTTTGAGAATCAGGTTGGTATGCTAGTGAGTGATTCCTATTGATAAAATTACCCAAGATAATTTGTAAATGTTGTGTGAGTGCTCCTGTTGCAGCGAGATTTCCTAGATCCCCCAATAGAGAGATTCTTGGCCAGTCTATGTTGAAGCCCTAGAGGGGATGGAGATTTTTTGAGGGACTACGGTGTAGAGAAGGAAATCTCATCCCTTAGGTTGTGCAGACTGATGGGAAAGAGAGTTTGGTGGTTGGAATTGTTGTAGGAGTTGTGTCGTTGTGTTTTAGTGGGTATTGAGTTGTTATAGGGGATTGTAGACACTCGCAGGATCTTTTCCATCCTTGTGGACTCATAACCCTAGCTCGAGGGTCGATTATTGCAAAGAGAATTGGTGTAAAAAATTATATGGTTGGGAGGAATGTCCTTCGTCTACACTTGGTTATGTAAAACTTTTTAAAAGATAAATGTTTTGATCATTGTGTTACTTATTGTTTAATGTTGTGATGGAATTCTAGTTTTACTTGGTAATTTATATGTATGAATGTTGTTGTGTGCATTTAATGGTTGTTGTGCATGTTTAAATGGATGCATTCATGTTTTTTTATTTTTCCATGATAATAGCATGTATGTACTTCATGATGTTTATATTTCCACGTTTGAATTGATATGATAGTCGGTTTTAATAGTAATGTGGCATTTGAATCAATATGATAGTCGATTTTAATAGTAACGTGGCCTAGCTTGGGAGTTGGGTACGTTACAAATATGTAAAATTGTATATATATATATATATATATATATATATATATATCACTATTTTCATAAGAGAAGGACAAAAGAATCGGGGGGCTATGACTCCACAAGAGGGGAAAGACAGGGGGATTAAGTAGGCCAAGGAAAAGGACCCTAGTAAGTGTTTTAACCCAAATTCCTTGCAACCTTAATCATGTCCCTTTATTATTAATTAATCTTTGAATTTATTAAGTTGTGGGGGGTTAGTGCATGAAGGAGGTATGTGGGTCTGTATTTGTAGCCCCTTCGTGCCATGGAAACCTAAGCTATACCTTTTTCCCATGCAAGCGAACTACCATTCAATGGAAGATTTTGAGAGGGGAGTTTTAATGTAGTTTTGGGTGTTGTTCAAATTAATAGAGAGATTGAACTATCAAGAGTTCAAATTATCCTAAGAACTATCCTTCGATTAGGGGAAATCAAGAGATTATCCTTGAGAAAACCATAATGATATTACTGTAATTAAAATATGGAAATCTACAGCCACAAATTATGAGAGCATTGTGGTTGTACGGAGTGATACTTGTTGTCATTGAATAAATTCGTTATAGTTGATAATTCCTAGAATTATCGGCAATGTGATTTCCTCACCAGCCTATCTTGGAGCCTTTGAGGGAAGTGTGATAGTTTGAGGGGTTATTGAGTAGAGAAGGGGATCCCATTCCTTGGGTTGTGTAGGCTGAAGGGGGAAGAGGGGTATGGGTTGGGACCACTGTAGGATTAAATATTGACTATAAACCAAGAATTGGGTTGTGAGAATAGAATTAGAGAAAGTCATAGGAATATTTCACCCTTTGTGTATTCATAGCCTTAGCTCAGGGGTGGCCTTTGTTGCAAAGAGAATTGGTACAATAAGGAGCCTGTGGTTAGCTGGAATGTCCTTCTTCTACATCTAGTTGGTTGATTATTTTCCCAGAAAGATAAGTAAACTTAGTTGTGTTATGAAATGCAAGGTTATTGTGAATTCTATCTTCCGTAGTATTATTTCCAGTTTCGGTAGTTCTATGGTCATGATTTTAATTTGCATATTCATGAATGAAATTATTATAAAATTGCATGCATGTGTTAAGTTTGAAATTGATGGTTAAAGGATTTTGTAGCTTTATTTCCACTATTGAATTTTGAAGTTAGTCCATATAATCAATTTTGGTATCAGAGACAAGAAGTTGGTATGAATTTGGGTGGTTAAGAGAGTACCTCATATCCTCAAAGTGCACACATGGTATTCGGTGTATTACAATGTGTGGATCCTATGGTTGGGTGGAACATCCTTCTTTTGTAGGAAGTTCGTGGAAAATTTCCAAACAAATAAGTGTTCATGAATGTGTGTGTTAATTGTGCTAAATTATTTATGAATTATTATGGTTTATGTCATAGATTGAATTGATTTATATTTTTTTCAGATATGATTTCCAACATTATTTTGCATTATAAATTATGGTCCCATAGATAGTTGAATAGTATCATTACATTGCATATATCTACCTTCATACTTGTATATGGTAATTAGTTAATAACAAAACAATAAGATATGGTATCAAAGCAGAAATCGATGAGATTTTGGGTGGTTAAAAGAGTGCCCCATATCCTCAAAATGTACATAGTGTATTGGATACATTAAAATAAATGCACATATGGTATTGGGTATGTTTATAGGTTGCAAGTCCCCAGGTGTCTTCACCATCTCAATTGTGTTCCTTTGACAAGTGTCACATGCAACTACAAAATCCTAGATGTTTTTTTTCATTCCTTCCCAAAAGAAAGAGCACTTAGCTCATTATAGGTTTTCTAAAAGCCAGAGTCAACCACGATAAGAGATGAATGCAACTCCTCTAAGACCTATTGTTTTAAAGAAAAAAAATTCACCAAAAATATATGCCCATAATACTTTAAGTTATCTTTCTACCATGTATATCCCTTAGAGGGGATTGGGATCCTCCTAAAGACTTTGGATGAGTTGAACCATAGTATCATTGGCCATCCATTCTTAATGGGCTTTGATGAGAAAACCAAGTACAGATAAGGATAAGATAAAGAGATATCCTTCCTAATGATAATGTTTCCATAATAAAGTATCAACCAGCACATTCTCTTTGCCTTGCTTATATATGATATCATAATCATACCTAAGCATCTTAGTGACCCACTTGTTCTACTTTATGGATGATAAAATACTTCAAACTGTGATGATTGGTCTTTATCTATAAGAACCTCCCGATGAGATATGGACTCCAAATATCAATTGCATGAAGGATGACCATCATCTCTTTCTCATAGGTGGATTTGCCCAAATTTCAATCAGAAAACTACTTAATAGTGAAAGTTAACGGGTGCCCTTCTTGCATCATAACAATGCCAAGACCTCTAATAGGCATCACATAACAAGACAAAAGTCTTGGTGAAATTGAGCATTGTTAGGATGGGTGTAGTTCACATGGATTATTTTAAAGTTGAAAAGGCCTACTTGGTGGACTTGTTCCATATAAAGGCATTCTTTTTTAACAAGGCTATTAAGGGAGGAAATAATTTTCCAAGAATTCTTCACAAACTTCCTGTAGTAGCACATAAGTCCTAAGAAACTACATAAGCTCTTTAAGTTCTTGGGGCATGGTCAATCCTCCATAGTCACAACTCTCTTTAGATCAACTTGCACACCCTCCTGATTAACAACATGGCCCAAGAATTTGACCTCCAAATACCCATAAGCGCATTTGGAACATTTAAGGAATAATTAGTGGTCCCCAGGGAATTGCAAGGCTCTATTAACATTCTCCACATAGATGTACCAAGTTTGTTGTAGATTAAGATATCATCAAAGAATACAAGCACAAAGTTGCATACAAAGAGTTGAAAAATCTTGTTCGTAAAGTTTTAAATGGTGGATGGAGCATTGCAAATCCCAAAGGGCATCACGAAAAACTCATAATGGCCTTTGTGTGTATGAAAGGTGGCCTTGGGGATGTCTTCCTCCTTCATCTGTATTCCGTGGTATCTTGAGAGAAGATATTTTTTAGTGAAGAACTTGGTTCCATGAAACTCATCCAAGAGGTCGTTGTCAACTGGGATGGGGAATTTACCTTTGATGGTCCACTGATTGAGATCCCATAAATCAATACACTTGCACCAACTACCTTATTTATTTAATACCATGACCACAAGTGATGAGTAATGGATTTTACTCGGACATATGGCTCCATCCTCCAATAGTTCTTGAATGATATTTTCTATTTCTTTGTTTTATGTAAAAGGGTTCTTATAAGGATGCACATTGGGTGGTTGATTTCCTAGAACTAAGGGAGTACCATGGTCATGCTCACCATGTGAAGGAAGTGAGCCACTAGGTGTTTCAAATACCCATTGACGTTTAGTCGTGACCATCTGAAAATCTATTTGAATCTCCTATGGTCGATTATCCACCACTTGTATGGCATTGAGTTGGGAAATAATGGTGGAATGGCCTTTCTCCAATAGCTTCTCCATATGGTGAGAGTTGATAATTTCATGTGAACCGAAATTGATCCCCTTGAGTGTATGTTTATTCCTTTCCTCACTAAATCTCATGTATAATTCCTTGAAGTCCATGGTAATAGGACCCAAAGTGCATAATGTCACTCCCCCAAGAGTCATGCCCAAGTCTAACCTTGGCATCTCATGGACGTGTAACGTCACGGCGTTTCTCACTTGGAAACTTGGCTCAACCAAGGATACTTCACCCGAACTATGCCTCTTCACCTAGAACATACCCATACTCTATTATAGGCTATAAACGAGTCACACTCCTACTATGTGAAACTTCGTTGTATACTTAGACAATTGTTAACATTCTTTAACACTAAGCCATTATTGCATACAACAGAAAACATGCAAAACATAAGAGACACATATATAGTGTGGGCAGCACCAGTGGTGCCTAATATTCAACTTCCTTTATTATATTGTGAAACAAAAACAATACAATGCAGAGAGAGCACTATTTTCCATGTTACATAGATGGGAAGAGTCTCAAAACTCTACCCCATACAATAGAATTGTCCAAACTTGTGGATTCATCACACCAAGACTTCCTCTGTTGATCCTCCTTACCTCAGCCTGTGGTACACCCCACTTGTGCATCCAGCCTCATACTAACTCGTGTCTCTTTCCTTGTTCTCTTGCATATGTTCCTGGTTGTGAATTTATTTCTCTTATATGGACTCGAAGGATCACCATCGTGAATCATCGTGTCCTTTGGGTGTGTCATGCCCCTTCCTGAACCATCATGCCCAAACAAACCATTGCACCCCTTCATGGATCCAATGCACTCAAATGAGTCGATGTACCCATCAATCGTCTCATCTCTTGGGCAGGCGCGCCCCATCCTTGGGTGTGTGCCAGTTGCCTTGTGCTCTTCCTTGTGACGTTCGACGTGATTCTCCATGGGTGTGTTGATGGTGTAACATCCCTAGCCACCCAGGTTGGGCCATGATAATCTATAAAACACTCTGTCAAATCTCTCATACCAATTCATAACATCCCCAACCACCCAGGATGGGCCATGCTACTTCATAAAGCACTCTGAAAAAGCTCTGATACCACCTTGTAATGTACCTAGTCACAACAGGTTGGGCCATGTCACACAACCTCGGCTTCAGGGGCACTAAGTCAACCAAACTACAACATTCTTAACATACCACTGACCAATATTACTCTAGAAGTACATTGCGTAGAATCTACTTTAAACAGTACAATCCACGCAAAATATCTTGAAGTAATGTGTTCAGCCTGAACTTGAGTCACACCACGCAACTTATAACAACAAAAGCATCATTATGTTTTTAATACAAACTTAAGCAGTTGAAATAACTCAAAATTGCACGCACTAGTGTACTATTCTCATAGCACAACTGTGTGCACAACCATCTAGTTTCCATGTGACAACTCAAATTTCAATGTGCGCGGAATCTAATTCTTTGTTCGTACACATAAATTCTATCATCATGGTGTACATAGGCTACCATCTTACGCACCCAGCCACTCAATCCTCTTCTTGACGACTCATAACCAAAATTACAAGGTTATCTTAGTAGGCAAAGCTATTATCAACTAACATACTCATGCACAACAACAATGCAGGCTATAAGCATAATAGTTACAGATGCAAGTAGCATTAAACAGAATAACAACAAATACTTATATGCAACAACATACAAGAATTATCCTAATGTCAAACATAGATAAATAAGCACACAGTAAACAAGAAAAGTACATTAAGAACACTTATCTTTTACAAAAATCACCAACTACGGCCTTGACTCGGACGTTCCTCCCAGCCATATACGTTGTTTCTCATAAACTTTCAGAAACAGGTCACCCCCGAGTTGGGGCTTAAACTCCACCATGGAAAAATACTTCTAGTGACACACTAAGTTCTAACTCTCAAAAGAATTTCTTAATCCTAGGTGTTTGTTGCTGCAACTAGCCCACAATCCCTCATTCCCCATGCACATATCACACCCAATGAAGTGTTCCCCTTCTCTTCTCAACAATCCTCTGACTTCCCCACTTCCCTTCTCAGAGTTACTAGCAACATGCTAGATAGGAAGTCTATGAGCCCTGTGATTGATGCTCAGTGCACCAGGGAACAACCCTCATCAATACTCTCACCTGTAGAGTATGCTCCTGGGTATGAAAACCTCTTCACAACATCCAATCTCTCACCCAGAGAGACTGCTCATGGTCTACCAACCTGTCTCTTCGATATTAACTCATATTACAGACCACAACTCCTTACAAGCTTCTCTCAGAAGATAAGGTAATAATCAGATTTTCCATACATTATGACCCCCTTCTTCTCACAAAATCTTGCAACATCCATAATCATGTAATAATACCATAATAATGCCTAAAATACACTAAGGCCAACAATATATATTGCATGCCTTCCACTTGACACTTGTCATTTTTAGAAGTGGTTGTAATCCACTTGGTGACTCGTTCCCTACCCTAGGAAACTTAGGATAAAAACATATCCATAACATACACTTTACACTTCTTCGGAAATATTATTAAAATATTTCCCCCTTTTTCCCTTTTTCGGTGGAGTAGGCCCCCCATCTCTTTTCATTTGATTCAGTCAGTGCGCAGCGATGCAATATTATATTAATGATCATGATTATATTTACATGGATAGACAGAGTGGCCTATCAACACCCGGGATCACCAGCCTCATAACCATGTAGGCTCTCTGGCTTCAATACATATCCATTCATTCATGTGCACTAATCCAAGTGCACACAACATAGTGTAATGTGCACACTTTCCCAGGTGCATGCATTACAAAAAATATGTGCACCATTTATTTATAACAATTCTTCGCCCACTTGCTCAAATGCATGCAACATCAAAACCCAGGTGTCAATGTCTCACCAACCTATATATACATTACATTTATACTTGGTTCCAATGGCTCACCATCCTATATTTACAATTACAAGGGTTTGGGATCAGGGACATGACAATCACCTCCTCCTTATTTATGTGTTGTCCTCAGTGCATCATATACATATGCACATACAAAAATTTCCAAAAAGATGAGGATACTATGATCGCATAGCATCCTCGCGCTCCCAGATTGCAGCCTCAAGACCATACTAGGTCCATTAGACCCTTACCAACTCCATGACTTGATTCCAAAGCTACTTGACTTTCTGATCCAATATGCAAACCAATCACACTTGAAATATTCCTTTTGGATCCACCTGAATCACATTCCAATCAATGACACGATTAGCATCATATACATACTTCTTAAGTAATGACGCATGGAAAAATTATGAATACACAGGGACGCAGGAAATGCAATCATATAAGCGACAAGACCAATCCTTTCAAGGATTTCAAACGAACCACAATAGTGTGTTGCTAACTTAGAACACTTTCCCAACTTTAGGGAACTGCGCCTAGCCTTCACTTTTAGAAAAACATGATCACCCACTCAAAATTCCCTGTGGATTCTTCCTTTTTAGTGCAACTTTTCTACCTGTCTTGGGAAGCCTTTAGACTCTACCTTATCTTTACCATCTTCTCCTCCATTTCCCATAGCAAATTTGGCCCAACTACTGTGTGGTCTGTTGGTTTTCCCAACTCACAAGTGTGTTGCACTTTCCTCCGTAAAGTGCTTCAAATGGACTCATCTTTAAAGAGTCTTGATACCCATTGTTGTAAGAAAACTCCACCAAATGAAGGTAGTCTTCCCACTTGGATGGTTTGTCCATCACATACATCCTCAACATGTCTTCAATCACCTTATTTTCCCTCTCGGTTTGACCATCTGACTCAGGATGATATGTTGTGTTGAAATTCAGACTTGTTCCAAATCCCTTGAATAACCCTTTCCAAAATTTTGAGGTGAACTTGGAATCTCTATCAGACACAATTGTCTTAGGAACACCATGCAACTTAGAAACTTTGTGCATGTATATATTAGCTGCAATGTTGGTTTCCTTATGTGTTGAATTCACTAGAATAAAATGGGAAACTTTAGTAACCTTGTCCACTATCACCATAATTGAATCATGTTGCTTAGCACTACTAGGAAACTTAGTTATGAAATCCATGGTCACAACTTCCCACTTCCACTCAGGAATAGGAAAAGGTTGTATCAAACCAGTCAGATGTTTGTGCTCATCCTTGACCTTCTGACATTCGATACATCTCGCAATGAAATATGAAACTTCATTTTTCATACCTAGCCAAAATTATTTCTTCTTGACCACGAGAATGGTCTTCTGGTATCCTAGATATCCAACATAAGGAACCTTGTGCATCTCTAAAAAAATCATGATTTTCAACTCTTCATCATTCGGCACATAAACTTTGCATCTATAAATGAGGATCACATCCTCTCTTATCTCATAACCTTAAAACTTATGTTGTGACATACCTTGTTGTAAAGTCACACTTATATCCATATAGTGTAAATCTGATTTGGTAACTTCCAAAATTTTGTCACTCAAATATGTCTGGTACATGCTAATGGTCGTAACATGCATTTCATGCATTCTCTTGTTGAGTGTGTCATCCACTTTGTTCTCTTTTCCTATGATATGCTTTATGTCTAAGTCATACTCACTGAGGAACCCTAACCACTTGCTTTGTTTGGCATTAAAACTTGGTTGTCCAAACAAATACTTTAGACCACAATGGTTTGTTCTCGGCTCAAATATTTTACCCATGAGATAATTCTACCACATCTTCAAAGCATGCACTATGGTTTCCAATTCCAAGTCATGTGTAATATGAATCCTTTCATGTTCCTTCAAATTCCTTGACTCGTAGCATACTACATGTCCATTCTAACTTAGGATTCCACCAAGTCCTTCCTTGCATGCATCTATGCACACGACGAAGTCTGCATCTGGATCTGCAATTCTCAAAATTGGTGCTCTTGTTAATAAGTTCTTCAAGTGTTGAAAACTCCTTACACAAGATGGAGTCCATTCAAATCATGCACCTTTCTCCTGCAGGGATGTGATTAGATGTGCAATCTATGAGAATCCTTCAATAAACCTTTTGTAGTATCTTGCTAGTCCCACAAAGGATCTCACTTCTATGACATTTCTTGGTGTTTTCCATTCCTCAATGGATTTTAGCTTCGTTGGGTCCACAAATATTCCTTATTCTGAAATAATATGACCCAATTAATGAATGTGTCGCTGATAAAATGAACACTTTCTTAGCTTTGCATCAATTTGGTGCTCCCTCAACACCTACAACACCATCCTCAAGTGGTTCTCATTCTCTTCCTCTGACTTTGAGTAAATAAGAATTTCATCCAAAAATATCATGACAAACTTATCCAAGTACCTTCTAAAAACTCCATTCATTAAACACATGAAGGGAGTTGGTGCATTTCATAACCCAAATGGCACCACTGTAAACGCGTAATGACTATACCTTGTTCTGAAGGCAATCTTATTGATGTCTTCCTCTTTTATTCTCAGTTGGTGATATCCATATCTGAAATCTATCTTGTAAAATATATGCACGCCTCTCAGTTGATCAAGCAGGTCATCTATCCTTGGTAAAGGGTACTTGTTCTTTATTGTTACTTGGTTCAACTACCTAAAGTCGATACAAAGTCTTAGGATACCATCCTTCTTCTTCACCAACAAAAATGGTGCGCCCCAAGGTGACACACTTGGTAATATATATACCTTCTTCAGAAGCTCTTCAAGTTACATCTGCAACTCCTTCAGTTCTGGCGTAGTCATCCTAAAAGGAGTCTTGGATACAAGTGTTGCTCCCGGCATCATATTAATAGAGAAGTCAATATATGTTTTTGGAGGAAATCTCGATATCTATTTAAAGACATTCAAACTCTTTCAGTAATGCGCAGTCTTCCACACTTGGCACTTTATCCTTAGCTGCCTCTTCCATGTGCGCTACGAATACTTGACATCCTTTCCTATATATTTTCTTCAACTTCAAAGTTGAAACTTCTATGATAGTCACATATCTTGGAATTCCTTTAACTGACCTCAAATTTCCTTCCTCATCCAAGAAATTAAATGCCTTAATGTAACAATATAGGACGGCATAGTGCTCATCCAACCAATCCATACCAATGAGGAAATCATACGAGCCCAAAGGTATAATATTCAAATCATCCTTTATTCACAGTCCATTCATCTCCAATGGGTAGGACATAACCATCTCATTGATTTTCCTTTTTTCTCTTGTAGCTAACTACACCAACCAAGGTTTCCCAAGCTTGCTTCTCAACAGATGGAATCTTTCCACCATTTTAGGATCTAGATAACTATGACTAGCTCTTGAGTCAATTAAAATAGCAATGGTTTGGTCATTAATCTTACCTTCCACCTCGATCATGTGCGATTGGAACTCAGCCTACTTGTTATCTAGCACTGCATAAATCCTTGGCACATTTCTACCTATTCCCTCCACTGTCACAGCTTGTTGTACAATGTGCCCAGTCCTCACTTTATCAACTCTTTGAGGGAAATCTTTGCGTATATGATTTCCGACGCAACCCCAACACTGCATAGGTTGTTTCCATGAATTTTGTCCCACTATTTTCGACATTCTGAGCTCCTAAAGAGTCTTTTGTCCTTGCGTAGTATTTCTAAAAAAAATGGCTTAGCTCCCTTCTTCCTATGTTCCACCTTACTTTTCATCTTGTCTTCCTAATCCTTTTGAAAAGTTGGTCTTCCCCTTTGTTGTTCATAAAGACACTTAGCACGCCTTATGGTTTCTTCCAACATCTTAGGGTCATCATATTGTATCTTGTCACTGATAAATAAGGGAAACCCACTCAAATATCTCTGAATATTCACTTTTCCATCCTCGATAAAAGGCACATAATTCAGCAGTTCTAAAAATAACCTTTCATACTCGTCAATTGTCATGCTCTCAAGCTTGAGTTCAAAGAACTCCTTCATTTTCCTATCATAGTACCACTTGGTTAAGTATTTCTTTTGGAAATACCTTTTGAACTGTCTCCAAGCCACTTTCTTCTCAACAATGTGTTGCACTTTCACATACTAATCCCACCACATTGATGTCTATACCTTTAACTGATAGATAGCAATTCTCCCTTTTTCCTACGCAGAATAGTTATGCATCTGGAAGTACTCCCTCATACCAGCAACCATGTCTCTGCATCTTCATCCTTCTTGTGCTCACCATCAAAGGTAGGAGGCTTGATCTTATTCATTTCTCCCTATAGCTCGTCCACCCCAGTCCTTCTCTTATGCTTTCTGAAAAGAGATGGACTTGAACTACTGCACGCCTTTCTGAGAGAATGCTTACCAACACTTATTTCTTCTCTTTTTTTCTCATCATGATACATGTGGCTTCTTTATCTACTCATTTATGTCTCCTTATCCATATTATTTTCTATCATGTCCAGAATTTGCATCAATTTGACATTGAATTCATCTTGTTGCGCGTTGGCTCTCATAAGCCTTTCATTATCATCCTTATAACTCTGGACATCTTTCTATAGTACTTTTACAGTTTCTACCAAGTTCACGTGCTCCCCCTTGGATTTTGTACCATCAGCACCCAAACCGACATACATATCTCCAAATTCATCATTGGGACTATAAGTCCTCCACGCATATTCTATGCTTTTAACCTTCTGCATTGACGTTGTCATGCTCTCAATCACTAATAATTCTGCAAAATGTGCAGGCAATTAAGATTTGTTAGATGGTTTCCTACAATAACTACATGAAAAATTTGCACCATTTTTTCATAATAATTCCCTCATATTTCTTGGATTATTTTAACATTCCAACTCCAGTGTGCACAACCGCGCATCACTACTCTTTATCGTGCATCAATAGTTTTCTACGCAAACTAAACTCTGCACTACGTGAAACCATTTTTTAGCGCACACATCTGTTAAAGCTAGACTATGGCCCATACAAGTCCAGTGTTGAACCAATGGCTCTGATACCAATGTGTAACATCCCCAGTCACCCATGTTGGGCCATGTTACTCCGTAAAACACTCTGACAAAGCTCTCATACCAATTTGTAACATCCCCAGCCACCCAGTCTGGGCCACGCTAGTCCGTAAAACACTCTAACAAAGCTTTGATGCCACTTTGTAACATACCCAGACACTCCAAGATGGGCCACATCACACAACCTCAACTTCAAGGGTACTAAGTCAACCAAATTATAACATTCCCAGCATACCACTAACCAATGTTACTCTAGAATTACACTACACAGAATCTACTTTAAACACAATCCACTCAGTGTCTCTTGAAGTAACGCGTTCAGCCAAAACTTGAGTCGCACCATGCAACTTATAACAGTGGAAGCATCACTCTCTTTTTAATACAACTGTAAGCAGCGGAAATAACTCAAAATTTTGTGCACCAACGTACCGTTCTCATAGTACAATTGTGTGCACAACCATCTAGGCATCATGCACCAACTTAGATTTCACTATGCACGGAATCCAATTCTTTGTCCGTACACATAAATTCTAGCCTCATGGTGTAAAGGAGCTACCATCATTTGCACTATGTCATTCAATCCTCTTCTTGACGACTCATAACCAAAATTACAAGATTATATTAGCAGGAAAGGCTATTATCAACTAAGATACTCATGCACGACTACAATACAGGATATAAGAATAATACGTACAGATGCAAGCAGTATTAAATAGAATAACAACAAATACTTATATGCAACAACATACAAGAATTATCCCAATGTCAAACATAGATAAATAAGCACACGAAAAACAAGACAAGCACATTAAGAACACTTATATTTTATGAAAATCACCAATTGTGGCCCTGACTCAAACGTTCCTCCCAACCATCGACATTGTTTCTCATAAACTTTCAACAATAGGTCACCCCCGAGCTGGGGCTTAAACTCCACTAGAGAAAAAGACTTCTAGTGACACACCAAGGTCCGACTCTAAAAAAAATTGCTTAGTCCTAGGTTCTCATTGCTACAACTAGCCCATTGTCCCTCATTCCCCATGCACCTGTCACACCCAAGGAACTGTGCCCCTTCTCTACTCAACAATCCTTCAACTGCCCCACTTCCCTTCCCAGGGTTACTAGCAACAGGTCAGACAGGAAGTCTATGAGTCCTATGACTAATACTCATCGCACTACGGAACAACTCTCAGCAATACTCTCACTTGGAGAGTATGCTCCCAGATCTAAAAACCTCTTCACAACAATCGGTCTCTCACCCAGAGAGACTGCTCACGATCTTCCAACCCATCTCTTCAACAGTAACTCATATTACAGCCCACAACTCCTTACAAGATTCTCTGAGAATATAAGATAATAATTGTATTTTCCATAATCATCCATAATCATGTAATAATACCATAATAATTCCTAAAATACACTATGTCCAGCAATAAATATTGCATTCCTTCCACTTGACACTTGTCACTTTCAGAAGTGGATTTAAGCCACTTGGTGACACGTTCCCTACCCTTGGAAAATTAGGATAAAAACATATCCATAACACACACTTTACACTTCTTCAAAAATATTATTAAAATATTTCCCCCATTTTCCCTTTTATAGTGGAATAAGCCACCCATCTCTTTTCTTCTGAGTCAGTCAGTGAGCAGCAATGAAATATTGCATTAATAATCATGATTATATTTACATGGATGAGCGCACTGACCTATCTACACCCAGGATCGCCAGCCTCGTAATCATACAATATCTCTACCCTCAATCCATATCCATTCATTCCCGCAAACTAATCCAAGTGCGTGCAATGTGCACACTTGCCCAGGTGCGCGCAATACAAAAAATGTGTGCACCATGTTTTTATAACAATTCTTTGTGCACTTGCTCAGATGTGTGCAACATCAAAACCCAGGTGTCAATGGCTCACCAGCCTATATATACATTACATTTATACTTGGTTCCAACAACTAACCAGCCTATATGTACAATTACAAGGGTTCTGGATCAGGGACATTACAGATGGGTTCATCCATCCTCTCCAACGTGCCCATGTTGCCAAGGGAAGACGGGTCTACTCCTTGGGCATGCTCCCAAGTTTCCTTGTCCTTTCCCAAATGCAACCCAAGTCTCCATCATTTGTCGCAAGGGAAGAAGGGTGTGTGCCCCCTTGGGCTCGCACATCATCATCCTCCCCCAAGGTTCTCCTACCCACACCCATAAGACAAGTTCCTACCCAACTAATCACATCTTCCTTGTGATCTATAGCCAACTCATCACCGAATCTACCCAAGGAGCATGAATTCTCAGTGGGTGTCATGGAAGGACTTACATCCTCCCCCACTAAACTTGTTTTCGTCCTGACACCTTCCATAGCACTTGTGATCCGTAGAAATTTATGTCAAACTCTCGAATCATGTCCTCATATTTCCACAAGGACTCATATCTCTCCCAACTATCCCCTTTGCCAATTTTGTCCTTCCAATGGACAAAGTATTCATGCACTCAACCTCTACCCCATCCCAAGATGTGATGTGCCAAAATATTCTATACATCCAACTCTGGCTTGTCTGCAACCATGGTCGGTGCTCTGGATGGCTCAATTCAACTTGGGTCATCTGGTTCCCTTTGGCATGACTTCAACTGGATAATATGGAATACAAGATGAATATATTGTATGTGGAATGACAACTCCAATATGTAGGTGACGTTTCCAATCTTCTCGAGAACTTTGAACAAACCCTCATACCTTTTCACAAGAGATGGAACCATCCCTTTAGGTGGTAGGATCTGATATCTCCTCAGCTTGAGTCAAACCAAATTTCCTAATTGGAATTATGTGGCATGCCTATTGTGATCTTCCCACTACTTCATTCCATTTGTTGCATTAGTCAAGTGTGTGTGAGCTATCTTCAACTGATCTTTCCAACTCTTCATGAAACCCACAGCTAATGGATTCATTCCATAGTAGAAATGTGTCACAAAATAAGGAGTCATGCGTTTTTGTTTGTTCATCAACTCAATTATATCCCATTTTTGAACTCTTATGTAGGTTGTAGCTAAATTGGGCGGTGTCCAACCAGTCCAACAAATTCATTTGATCTACATGTACATAGTGTCACAATTGTTGATGATTGCAACTATGTGAGACATTCTCCAGCTTACAAACCTGTGAGGTGTGGATCATTACAGCTATGTAAGTCTTTCTCTTAGCTTACAAACTTGAGAGAAATCCCCTAATAAGGGTGTGTGGTTCCTTTCTGAGACAGAGCTAGGAACGTAGAGATGACCTTCATTCAGATAGTTGAGAAGAACTCCAGATGATTATCCAGTGAGAAAGGTGATCTGTTGAGTTGGACGTGCATGTGGCTGAGCACAAGGTGAATGTGTGAAATCCCAAAGTGTTGGGTGCATCGTCATGTGAACATAAATGAAGATGATTTATTAGCCTCCTCTGAGTAGTAGAGTTGATGAGAAGACTCCAGATGATTCTCCTACGAGAAGCAGTGGGAAAGAAGATCTGTAGAGTGGATGTGCATGTGGACGAGCACAGGTAAACGTGTGAAGATCTGGTTCTTATGTGTAATGCAGTGAACCATAGATATGGCATCCCTATGGATGTGCCCCTAGTGGATGAACACTAGTGGGTGTATCATATCCTTTGCTATATATTGTTCAAGAGTCAAACCTGTCTGTAACCCTAATTGTTATGTAAAGGGTACAGGTCGGCCCCACCTTAACGTGATTAATAATAAATGTAAAAGATAATTAATCTGGATAATATTAATTATAATAATTATTATTATTATTATTATAATATTACTTAGAGAGGTAGGCCATGTTGAGCCAATAGACACTTCAATTGATGGGACAAGTCTAATATAAGTAAATGGAAATTCCCCATTGTGGAATCATATCATTCAAGTGAGTTTGGAAATTTCAGCAAGTACATTTACTTGGGAGAAGTGAGCACCTCTCTTGGGCGCTAGTATTCTAGGGTTTAAGCACCCTCTTGTGTGCTAGGTCTTTCTTGGTGGTGAAGGTCTTTCTCTTGAATATTATAGCAAAGGATTTGGCTGGGTTTTCTTCCATTGTTGAGAAGGGTTTCCCAGGATACTTCTTGTGTTCTTGTGCATGGTGTTTCTTCTTGTGATCTTGGTTGCAGCAACATTCTTGTTTATGGTTAAGACAAATGCAAATTGAAATGAACTACATGATTAACCGATCATATTGAAAAAATCAACATGGTATCAGAGCATGGGTGTTGAATATCCCATTGAACAAGCATTTTCCAGCCCCTTCTCTCACTCATTTGCAGAAACCGTACGACCCTCCTAGGGTTTCCATAAATTCTGTATGACCTCCTCTTCTGAGAGATTTCACCACTAAAAATTGGGACGCTTTGGCTGAAAAATAAATAAAAGGGTACGGCCTCCTCCAGCGCACCTCCAGCAAGTCTCAGATCAAAATTCCAGGCATTTCAAATTTTTGGCCCTAAGGGTTTCTAGGGTTTCACCAAAATTCTGCAGAAAATTCTGAAGTGTATTTATGCAAACTTCTTGAAGAAGATCCTTAGCTTACCAAGGCTATAACATTTATAGGCTTATTGTTGGCATTCATAATCCCAACAAAACCTAAAAGTGCTAGCCTAGCCTAGTCGTTAGGTTTTCTAGCCTAGTTGACAAGGGTTTGTGAAGATGAGCAAAATCGTGATGGGAAGCAAGCTCAGTACAAGACTCCAAAGTAATGAAGACATCAACATCTCAGCACTCTCAGGTATGGTTCCTATCAATGATAATACTTGGCTAATTGACAGTGATGCCTCCAGACACATGACCGGTATTAGAAATCATCTAACACACTTCGTTGAGAAAGAAACACATCTACATGTTGTTCTTGGAGATGATTCCAGATATAATGTGAGAGGAGTTGGAACTTCTACCTTCCAACTAGATTTAGATATGCAGCTTAAACTAGAGGAAGTTCTATATGTACCCGGAATGAAGAGAAACATTGTCTCTATTTCGGCCTTGGAAGACAAAGGTTACAAAATTACTTTCTCAGAAGGAAAATTTCTTGCATGGCACAAAGACTCTCATATAAGCTCGTCCAAAGTAATTGGTGTCAGAGAAAACAACTTGTACAAGTTGACCATCAAACCAATTCAAGCCTTATTACATGACACTATCAGCTTGAGTGAATTATGGCATAGAAGACTTGCTCACATTCATTATAGATCTCTTCCATCTCTAGGGAAAATGGTAACAGATCTACCAGAGATCCATATCCATCATAAAGGTATTTGCAAAGGTTGTTCTCTTGGAAAAAATGTTAAAGGATATTTTCCTATCAGTGACAACAGATCCAAGGAAATCTTGGACTTGATACATTTAGATGTATGTGGGCCAATGACTGTTGCATCCTTAAATGGGTACTTATACTATGTACTCTTCATAGATGATCACTCCAGAAAAACTTGGATTTACTTTCTGAAGAACAAGGATGGAGTCCTTACCAAATTTCAAGAATTCAAAGCTCAAGTGGAAAACCTGACCGGAAGAAAAATCAAAGTATTAAGATCAGACAATGGAGGAGAATACACCTCAAAATAATTTAACAGTTTTTGTATTGAAACGGGAATCAAGAGGGAGTTCACAGTTCCTTACAACCCTCAACAAAATGGGGTTGTTGAAAGGAAAAATAGAACTATCATTGAGGCAACTAAAGCAATGATACATGATCAGAGTCTACCTATGACTCTATGGGCAGAAGCATGTATGACATTAGTATATGTTCAAAACCATAGTCCTCATCAGATCCTAAAGAACATTACTCTAGAAGAACCATTCACCAAAGTGAAGCCTGAGATCGGACACTTCAGAATATTTGGATGTCCAGTGTACCTTCATGTACCCAAAGAAAAGAGATCCAAACTAGAACCTTCAGGAAGAAAGGGTACATTTGTAGGATATAGTGAATCCTCAAAAGCATATTGAATCTACATCCCAGGTCAGAGACAAATAGAAGTAAGCAGAGATGTTACTTTTGAAGAAGAAGTTGCCTTCCAAAAATCCAGAGAATCTCAGATGGAAATTGATAGTGAAACAATACCTCCTCCTCCTTCAACAGTTCAGAGGGAGACAAATATTATTCCAGATGAGCCAACAGCCCCAGTTGACCCAGTTTCTCCAGCAGACTCAGTTTCCCCAAGCAACATACACAGAGACATCACAGTTGGACATAAAAGACCTGCTTGGGCTCGACAAACTTTAGAAGAATCAAAAGGGCATAAATCCCTAAAAGGAGAAACCAGAGAAAGAAAGAGACCTAAGAGATTCTCAAGCTACCTTTCAGCCATCACCCACATTATTGATTCAGAGCCAACTTGTCATGGAGAAGCTTTAGGTGAAAAAGCATGGAAAGATGCCATGACTAAAGAATATCAATCTATACTAAAAAATGATGTATGGGATGTTGTTCCAAGACCAGAGAGAAAGTTCGTAGTGACTTCCAAATGGATTTACAAAATCAAACATGTTGTTGATGGAAGCATTGAAAAATACAAAGCAAGATTTGTGGCTAGACGGTTTTCACAAATAGAGGTAGTCGACTATGACGAGATTTTTGCACCAATAGCTAGATATACCTCCATCTGATCTATCATTGCAATAGTTGATTCCATGGGTTGGAAGCTACATCAGATGGATGTAAAGATAGCTTTTCTCAATGGTGAAATTGAGGAAGAATTTTATATTGAGCAGCCAAAAGGTTTTGTTATACACAACTAAAAATCTCATGTATGCAGGTTGAATAAAGCCCTATATGGTCTAAAACAAGCACCATGTGCTTGGTACGAGAAAATGGATGGATTTATGATGAGTTTGGGCTTCAACAAAAGTGCAGTCGACCCAAACTTATATTATCACATTGATGGCAATGAGTGTATGATTTTGGTCTTATATGTGGATGATCTTTTCATCACCGGTTCAGAGAGACTCATTGTTGAATGAAAACAAGCATTAACTGCTAAATTTGAAATGAAGGATTTGGGCCTAATGCATTATTTATTGGGACTAGAAGTATGGCAAAGATCAGATGATATTTTCCCAAGTCAAGGAAAATATACTATGGAGATATTGAAAAGGTTCAAAATGATAGATTGTAAATCCATACCTACTCCAATGGTAATGAATTTAAAGAAGATGAGTGACACTGATTTAGGAAACGTAGATCCACATTTATATCGACAGCTTCTTGGATCTTTGATGTATCTGGTTAACACCATGCCAGACATTTTCTATGCAGTGAATGTGCTTATCCAATTTATGAGTCAACCAAAACATACACACTGGATAGCTGCAAAACAAGTATTGAGATACTTACAAGGTACAATTGGTTACGGCTTGAGATATGTAGCTAATGTGGACCTAATCTTGGAAGGATATGCCGATGCAGACTAGGCAGGAAGTGCAATAGACAGAAAAAACACCTCAGGTTGTTGCTTCACCTTAGCATCAGCCATGGTTTCCTGGTGTAGCAGAAAACAAAGCTCTGTAGCTTTAAGTACAGCAGAGGCAGAGTACATTGCACTAAGTGTGGCAGTTCATGAAGTAGTATGGATTCACAAACTCTTGATAGACTTGTTCGATCATGATATGGATCTGACTAATATTCATTGTGACAACCAGAGATTTGTAAAGCTCTCTGAGAACCCAGTGTTTCATGACAAATCAAAACACATTGAAATCAAGTATCACTATATCAAAGACATGGTGCAGAGAAAGAAAGTGCATGTGCAATATCTTTCTACTCATGAACAAATTGCAGATATCTTCACCAAAACACTTGCCAAGACAAAGTTCGAGTATTTCAGTGAGAGACTTGGCTTGGTGGAAAATGTCTCCCTAGCTGAGAGGGAGTGTTGATGGTTGCAGCTATGTGAGACATTCTTCACCTTACAAACCTATGAGGTGTGGATCATTTTAGTTTTGTAAGTCTTTCTCTCAGCTTACAAACCTGAGAGAAATCCCCTAAGAAGGGTACGTTGTTCTTGCCTGAGACAGAGCTAGGAACGTAGAGATGACCTCCTCCATTCAGAGAGTTGAGAAGAACTCCAGATGATTATCCAGTGGGAAAGGCGATCTGTTGAGTTGGACGTGTCTGTGGCTGAGCACAAGGTGAACGTGTGAAATCCCAAAGTGTTGGGTGCATCATCATGTGAACAGAAATGAAGATGATGTATTAGCCTCCTCTGAGCAGTAGATTTGACGAGAAGACTCAAGATGATTCTCTTGTGTGAGGCAGTGGGAAAGAAGATCTGTAGAGTGGACGTTCATGTGGACAAGCACAAGTGAATGTGCGAAGATCTGGTTCTTCTGTGTAATGCAGTGAACGAGAGATATGAAATCCCTATGGATGTGCCCCTAATGGATGAGCACTAGTGGGTGTATCATATCCTTTGATATATATTGTTCAAGAGTCAGACCTTCCTATAACCCTAATTGTTATGTAAAGGGTACAGGTCGGCCCCACCTTAATGTGATTAATAATAAATGTAAAAGATAATTAATCTGGATAATAGTAATTATAATAATTATAATATGACTTAGAGAGGTCGGCCCTATTGACCCAATAGACACTTCAGTTGATAAGACAAGTCTAATATAAGTAAAGGGAAATTCCCCATTGTGGAATCATATCATTCAAGTGAGTTTGGAAATTCCAGCAAGTACATTTACTTGGGAGAAGTGTGCACCTCTCTTGGGTGCTAGTCTTCTAGGGTTTAAGCACCCTCTTGTGTGCTAGGTATTTCTTGGTGGTGAAGGTCTTTCTCTTGAAGAATATAGCAAAGGATTTGGCTGGGTTTTCTTCCCTTGTTGAGAAGGGTTTCCCATGATACTTCTTTTGTTCTTGTGCATGATGTTTCTTCTTGTGATCTTGGTTGCAGGACCATTCTTGTTTATGGTTAAGACAAATGAAAATTCAAATGAACTACATGCTTAACCTATCATATTGAAAAATCAACAACAAGTAGTCCTCTAGAAGTGTGTTGATTGGTACGGTTTTCCCATCTATTTGTAGATGGTAGGATGAACTCTTTAACAAATTTGTCCCTATAAGCTTGAACAATGTTTCCAGAACTTACTTGTGAACCTTGCATCCCTATTAGACACAATGTTCAATGGAAGACCCCAATACTTCACAATGTGCTTGAAAAACAACTTTGCAACTTCTTCTGCACTGCAAGGCATCTTCGTCGCAAAAAAAGAAAAAATACTTGGAGAAATGATCCACCACAACCAAAATCCTATTGTATCCCCGCACCATCGGAATATATGTGATGAAGTCCATCGAGATAGTCACCCATGGTCTCTCCAGAATCAGTAAAGGTTGTAACAAACTTTCTGTCATTCTGGTGTTCACCTCATCCTGTGTACATATAAGGCAAGTGCAAATTTACTCCTCCACATCCTGCTTCATCTGATCCCAAAAGTATCCTCACTCCAATAATGCCAATGTCCCCCATTCTCCTAGGTGGCCAACCCTGATCCAGATTTTATGAGCAGAATGAAATGACTACAAATTATTAATAAATGCTTAACACAGAATAACAGAGATACAGTAAAACTGGTTTTCTATTCAACAAGGAAATAAGCTGAAACTGTAAAATGCAGCGGAAAACAAGCTTGTTGGAATGGTGGGGAATTATCTCTAAGAAGAGATGTGACGACTACGCTCATTCGCAAGAAGATGATTACAATGAGGCTCTGAAAGCCTTTTTACAATAAACAAGAGTGTCAAAAACCTAACCCTAGGAGATGAAGCGCCAAATGTCATGTGGGCCCCGTTTGGGTAAGTCAGTTCATCAACTTCTCGGGGTCGTAACTTTTGCATACGATCTTCGTTTTAGGCGTACAATAGCCCATCGGAAAGATCTATCTGAAGAATACAACTATAGATGAAATTTTCATGATGAAATTTTTCAAAAGGTACATACCCAAAAAAATGTCGTTTAGGACCTCAAAACGACTCCGGAAGTTCAGGACCCAAAAAACTGCTAAAAATAGTAAATTGCCAAAAATGCCAGAAAGTTGTTTTGAGCCAACAGGAAAAGGTGGGTGGCCATCAATATCCACCTGGATTAATCCTCCCTCCTTAGGAAGAAATTGTCTCCATTGCATCTAGTTCCCCCATCATATGGGGAAATTTCTTCTGAATTTGGCCCCGAGTGAGCCACTTGCCTTGGTGCAAGAGTTGCCCTGCTTTGATGACTTGATAAAGTTGGATCCTTTGTTGTCGAGTGCCCCTGATCTCTGTGTCCATAATCTGATCATCGAATTCTTGTTGTATGTAGTCGGGGTTGAGCTTTGTTGGTGTCAGTTGTTCTGCTACGTCTGACGTGTCCAATAATGGTGGGAAATAAGGCCGAAGGACATCCACGTTGAACACTAGGTGCAAGCCAAGGAAAGGAGGAATGTTGAGCTCAAAAGCATTATCCCCCACAGCCTTGGTGATGGTGTACAGCCCATAATAGAGTGGGCGAAGCTTCCGATGGGGTCCTATAAGGCATTCTTTCTGCAAGTGCAACCAAACTTTGTCGCCCACCTGAAACTTATGTGGCACCCGATGTTGATCATGGCGTTGCTTGTACTTGTAATTGGACTTATGTAGGATATCATGAACCTGTTGGTAGATGTGTTGGATCCGCTCAATGAATCAAGTGGCTTTGTCAGCTTTAGTTGGAGCAGGAGACAAGTCAATCGAGGTGACCGTAAGGAGAAGTGCAACATCTATGGGACCTAATGGTACGAATCCTGACCCATCTAAAAGGAGTTGTGGTCGGTTGAGCTATGCAGGGCTCGGTTGTAGCTATGTTGGACATAGGGAAGACTCTCATCCCATGTGCGAGGGTGCTTGGAATTATAAATGTGCAGGATATGCACGATCATTCGATTTACGACCTTGGTTTGGCCATCTATCTGGGGGTGGAAGACATGGATTTGGTGAGCTTGGTGTCCAGCAGTGACTAGAGGCTCAACCAAAATGTGTTGAAAAATCGATTTTCACGATTTGAGACAATGGTTTGTGGGATTCCAAAATGCACCCAGATTCGTTCAAAGAATATATTGGCAGTGGCTTCTGCTATGATGCTCTTCTTGTAGGCAACCAGAATCGCCATCTTAGAAAAGCGATCAACAACCACAAAAACATGGGAGGCCCGACATGTAGTCCATTGAGATAGATTCCCCTGGCCTTTCAAGAGTAGGAAGGGTGGTGTACATGCCTTGTTTCTTAGTGGTCGGTTTGGCAATAGCATAGGCAGTGCAAGACCTGATATACTTGTTGACCTTCTGTCGAAGTTTCGGCCAGTAGAAATGTTTTTGTAGCATCACCACTGTCTTTTCGACGCTGAAGTGTTCTGCCACCCGACTGTAGTGGGATTCCCATATCAGCTTCTCTTGCTCGCTTGATGGAATGAAGATATGGCCCAGATGACACAACAACCCATCCTGAAGATGGAAATTATCGACAACTGCATTTGCACCCAACATTTGGTAGGTGGTGGTGAAGCATGGGTTTGTCTCATAGAGCTGGGGTCATCCAGAGGTATCATGGCCGCAAGAGTCTAGCATTGTGGTGAGTGTCACGACTGGCAGTCTATTGAGGCAATCAGCGATGCAGTTGGTGCTTCCTGTTTTATACTTGATGTTGAGGTGGAATTGTTGTAAGTATGTGGACCACTTTTGATGCCGATCATTATGTAATTTGCCTTGTTTCTGCATGAACTACAGTGGATTATGATCAGTGTGGATGACTGTCTCCTTCCCAAGAATGTAATGTCTCCACTAGCGGCAGGCTTGCACGATGGAGTACATTTCTTTTTCATAAGTAGGGTACTTACGGACAACATCTAATAGTGTCCCACTCTGATAGGCCACAAAGTGGTCGTGCTGAGTGAGAACGGCGCCCACAACATAGTCGGAAGCATTTGTCTCGATCTCAAATGGTTTTTGCAGGTTTCATAGTGAAAGTACTAGGGATGAGCACAAGCGCCGCTTCAAATCATCGAACGCTTATTGTTGGGACTGGCCCCACGCAAATTTTACCTTACCACAACCCTTGGTTATTTGGTTGAGGGCCCATGCAGTATGGGAGAATCCCAACACGAACCTGTGGTATAAATTGGCAAAGCCCAAGAAGCTCTGAAGCTCAGTGAGTGTGGTTGGGGCTGACCAGTCAGAGATGACTTGGATCTTGGCTGGATCCACATGTACACCATGTTGATCAACAATGTAGCCTATGTAATGGACCTTGTCCATGCCGAAGGATCATTTTTCCAAGTTGGCGTATAGCTTGTGTTGTTGTAGGGTGTGCAGAACCTATTGAATATGCTGCAAGTGTTCTGCCCAAGACTTGTTGTAAATGATAATGTCATCCAGATACACCACTACAAAAGTATAGGTGAATGGTCACAGGATATCATCCATCATCCTCATGAAATTGGCTGAAGCATTTGTCAAACCAAAGGGCATGTCCAACCATTCAAAAAGGCCTTCCTTTGACTTGAAGGCAGTCTTCCATACATTTGTCTGATCTATTTGGAACTGGTCGTAGCCAGACTTCAAATCAATCTTACTGAAGTATTTTTCCCCCGTGATTTGATCAAGGAGGTCGTCGATTCGGGGAATTGGGTACCGGTTTCTGACTATGATTTTATTCAGGGCCCGGTAATCAATGCAGAGTCGTCAGGTTCCATCTTTCTTTTGTACCAGCATGATTGGGCTCCCGCAAGGTAATGAGTTGGGATGGATGTGCCCCTTGTGGAGAAATTCTTGGATATGTCACTTGATCTCCTCATTCTCTAACATAGAGCGATGATAGACTGGCCCATTGGGAAGCGGTGCATTGGGGGTCAAATCGATGGGGTGCTTGACCTGACAGAGAAGAGGTACCCCGGTAGGTGAGGACAAGATATCTGAGTATTCTTCGACGACCTTATCTACTTGCTTCTTATGTGTGGAGAGGTCGGTCATAGAGACCCTCGATGTGGTTGTGATGTTTCGCTCATTCCGAGAGCGAATCACGAAGAAGACAAACTTCCCCGTCTGAGAGATGACCTTCCTGCATTGCTTGGCAGAGATCAAGGAAATAGTACTAGGTGGGACTGCCTCGGGTATCCTGTACAATTTCTTATTCAAAGTAATAATAACACTACAAGGCCTAGACTCATATACAGCATGATGTTTCCATAAATAAGGTTGGCCCAAAAGAACATCACAAACTTCGAGAGGAGCAACATCACACAATACCTCATCTTTGAAGGACTTGATGTCATATGACAGTCGGCACTGTTGTTTGACACGGAGATCGCTTCCTTGGCAGAGCCATCCGATGGTGTACGGTTGTGGGTGCGGCATTGTCGGCAGGGCCAGCCACTTGACAAACTTTGTTGAGATGAGGTTCTTCTAGCTACCGTTATCAACGATGAAGTGCAGCAGAGTGCCTTTTACCCACATCTGTGAATGGAAGAGGCACTCTCCTTCTTTGGGCTCATCTGGTTCATTAGGCTGGAGCTTGGTGGTAGCAACGGTGGCACTGGGTTCCGCGTCAATTATCCATCTTCCCCTTTCTGGTTCTGACTCATAGTCAGAACCTGCATCTTATTCATAGGCTTTCACTTCAGCCACCATCGACTGCTTTGAGCAGCAGTCACCAGTGTTATGCCAAGGGCTCTTATGGAAGTCGCACCACTTCCCAGTATCTTTATTTGTCTTTTCGATGTCCTTCTTTGCTTGCGGTTTGGACTGGTTGTCCTTATATTGTCCATCTTTTCTCTTTCCTTTGTTCTATGGGTTGGGGCTTCCCTTTCCTGTCTTTTGCTGTGAGGGGTTCTCGGGCCCAAATTGCCGCGTCTTTTGTTTGAGCTTCTGCTCAATTTTGATGGCATATCGGTAGGCCGTGCCCAAGGATGAGATGTCCATAAATTCATTTCAGTTTGGATGTATCTATGCAGAGCACCACGATACTAGAGCACCAAATGTCACTCTGAATATTTGATACCCAGCTTGGTGCGCAAGGTATGGAAGATATTTGTGAACTCTGACATTGCTTGGTCTCTTTCTTGCCGCAGTGTGGTCCATTTGGTATACAAGTCATCATAACTTCCAACAGGGTAGTATTTTTCCTTAATAGCATTCCTGAAGGATTCCCAGGTGGTCATGACTGTAAATAACGAGGGTTCCTTTGTTTCCTTTTTCTCACAGAAAGTTTCCCACCAATCTTTGACATGGGGAACGGCTTTGAGGAGTGCAAAAGTAATCTTTTCTCTATTCGAAAAGTTATGGACTGAAAAATACCCTTCTAGTAAATTCAACCACTTGTCTACACCATCTGCGCCTATCTCACCTTCAAATACAAGAATATAGAAGTTTATTTATACCTTTAAGGGGGCGGTGCCTTCGCTCGAAGAAGATGTGTCACTTGTTGGTAGTCGTCGGACGATTTGCACAAAACTATCCATCATCTTGTTCCTCTGTTCCGTGAGGGCTTCCTCAAGCAACATTTTGAAATGATCTATTATCCCATCATCTTTTTTTTCTCCTTCCATGAGAGGTCGCTTGGGCGTGCAAGAGCTTTGGTCCTCAAGAGAAACAAGCTCGAGACCCAATTCTTTGTACTTTGACCTCATTGGGGACATGCATTAAGATGACAAAGAGAAGACCGCTCTGATACCATTGATCTAGATTTTATGAGAAGAAAGAAATGACTATAGATTATTAACAAATGCTTAACACATAATAACAGAGATATATTAAAACTGGTTTTCTATTCAACAAGCAAATAAGCTGAAACTGTAAAATGCAGTGAAAAACAAGATTGTTGGAATGGTGGCGGCTTATCTCTGAGAAGAGATGTGATGGTTGCGCTCATTTGCAAGAATATGATTACAATGAGGCTCTGAAGGCATTTTTACAATAAACAGGAGTGTCAAAAACCCTAGACATCCAAAAACCTAACCCTAGGAGATGAAGCGCCAAAAGTCATGTGGGCCCCGTTTGGGTAAGTCAGTACATCAACTTCCCGGGGTCGTAACAGTTGCATACGATCTCCATTTTAGGCGTACGATATCCCGTCGAAAAGATCTATTTGAGGACTACAATTGTTGACAAAATTTTCATGATGAAAATTTTAACAGGTACATACCCAAAAAAACGTCATTTAGGGCCTCAAAATGGCTCCGGAAGTTCAGGACCCGAAAAACTGCTAAAAATAGTAAATTACCAAAATTACCAAAAATTTGTTTTGAGCCAACTAGAAAAGGTGTGTGGCCACCGATATCCACCTGGATCAAACCCAGGGTGAGTCCTGACATTCCTTCACAATTTCATAGGACTTAGGGACATAGATTTGTTCTGAAAAGTACAGCAGTCAATCATGTAGTCAAAACTTCCATGTTTTTCCCTCCTTCACATGCTTCATGATGCTCTTCATTATGTGATCATGCTCTAACCCTTCTTTTATCTTTTCAAGCAACTCTTCCAAGACATGAATCTGACTACCTCTTGATGTAGGCAACTCGTCCTCCTCCTCTAGGACGGCGAGTTGTTCCTTTCTACTCAAGGCATCCATGACAGCATTTACTCTGTATGGCCTATACTCAATGGTCATGTCAAACTCTATGAGGAATTACTTCCACCTTGCCTGATTGGGTGACAAATTCAGCTACATCATGAAGTAACATGTCACAACGTTGTTTGTCTTCACGACAAGCGGCTTTCCCAACAAGTAGTGTCTCCAAGTTTGCAAACAATGTACCACTATAGTCATCTCCTTGTCATGAATGGGGTATCTTTGTTTGTGATCTTGAAGCTTTCTTCTCTCAAAGGAAGCCAGATGTCCTTCCCGTGTCAAAAATCCTCCAATGGAAAATTTCGATGTGTCCATTTGCACTTCAAATAATTTCTCAAAGTCTGGCAAATTCAACATGGTAGCAGTGATAATTCTGCATTTTAGCTTTCCAAACACAGACTTGCACCGCTCTATCTAGTTCTATGCTTTCTCCTTTTTCAACAAGTTTGTCAGCTATATAGAAATCTTGGAGTATCCTTCTTTGAACATGTGATAGTAGTTGGCTAGTCCAAGGAAAAATCTAACGTCATGAATTGTCTGCGGATTTCCCCAATCTTCAATTTCCTTGACCTTTCCAGGGTCCATGCAAATGCGTCATTGGCCAATCTAATGCCCCAAGAAGGGTATCTCAAACTTCCCAAAAACACACTTAGATTTCTTCAATAATAGTTGGTTATGTTGCAACACCTCAAAGACATATGCCAAATGTTGCTTCTGCTCCTCCATACTTTCATTGTACACCACAATGTCATCCAAATACACCACAACAAATTTGTCCAAAAATGGTCACAACTATGATTCATCAATGTGCAAAAGGTTGCAAGGGTGTTACAGAACCCCAAAGGCATTACTAGGAACTCATATCTCCCATACCTCATTGCCACGGTTATCTTCACCTCATCTTCATTTGCAATCTGCACCTGGTAACACCCATGCCACAAGTCTAGCTTTGAAAATACTTTGGCCTTGGTCGTCTTGTCAAAGAAATCTACAGCTAAATGCAACAGGTATCGATTCTTCACAGTCTATTAGTCCAATGCTTGGTAATCCAAACAAATCCTTAGCTCTGAAGTGTCCTCTTTTTGGAAGAGAATTGGGGTGCCATACGGTGACCTAGACAGGTGAATGGAAGTTGTGTCAATCAATTATGTCAACTTCAGCTTCAACTCTTCCAACTCAGGTCTGGATAATCGGTAAGGAGATCTTATCGATGATTGCATCCCAGGCTTTATAACCTCTATACGATGGTTAACAGTGGGTCATGGTGGGAGATATTTTGTAACTCATCTGACATTTTGTCCACAAACATACTCAATAAGTCAGTGAGATTAGGTGGAATAGGAATCCCCACTCCATACTCTTGAACTTTCCCAACAACTGCTTCATAAATATGTGATCCATTTTTCCTTGCTTCTATCTCCATACTCAATGCAAACAAAACTTTCGCCTTTCCACCAGACTTCCTTGCGGTTGTGTGCACAACCCAAGCCTCTTATGTTCACCAAGTATAATCATCTTGTCTATCCATGGCATGAGGACCAAATGCATTCTCCTTAGGAACTCCAACCCAAGATTCACCTCAAAGTCATCTATAAGCATCAGTATGAAGTTAGCCTTACCTTCCCACTTATCAAGTCGAATGTGAACTAAGGAGGCAACATTAGTTGTTTCCCTTACCTTAGAGTTTATTGCCTTCAACATATCTTTGCATGGAGAGACTCTAAGTCATAGCTCCTTTACAACCTCAATCTTCAGAAAATTATGTGAGGTCCCTGAGTCAACCAGAGCTTGCATTATTCTTTCGTTAATAACCAAATCCACAAAACGCAACTAATGGTATTGGATGCCAAGACTTTTACCCAAGGCATCCAATGCGCCAATTTTTTATAGCCTACTGTAAATTGAGCCTTTCCACTCTTTCTATGTTAAGTGAAAAAGACAAACAGAATCACAATACAACATACCTACATTATGCTCATCTTCTGCAAAATGTGTGGGAGCACCCCTTCGTCCACCTCTTGGTTCCAAGGTGCTTCATTGTAAGTCCTTGTAGATCATAGTTCATTGCACAAACCAAGTCTCTTCTACCTCAGGTTGTGGAGAGACACTTGACTCAACCTACCTTGAGTCATTTGTGGCCTGCTTTTGTCATACAACTTCATCCGCTTATGTCCCAGGATTCGCACCACCTTGGGTTTCCCCACTCTCGGACTGTGCAAATCCTATCATATTGTGTGTTGTGTATTTGTAATTTTCTTCATCACAAGACTTGCTAAACTACTCGGATACCATCTTTCATGCCCCCAAGAGTCATTCCCAAGTCTAACCTTGGCATCTCGTGGACATGCGACACCATGACAGTTCTCACTTGGCATCTTGGCTCAACCAAGGATACTTCACCTGGTCTACGCCTCTTCACCTAGAGCATACCCATACTTCATTATATACCACAGACGAGTCACACTCCTACTCTATGCAACTCAATTGTATACTTATACAATCATTAACATCCTTTAACACTTAGTCATTCTTGCATACAACAGAAAACATGTGAAACACAAGAGACACAGATATAGTGCGGGCGGCACCAATAGTGCCTAATACCTGGATTCGTCTATTATATTGCGAATAAAAAAACACAATGAAGAGAGGGCACTATTGTCCCAGTTACATAGATGGGAAAAGTCTCACGACTCTGCCCCATACAACAGAACTGTCTAGACAGCTTGCAAATTCGTCACACAAATACTTCCTATGTTGCTCCTCCTTGTCTCAGCCTACAGTTTGGCACACTTGTGCGTCTAGCCTCAAACAAACTCATGTATATTTCCTTGTTCACTTTTTTATGTTCTTGGTTGTGCGTCTTGTGCTCTTATATGGAATCCAAGGGTCACCATCGTGAATCATGGTGTCCTTTGGGTGTATCGCACTCCTTTGCAAACCATCATGCCCAAATGACCCACTGCATCCCTTCATGGACTCGGTGTTCCCAAATGATCATGTGCACCCATCAACCATCGCATCTCTTAAACTGGCGCACCCCATCCTTAGGCGTACGCCCCTTGCCTTGTGCCCTTCCTTGTGCCGATCAACATGACTCTTTGTGGGCGTGTTGATGGCGTCATCCAACCTCTCCAATACACCCATGCTACCAAGGGAAGACATGTCCACTCCTTTGGAATGCTCCCAAGTTGCTCCATCCTTTCCCAAACGCAACCCAAGTCTCCATTGTTCGTCAGAAGGGAAGAATGGTGTGTGCCCCCTTGGGCTCACACATCACCATCGTGCCCCAAGAGGCTCCGGCCCATGCCCATAAGACAAGTTCTTGCCCAACTGATCGCATCGTCCTTGTGCTCTATGCCCGACTCATCGCTAAATCTGCCTAAGAAGCATGCTCACTCAGTGGGTGTCACGGAAGGCCTTACGCATAACAATTCTACACTAAGAACTACATCAAAACTACCCATTTCAATGGAAAACATGTGATATTTGAGTTAATAGTCTCCCATTTGAAGTTTGTCATTTTCACATAGGCCTCCACATTTCATCATATCTTCATTACCTATCATATTTTTGAAATTATACACTACATTGACCCAATAATGGGTTTCTTTGGGCACTCTCATATGAATAAAATTGTGGGTATTTTCAATGTCAATCAAAATAATTATCTTGGGGTTCTTGATGCAACCAACCAACTTCAAAATTTGGGGTGTGGAATGTCGAATAACATGGAGGCAAATTTGGGGTTCATTGCAAGGAGCTTCTAAGGTTGTTTCGTCAAGAGGAGGAGGGGTGGTGTATGTTGAGGAAAAGATATGAAATGATCTTACTCAAGCATTTTCATACTTTACTTGGCCAAAGCAAAGTAGACGGGAATATCACGCTATGTCTATAGCCAACTAAAATAACATCCTAACTCACAAGTATTAATTATGAGTGCTTAGGCTAGTCTTTTATCAACAAAAAGCTTGCTAGAAATTCACTTTTTATGTAATTTTCTGAATATAACAATTGCTGAAATAAATGTAAGAACAGAAGTAAAGACACCAAGATGATAATCAAGACAGATGAGACATAAAGCAATCCTTTATTTCATTCCAATTCACCAAAGAGTAATTTTCTTTACAAAATCTCATACAGAAATCTTGGACCAAAGTCAAACTTAGACATCCCCGATGGAACATACAAAAGGACCTCTGACAGAAAACCAAAACTGAACTTTAAAATCTGGATCATCTTGCCACAGATTGTTGCCCACTTGACTCTACACAATAGCCTTTATCAGTCATGAAAACTAATTCACAAACAGACAAGTCTACACAGACTATCAAAGATAGATCAACACCTCTGAAAAACAAGTGTCTAAATGATTTGATTCAGCCCTGAATATTGTTGTCTACAATAAGACCCTACTAGCGTAAAATAGAATTAGGCTTGTGATGAATATATGAATGAATGAAAACTGAACTATCTCAACATAAACTCAAAAAGAAAACCTTAGCATGCTTTTTCTTCTATCCTCCACTTGTTCCTCCCTTTCCTTTTGCTTTTAACAAATTAGAATTGGTTGAATTAGTTGAACCAACTCATTAGTTAAGTTCATTAAAAGACTCAACTAAATTTAGTTAGGGGGGAGAGTAATAATTATAATAAGGGTCATAAATAAATAATAACTAGTAGGTGGGACCCCTTGTGACTCCCTTTAGTTCATAACAATCATAACATAACCATTAGTTAAGAAAAACACACCTCCTTGTGTCTCCCATCAACATATTCACTTTGGAAATTTTAGCTCATGAAATTTGAAATTATTTCAAAAATAATACTCTTATATCCAAAATAAAACATGTTGTCCAAAGATCCCTGAAGTCAACTATCATAAAACAACAAATAAAACAAAACTCAAAAGCCATATTTCTCGGTCTGTGATGCAACCCTTCCTTGGTCATTGTTGTCACCTCTTGATTTTCTTAAGTTTGCCTTTGGTTGTGCAGAGCCCTTAGGCCTAATCTCGTTGATCACGTGGGAACAATCGTCCCTCAAATGCATCCGGAAGACACAGATTTGTCAGAGCCATTGGAGGGTGAGGAAGGGGCAACAATGGCTTTTACTTTATCAAGGGCATGGTGGGCCTTAGTTTTCAATCTCTTGCTAGCATGGGAGGATTGCACTGGCGAGTGGTCAGGGAAAGCTTGGGCAATGGGGTTAATAGGCGGAGGAGCAGGCAAGGACAAGTTGGGCCAGCCATGATGTTGGGAGACTGTCAGGTGGACAATCTCCTTCCATCCATCATTTTCAGGGACCTCGGGTTGTAACGAGACATGAGGAGGTACAGGGATACCGAGGGCTTGTGGGGCTTGGAAGGGAGGCCTTTCAGGCCTAGGTTGGACTATTCCCTGCGCAATCCAATTGAAGAATCTGGCATAAAACAATTGGCCAAGCTCTTGTGAGTCAGCATCAAAATGTATGGAGAACCTAGGCCTTCTTGGGCCTCGATTCCAATTACCTCTACCTATGTTTCCTCGACCATGGCTACCTCGACTGAAAAAAATCATCCTGCATGCGTGATCGATTAGCAAATAGTCTTTTAAATAACCATACATGACAACTCTTAAAAATATGAAATAGATTTGACTCAGCAATGTATCAGACTCATGCAATCCAATCCATACAAATTGTTTTATTGTTTATCAGTGAGCAGGGGGTGAAAAGGGTTATGGGAGATGCGAGGGGTTTGTATTGAGCAAAACATGATATCATGAGGGGAAAATAACATGGTTCCTTCTCAATGACAAAAATCAATCAACTATAAATAAAACCAATAAAACCTCACTGTAATCCACACAAGACATTGCCACTTTCAACTACTTTAACACATAAATTCTCTTGATTATAATCAATCTCGGAACAGGGAGTGAAAAAATGAATATGGGAGGTGAAGGAGTTTGTAGTTAGCGGAAAGTGAAATAATGGAAGGGAAGAAGAAAGATTATTGTTCATGAAATTAATTAAGTGATCCATAAAACAATCTACGAAAGGAGATGCATCAACCATCAATCATTTGACCAAATAAAAATTTATGTGCATTTAACTAGTTCATTGTTCATAATCAAATACCCAACACAGTGCCATCACAAGACAGTAGGCATCCCACACAATCTGTAAAAAGGATTTTGTTCCCTTATTTGCATCTTATAACAATTTCCAAACAGTAGCCATTCCACTCTGTTAACCATCATAATCAACCATTGACCACGCATTTCTTCAATCCACGATAATACTCAAAAGTCATGTTTTCAATTAACAATGAAGTCACTATTACTGCAATCGGGCCCATCATTTAAATGCAATGATATTCGTTAAACATATGTAGGCAGTAACCAAAATAATTAAGACCAAATTGCAACACACGAATTGAAAATTAAACATACAACCCACAGTCACCATTTAGACACAAGCTATGCACGGGGTAATTTGATCCTGCAAGTATAACTCCATCACTGTGCAAGCCCAATCTAATGTGACTGTAAAAAGCTGGGCCACCCATCCAACATGACTATCATCAACAACATACTTGCTTTAACAAGTGATCGATTGCAACAAATATGCTCAAAAATTCTGTGAGTATCCCCGAGTGTGAGAACCCGATCCATCTATGTTATACACAGTGAGCAGCCAACAAAAACCTGTGATGCAACAATTCTACTTTAACAAAAACAAACACATAGTCACGGTAATAACTCAACATATTGTGTTGAGCCATCGATTTAATATAATATTGCTTCGCTTTAGTCACACCGTGATCGACTATGTTGTCCAAACTCAAGCTTATACAATCAAACAAGCATAAGGATGCAGTGGATATACACTCTACCATCATCCAGTTCAATAGTTATTCATCCCCAAATAAAACCATAGTTACCACGACTCTTATTTCATTTTGCAAAACACCATCCACACAATGCGACATGCGTGAATTGTAACCAATGCTAGCTAATCATCCAAATAATCATTAGTGAAAATACCAGTGACTATATATCAACCAAACAACTTGCCACTGTCTTAAAAAATCAATCAACCTAACAAGTTGTGGCAATTACGCATACCCACGCATCAATTGAATCGGGGCAGAGGCCCTCTCCATTAGCAATGTCGAGTTATTAACATAAGGGGAGTAACCGTGTGCTTTGAAAGTGCAATTGGCAATGTAGGGTTTCCACTGTTATACAGAGTCAGTGACTATATACCAACCAACACGACTGTCCCGTGAGAAACTGGCCAAGCTTGTGCTCAAAAGTCGACAACTATACCACCAATCAAACATAACCAAGTCGTAAAACCAACAGGCTAGGCTGGTTTTCTCTATCAATATTCAGACTAGAGGGCTAAGGTTTGTTCCGTGGCCAACACATGGAGAGCAGAACCACTCTTTGTAATGGTGAAAACTCTGAGACCACGGTGCATATAGGAAGGACCAGGACTCATTCGTGGACGGGTACAAATCCATGACAGGGGCCATAATTGAAAAGGTAGGGCTCTAGTTCGGCCTAGTAAAGGTTATTTAACGCAGGCAGGGTATAACCCTCGTGTTATTCGATCAAACAACCACAACACGGAGGTGAAGATAGGGACAAGAAGGAACAACATCACTCACTGCGCAACCCTTGGCAGTAAAAAACAACCCAATGCCAAAATGTACAATGCGGGGTGACACAAACATTTCAATCATTAAACCCCATAAAATCCCACAGATTGGATTCAGCAATACAAAAGCGTGAATATATCCCATCAAGACCAACAAGGATACTCTAATTAAACCAGCAGGGATAACAAAGAGCTATGATGCAGGAAGACCAATAACCTCTACGAACTCAAAATTATTACAGAAAGAACCATCCACTCTTCATTCCAAGAACCCAAATTTCACACAGTTGCAACACTTAGGAAAACACAAACCAATACACCTAAGCCAGTAATCATTTCATAACCAGAGCAGAGTTGTGAATGGCCAAAAAAAGACATAACTGTAATTGAATTCCTTAAAACGAGAGCTGGCCAAGCGGTTCCTCCCTGCTAAAAATTTGAAACATAACCACAGCAGCAAGATCGAACAATAGCCCGACTAGGGTGGTAGCTAACAGGAGGATTAAAGGTAACGTGTAGTAAATGCATGTCACCTACACCCACAGTGCATTAATTCAACAGTACATGCCAACGAGTCATCCATTAACACCATCAATCAACCCATGCATCGAGACCATCACCACATTAAAAACCAATAGCGCGACTTATGCCATAACAGAATTCAAGTCCCATATAATTCAACCATTCGCATAACCAATAGCACTATTACCTTGCCAAATGCACCATCAACATTTCATACCATATGCGTACTAACCATATAACCCAATCTAAATTGCATATCCATTTACTTGCTAGCTAGGGTTTAACAATAATTATTAAGTCTTCTCATGCATGTAGTATAGTTTAGGAAAGCTTTAAATTCTTCCCCTTTGCAATTTTTTCTCATTTACTTCTAATTGTTTGCATGTAGTATAGTAAAATTTGTAGAATTAGATCCTCTTTTCCTTGCAATTGTTATAGTATTTTTGCCTTTCTCAAAACTGTCCTTCATGTAATTTTGCTAACATGTTTGTTGTACAGGTGCGATAAGAAAAAATAGCAACGATATTAATGAATAACATGGGTTGTAGTAACACCAACAATCAACATTTCATAAGCTCAAATCATAACCAATAACAACAGTATCTCATCAACCATGTAAGTTGTGTCGCACATCATCACAACATCAAAAATGAATAGATCTGATCTTCAATAGTTCAAGGGGGTCCCACCTACTAGTATTATTAATTTTTATAATAATAGGCTTTAACAACAGTTTGCGGGCAAAACTTCATTGACAATTTTAATCGTCAACAAAACTGGCGACTCCACAGGAAAATTTGTTTCCAACAGATTTAGAACTCATAACTCATGGTTTCACAGACCAAGAATAGTCATTTTAGAAGACGTATCCAAAATAATTATGGAACAAGGGGAAGTGAGCGGATTTAATGGAAAGATGACCGGGAATTTGGGAATAATTGATGAAAAGTGTTAATTATGAGGGGTTTTTACCACTATATGCATAATCATTCAACTGGAATATGCTCTTAACTTCCAAGGAGGAAAACTCATAGACTTTCTCTTAAGATCTCAATGGATGAAGAAATGGCAAGAAGAAGCGGGAAATAACCAATTCCTTGTAAGTCAGCAGTGGTAATATGTAACAATTTCAAGGGTCCTTTAGAGGAGACATCATAACAGTTGTGTAAGCTTGATTGTTATCGACTAACAATGTTTTGCAGGAGTGTCACTGTGGCAGAACTGATCCAACATTTTATCTTGACCAAACACTAAAAGATTATAAAGACAAAAATCGCAACAGAAGTAAAAATGCATACATTAAAACAGCAGTAGTAAAAGACTCAATTGAAAACAACAAGGAAAGAAAACTTAGAAGGCAGAAATCAAGGAACTGTAAGCGTAAAAAAGAAGCACAAAAATTGAAAGCATAGCTAGGCTACTAGTATACAGCAAAATCCAGACAACATTAGAACTTTTCATGTTGGTTCCTCGTAATATTTCAAGCGAGGGTTGTTAGCATTGTAGGGAAACAATTTCTCCTGTAAATATTTTAAGATATAAGAGTTAGTATGCAAGACAAAAGCAATTTGGAAAGGACCAATCACTTGGAAATCTAATGTAATCATTAGTCCCTTGATACGCACAATTAGATCATCAAGATAGAGATGGAGACTGACCAATTCATCGAGAGTCATGTGCATAGGTTTTTTAAAAGCAGTACCTATATCGAGTAAGCTAAAAAGATGGCATTTGTAAGGCATGGTATCGCAATTAGTAATGAAAGTGGTTTTGTGGACATTTGCCCCTTTTACTTTGATTCTCTTGTAACCAAACAGACTGTCAAGTAAGGGTCTTAATTGTGACTCTACAACCTGTTGCAAAAACATTTCCATATTGAGAGGGGTAAAGGGATTTCTCATAATCTCTTGCCTGGGAGTTTGAAGACTAATACAAGTTCTGATATTATCATTGATCCTCGAGGTCGAATCCCAAATTGAGACTCGTTTAGGGTGGGCTGAAAAAAACATTCCAGCCCTTAAGAGATATCTCAATTCCCTTCGAAAGGGTGCTTCTAGTGCGGAGTTAACAAGTTCTCTTTTTTGCCTAGCTAGTTTTATAATATGCTGAACAAGACCAGGATCAAAACCACAAAGATCCTCATAAAATCAAGCAAAAACCTTTTGGGGTTCACCAAGTATCCCGGTGAACCTCATCTCTTCTTTATCAGAACATTGGACATTTATTTTAACATTCGTTGAAGGTTCAAATGCCCTAATCTTCAGGAAGATGATTTCAATCACCTTCTTTCATAGCTCCTCTTCTTTTTGTTTTTTTGTATAGCCTACAACACTCAGAGAAAACGAACTCTCAAGTGGAGTCAAGCCCTCGGGAATCTCATTATTTTTCGTGGATATAATTTCTTCGGGCTTAAGAGGTTCATTTTGAACGACAATAAAAATGCTCTCATCATTAGGGATGACCTTCCAAGATCCTTCATTTTCAGGAATGTATGAACGATGTAGAGATTGGAAAGCACAATCAAGCCTGTGAGACAAGAGTTGTTGATTAGGAAAGGCTGCAAAGACAACTAATTGATCAGCCATCGAATTCAACTCCTTCTTAACATGAGTGATGTTGAAAGATAGAAGGTTCGATACAAGTGCCCAAACAGTTTGGGAGTATTGTTCCATCAGCTTGTCGCTAGGAGAGCATGTCTTACGTATCAGGTTCAAAATAAGATCAGAATTTCCGAAAACTGAAAGGTGACCACAACCAATATTAAGAGCGTTCTCGATGCATAATAATAAAGCTTCAAATTCAGCGACATTGTTTGTACAAGCAAACTCCAACCTGTATGACAGATTATGATTTTTTCTTGCAAGGGAAACCAAGATAATACCAACCCTGTTACCTTCGTTAGAGTGTGAACCATCAAAGTGCATATGCCATAAATCATCATCTAAATCAATTCTTTCCAAAGAAATATTATCCTCTTCAACAAAGATGGAATACACTCCTAGGTCTTCTTCGATATAGTTTACGCTAGATTGCGTAACACTCTCTATGTAGGGTGAAATTCTTCCCTCTCTAAGGAATATAATATTCTTACCATTCTGAGGAACAGATAAATGTGTCCCGTCGAGCGATAGGTATCCACGTGTTAAGGCTTTCCAATCTCTTCCAAAGATAATTGAGTAATTACTTACAGGCATATCAATCACCTGAATGCTGAGAGTTGTCCTTATCTCAGGATGAGCGCATAAAACTAAGGTTACATCCTTAATCTCGCCTATGGTTTTTTGTTGTAGACTATTATAGGAGAGCATGCTTCTGGCGTTTTCATTTGTACAAGACAAGCCTAGATCTTCCATAATAATCTTCGACATTACACTTGGGCCTGAGCCACCATCGATGAGGCAACAATGGGAAATATTATCCATGATCTTTACAGATATATAAAAAGGGGGATTTTTTACAGGGTGTCTAAATTTATGTACACCTACTTTATTTACAGAAGAATCATCTTTGTCTATCTCTTTAGAAAGATTGGCTACAATGGAAGCTTTTCCTTCCATGAATTGTTTCAGATGCATCTGTTGTTCAGGGACGACAACCATGTCTAGGAGGGTTGCATCTGCTTTGATTTTGGCAGCCAATTGATTCAGGATATTGTATTTAGAAGAGGGAAGAGGGGGAGTGATTCTTTGAATCTCATGAATTTTAGGAACCTGGGGCGTAGCAGCGGTTGAGGATGAGCTTGGGCTAGAAGAACTGCAAGGAGGGTCAAATTTACCCTTGGGAGCATAGGCTTTGTTCCTAGTATTAATAACCATGACATCCTCTAGCTCCGCAAATTCTAGGATAGCGATAGTAGCTTCTGGTCTTTTACCAAAGATCTTATCCCTGGCGCTCTTCTTTACCTCACATGTGGTTTCTTCGTGGTGTTCCTCGCAAAAGTTACACCAACTTCGAGGCATCAACCAGATTCCTAAAAGGGGGTGTAGAAGAGGATGAAGCTCTAAGGGTGAGAGGGGAGACAATCCCCTTTCGCTCGAATGCTATCATACGATTGTTCATATCTTGTACTAGCTGCAAGAGAGCGGACATGTCTGCTTGTCTAACTGATTTCCCCTGGGGAAGACCAGTTCTCTCAAGTTGTTCTTCATACTCTGAATAGGTATGTAGAGTGGAAGCGAGATTATAAATGGATTTTTCCTCAAGCCTATGACGGTAGGGAGAAGGCAATGCATTGTAGTAATGCATGAAAGTGGCTTGGTTATGAGGGTGGATAAGTTTGGGGATTTTATTGTACAACTTGGTGAAACACAAGTTGAAAGACTTGATGGTCTCACCATATTTATAAGTGACGTTATTGTATTCCCTTAACTTCTCGGTGGGGATTTTGGATTGCCCATAAGTGGATCGGAACCAATAGATTAACTCCTCCCAAGTAGACAAGATCTTAGGAGGAAGGTCAAAGAAATCGGTCGCTGCCTTTCCTTCCAAGGAATTGACGAACAAGCGCATGCAAGTGTCATTGTCTTTAGCCCCTATGTTATGACAAGCATTAGAAAATGCCATTAGGTGTTCATTGGTACTGACAGTGTTATTCCCCAAAAACTTAGGCAGGTTCTCTTTAAACTTTGGAAGTGGGCGAGTAGCAGGTGCTAAGTTAAGAGGAGAAGACACATGCCACAGTGTGGTTGTGGCATCTTCTTCGAACTGAAAAGTCCATACTTTTTTATGACTTTGGTGGGATTTGTGGTGGATTGGACGGGGATATGGTCGCTATATAAGCTACCAATCACTGATGACGATGAAGATTGAGAAGATTAAGCACTTCCAGAGCCTCCACTAGATGCCATCCTGTGGGTGATAGGTGAGGAAAAGAAAGATGAGCTGAATGAATTAGATAAAGTCCTCCTTAGAGCACTTTGTTGGACAGATAACACTACGTTTCTTCTTCCTATTTCAGCAATAGGATTGATTTAAGGTGACAAGCCTCTTCTTCTTCTAGAAGCACGAGAATCTAAGGACATGAAAGAAAGGCCAAAACTAAAGCAACAAAAGTTTATTGTTGATTTCTAGGTTGCCTACGTCTAGCTTCCAATTGTTCTTGAACATTAATATCTCGTTCAATTGCTGCCCAAGAATGATTAAACTCAGCACGGGTCCTAGCAGTGTCTAAAATAGTATGAAATAAGTTCAAAGAAATGTTGGTCTGGTCCTGGAGACCGGACTCAAGATTGGGTTGCCTCGCAACAGGAACAGTCATTAAAAGCAAAACAGTCAAAGAATCAATATCAGAAAAAGAAAGATGTATCGATGAAAATCGAGTATAAAATTTAACCGGAAAGATATCAAGGATCTCCCTAGTATGGTCGCCAAATAAATGTTGAGGAAAATATATGAAATGATCTTACTCAAGCATTTTCAGACTTTACTTGGCTAAATCAAAGTAGACGGGAATATCACCCTATCTTTATAGCCAACAAAAATAACATCGTAACTCACAAGTATTAATTACGAGTGCTTAGGCTAGTATTTTATCACTTTTTATGTAATTTTCTGAATATAACAGTTTCTGAAATAAATGTAAGAACAGAAGTAAAGACACCAAGATGATAATCAAGATAGATGAGACATAAAGAAATCATTTATTTCATTCCAATTCACCAAAGAGTAATTTTCTTTACAAAATCTCATACAGAAATCTTGGACCAAAGTCAAACTTAGACATCCCCGATGGAACATACAAAAGGACCTCTGACAGAAAACCAAAACTGAACTCTAAAAGATGGATCAACTTGCCACAAATTGCTACCCACTCGAATCTACACAGTAGCCTTTATCAGTCATGAAAACTAATTCACAAACAGACAAGTCTACACGGACTATCAAAGATAGATCAACACCTCTGAAAAACAAGTGTCTAAATGATTTGATTCAGCCATGAATATTATTGTCTACAATAAGACCCTGCTATCGTAAAAGAGAATTAGGCTTGTGATGAATATATGAATGAATGAAAACTGAACTATCTCAACATAAACTGAAAAATCAAACCTTACCATGCTTTTGCTTATATCATCCACTTGTTCCTCCCTTTCCTTTTGCTTTTAACAAATTAGAATTGGTTGAAGTAGTTGAACCAACTCATTAGTTAAGTTAATTAAAAGACTAAACTAAATTTAGTTAGGGGGGAGAGTAATAATTATAATAAGGGTCATAAATAAATAATAACTAGTAGGTGGGACCCCTTGTGACTCCCTTTAGTTCATAACAAACATAACATAACATTAGTTTAGAAAAACACACCTCCTTGTGTCTCCCATCAGCATTTTCACTTTTGGCAATTTTAGCTCATGAAATTTGAAATTATTTCAAAAATAATACTCATATATCCAAAATAAAACATGTTGTCCAAAGATCCCTGAAGTCAACTGTCATAAAACAACAGATAAAACAAAACTCAAATTCCATATTTCTCGGTCTGCGATGCAACCCTTCCTTGGTTGTTGTTGTCACCTCTTGATTTTCCTAAGTTTGCCTTTGGTTGTGCAGATCCTTTAGGCCTAATCTCGTTGATCACGTGGGAACAATCATCCCTCAAATGCATCTGAAAGACACAATTTGTCAGAGCCATTGGAGGGTGAGGAAGGGGCAGCAGTGGCTTTTCCTTTATCAAGGGCATAGTGGGCCTCAGTTTTCAATCTCTTGCTAGCATGGGAGGATTGCACTGGCGAGTGGTTAGGGGCAGCTTGGGCAATGGGGTTAATAGGCAGAGGAGCAGGCAAGGACAAGTTGGGCCAGCCACGATGTTGGGAGACTGTCGGGTGGACAATCTCCTGCCATCCATCATTTTCAGGGACCTCGGGTTGTAACAAGACATGAGGAGGTACAGGGATACCGGGGGCTTGCGGGGCTTGGAAGGGAGGCCTTTCAGGCCTAGGTTGGACTATTCCCTGTCCAATCCAATTGAAGAATCTGGCATGAAACAATTGGCCAAGATCTTGTGAGTCAGCATCAAAATGTATGGATAACCTAGGCCTTCTTGGGCCTCGATTCAAATTACCTCTACCTTTGTTTCCTCGGCCATGGCTACCTCGACTAAAAAAACTCATCTTGCATGCGTGATCGATTAACAAATAGTCTTTTAAATAACCATACATGACAACTCTTAAAAATATGAAATAGATTTGGCTCAGCAATGTATCAGACTCATGCAATCCTATCCATACAAATTGTTTTACTGTTTATCAATGAGTAGGGGGTGAAAAGGGTTTTGGGAGATGCGAGGGGTTTGTATTGAGCAAAACATGATATCATGAGGGGAAAGGAACATGGTTACTGCTCAATGAAAACAACAATAAACTGTAAAGAAAACCAATAAAACCTCACTGTAATCCACACAAGACACTGCCACTTTCAACTACTTTAACACAAAAATTCTCTTGACTGTAATCAATCTCGGAACAGGCAGTGAAAAAATGAATATGGGAGGTGATGGGGTTTGTAATTAGCGGGAAGTGAAATAATGGAAGGGAAAAAGAACGATTATTGTTCATGAAATTAATTAAGTGATCCATAAAACAATCTACGAAAGGATATGCATCAACCATCAATCATTTGACCAAATAAAAATTTATGTGCATTTAACTAGTTCACTGTTCATAATCAAATACCCAACACAGTGCCATCACAAGACAGTAGGCATCCCACACAATCTGTAAAATGGATTTTGTTCCCTTATTTGCATCTTATAAAAATTTCCAAATAGTAGCCATTCCACTATGTTAACCATCAGAATCAACCACTTCCCATGAATTTCTTCAATCCACAATAATACTCAAAAGTCATGTTTTCAATTAACAATGAAGTCACTATTACTGCAATTGGGCCCATCATTTAAATGAAATGATATTCGTTAAACATATGTAGGAAGTAACACCCGAATTGACAATTAAACATACAACCCACAGTCACCATTTAGACACAAGCTATGCACGGGGTAATTCAATCCTGCAAGTGTAACTCCATCACTGTGCAAGCCCAATCTAATGTGACTGTAAAAAGCTGGGCCACCCATCCAACACGACTGTCATCAACAACATGACTTCTTTAACAAGTGATCGATTGCAACAAATATGCTCAAAAACTTTGTGAGTATCCCTGAGTGTGAGAACCCAAGCCATCTATGTCATACACAGTGCACAGCCAACAAAAACCCGTGATGCAACAATTCCACTTTAACAAAAACAAACACACAGTCACGGTAATAACTCAACATATCGTGTTGAGCCATTGATTTAATATAATATTGCTTCGATTTAGTCACACCGTGGTCGACTATGTTGTGCAAACTCAGGCTTATACAATCAAACAAGCATAAGGATGCAGTGGATATACTCTCTACAGTCATCCAGTTCAATAGTCATTCGGCCCCAAAGAAAACCATAGTTACCACGACTCCTATTTCATTTTGAAAAACACCATCCACACAATGCAACATGCGTGAGTTGTAACCAATGCCAGCGAATCATCCAAATAATCATTAGTGCAAATACCATTGACTGTGTATCAACCAAACAACTCGCCATTGTCTTAAAAAATCAATCAACCTAACAAGCTGTGGAAATTACGCATACCCACACATCAATCGAATCGGGGCAAAGGCCCTCTCCATTAGCAATACCGAGTTATTAACATAATGGGAGTAACTGTGTGCTTTGAAAGTACAATTGGAAATGTAGGGTTTACCACTGTTATACAGATTCAGTGACTATATTCCAACCAACACAACTATCCTGTGAGAGACTGGTCAAGCCTGTGCTCAAAAGTCGACAATTATACCACCAATCAAACATAACCAAGTCGTAAAACCAACAGGATAGGGTGGTCTTCTTTATCAATCTTCAGACTGGAGGGCTAAGGTTTGTTCCGTAGCCAACACGGGGAGAGTAGAACCACTCTTTGTAATGGTGAAAACTCTAAGGCCACGGTGCATATAGGAAGAACCACGACTCATTCGTGGACGGGTACAAATCCATGACAAGGGCCATAACCGAAAAGGTAGGGCTCTAGTTCGGCCTGGAAAAGGTTATTTAACGCACGCAGGGTATAACCCTCATGTTCTTCGATCAAACAACTACAGCATGGAGGTGAAGACAGGGCCAAGAAGGAATGGCATAACTCACTGTGCAACCCTTGGCGGTGAAAAACAACCAAATTCCCAAATGTACAATGCGGGGTGACACAAACGCTTCAATCATTAAACCCCATAAAAGCCCACGGACTGGATTCATCAATACGAAAGCGTGAAGATAGCCCATCAAGGCCAACAAGGATACTCTAATTAAACCAGCAGGGATAACAGAGAGATATCACCCAGGAAGACCAATAACCTCTACAAACTCAAAATTACTACAGGAAGAACCATCCACTCTTCATTCCAAGAACCCAAATTTCACACAGTTGCAACAGATAGGAAAACACAAACCAATACACCTGAGCCAGTAATCATTTCATAACTAGACCAGAGTCACGAATGGCCAAAAAAAGACATACCTGTAATTTAACTCCTTAAAACGAGAGCTAGCCAAGCGGTTCCTCCCTGCTAAAAATTAGGAGCATAACCACAGCAGCAAGATCGAACAATAGCTCGACTAGGGTGGCGGCTAACAGGAGGAGTAAAGGTGACGTGCAGTAAATGCACGTTGCCTCCACCCACAATGCATTAATTCAACAGTACATGCCAACGAGTCCTCCATTAACACCATCAATCAACCCATGTATCGAGACCATCACCACATTAAAAACCAATAGCGTGACTTATGCCATAACATAATTCAAGTCCCATATAATTCAACCATTCGCATAACCAATAGCACTATTACCTTGCCAAATGTGCCATCGACATTTCATACCATATGCGTACTAACCATATAACCCAATCAAAATTTCATATCCATTTACTTGCTAGCTAGGGTTTAACAATAATTGTTAAGTCTTCTAATGCATGTAGTATTGTTTAGGATAGCTTTAAACCCTTCCCCTTTGCAATTGTTTCTCATTTCCTTCTAATTGTTTGCATGTAGTATAGTAAAATTGTAGAATTAGATCCTCTTTTCCTTGCAATTGTTATAGTATTTTTTCCTTTCTCAAAATTGTCCTTCATGTAATTTTGCTAACATGTTTGTTGTGTAGGTGTGATAAGAATAGATAGCAACGATATTAATGAATAACATAGGTTGTAGTAACACCAACAATCAACATTCCATAAGCTCAAATCATAACCAATAACAACAATATCTCGTCAACCATGTAAGTCGTGTCACACATCATCACAACATCAAAAATGAATAAATATGATCTTCAATAGTTCAAGGGGGTCCCACCTACTACTATTATTAATTTTTATAATAATAGGCTTTAGCTACACTTTGCGAGCAAAACTTCGTTGACAATTTTAATCGTCAAAAGTGTCTACTAGTTCCAGTTCTCGAGTGTCTTATACAAGAATGTCTTTTGATAGGTCTTGGGAGGAAATATCTATTTGGAATAAAAAAAATTCTTTAAGTTTGTGCCCCTTCAAAATACCCTTCATCACAATAATAAAAAAGTTTGAGGTGTTGGCATTTAGTGATTTCTTTTGGGGACAATCTTTAGGTTCTCAAGGGATAAGTGGGGGAGCGGGTGGTAATAGGTGCCAAAGGGGAGCTAGGGGTAAGAATAAAGGAGGGCCTTTTGGCATACTCATTTATCACCATCTCATCTTTATGATCTCTTTTAGAAGCATCTGACCAAGTGGTTGAGCACTACATCATGACTTGTGCTTTAATCTCCTTCTTGAGATCACTAATGAAACATTCTTTAAAAAAGGAATTAGTCAGACCCTCTGTTCGAATTTCCATTTGCACAAAGGATGCAATAAAATATGATGTTATGCATATTTATCACAACTTGGTTAATCATCCTAGATAGTGAGTGTCTCTTTCAAAACAATCATAGATGACTTTCACACATTGACTCTAGGCAATGTAACACCCATATGATTTAGTATGCCACTGCCACCATTTCCATCATTCTAGATCCAAGTATAATACCCCCACTCTAAGTTTCAATAGGTCATAATTTCATAAATCATAGAGGGAAAAGTAGTGTTCCATTTGGGTAAGCTAGATTGCAAGGTCAAAACCATAAAATTTGTTTAGGTCAACATTAGAAAAATTGTCACATTTCATGTTGATTATCGTGAAAGGGTGGCCCTGAGTGATGCCCCCCATCTATGGAGTACTCAACTCCTTCCTACTACATGGGTGGATCTAGCCACTGCCCATTTGGATGTAAGATGGAAAGGATAAATTATATATTGTTGTTGGTTTTAGCAAGCTCAACTTTTGTGCCTACAAGGTCTGCCTTTAAGCTATCAATGTGTTCTTTCATGACATCTATCTTAGAGACTTTGTCTGAGATTCCAAAATTATTATTTTCCATGTTGTTGAGTCTGTTATAATGGATGTGTTTCGAGTGGTCATTGTGGGGCCTTTTTGGGTCCAATGGAAGGATTATTTGAGAATTATACCAATGCAATCAACTTCATGCAAGGATTCTATTGAGATAGGTTCCTCACAATGGTATGGTTGGGTCCATAGTAATAAAAAAAAAGTTACTAGAGAATGGTACTATGGAGTTAATGGTACACAAGGAATCCTTTGAGATAAGTCTCCCACAGTGGTTTTGTCAAAACTTGGAAAAAAAATTAAAATTTTAGTGGGAGTATTACTCCTATTTAAGTAGTAATGCACTAAAAAAAATTCTCAACTTCTTGATATTTTGAATTTTGTAGGAATTTTGCTACCCATTTTGCAAAGGAAAAGGTTTGTAGGGTCTTAAGGACAAGGCAATATCATATGTTATAGCTCTCTCATATACTTACAGGTTTCCAACAATAGTACCTAGCCAAATATTCCATGGTACTAACTAAGAAAGATAGATTGTACCCTTACCCATACTACTCGATTCCCTAGTATGCGAGAGTGATCTCCCAAAATGTTGCTATTAGTGTACTATAGAGATAGGAGGGTTGATAGGCTTATGTAAGGCTTGTTTCAGGTATTCCTAGAGGGCTTCTGATGTACCCAATGGTACATGGAAGACAAATTCCTATATAAGTGTTGTCTGATGTTGTACTACTCGAAGGGGTACAAATGGAGGTTACAAGGGGGTCCAACCAGGTGATGCCACTTGTATTTTTTACATTTATTCTTCCCCAACTAAAGGTTTACCCATTGAATGACAAATCTTTTTGTTATTTATAGACGTCGGAAGACATCTCTAGCCTAAAAAGGAAATTCTAAAATATGGGCACATGTTGGCTTAAGAAAGAGCTCTAATACCACTTGTAGTGATCCTTGACCCTTAAAATTGAATCATGAAGAAGATATTTAAAGTAATATAAACATTGAAAGAAGATGCAAGAGACAATGAGATGAAATATGCAAAATATAACCCTTGTATTAATTATTTCCAAAAGAGAGAGTGATGTTCACAAGCCTCTTCAAGGGGGCAACCTCTTATGAGCAAAGTTACAATTACAATAAAAACACTTGACAAAACATTCCATAGTCTTCTAGCTCTATAAGTAGATTCTAAATAGAAACCCTAACTACTTATGGTCCCATCATTAATGAGTAACAACCACCTAGTGGACCTTATTTGATAAAGATTACCCATTTACGTTATGTAACTACTCACTTACTATATAATTGACCTTATTCAAAAAAAATGCCTTTATACATTAATTAACTAACTCTTAAGTACCCCCAAAATAGGGAAGTTAAGACATTAACAGACCCAAAACCTTAAGCTTATCAACTAACAAGTGTTTAGTGATTGTGTCCAATTCCTTGTGGAAGACCACAAAGAAACAACATACTTTACATTTGTTTGCCTTAACCTCCTCAATGATGAAAGTCAAGTTAAAGATATGATTATCAATACAATAACTTCTCGTGAATCTTGCTTGTCCTTTAGCCCTTAACCTCTTTATCTCTTCCCATCTAAAAATGTGGATATCTAAAGTTGTGATGAAGATCTTAGTTAAAGTATCTGCGACCATAATAATGTGGTGGTTACTAAGATCATTCTAGTCTTTATTTTTATAAATGGGAGGTCCAAAAAAGTGGAAAGCCATAAGTTACCATATAATTAAACATGTTAGCAATATGGATTACAAGACTTCAAAGCCATGATTGAAACATTCAACTTTAAAGTTAGCTATTTCATTAAGTGTTTCACAACCAAATAAACACAACATAATGATTAGATCTCCACTTTATATTATAATAATTACTTTAATTTGTTAACTCTTTTATACTTTTTAAAAATATTATTAATTTATTTTTCCAAAAACAAGAATTAATTTTTTTTTGTATATCTAGATTATATTTAGATATAAAACTTTTACTACTCCATCCTACCATAATATATGAAACCAGAAATAAGAGAAAACCAGAATTGAAATATTCTTTAAAATGTTTGCATTGTTTGTTTTTTTTTGTTTGTTTTCCTTTAAAGATATGTAATCGATATTTATGATGAGCATAAAACTTATGAAAATCTAATATAGGGATATTTGATGGACAATTTCATTTACATATTCCTTGGCATGACATATTCCTTGGCACGACTTTACTATGTTATTAGTCCCTACTCCGCCGGGGACTATAGTAATCGGATCGAGTTTGAATTTCTATTAATTTTGCCCAACTTTAAACTTTTTTTTCCAAGTTTTGAAAAATTATTTATTAAACCTTATTTTTTTTTTAAATAAAAAAACTTTTTCAAATTTTTAAATTTTATGATTTCAAATTTTGATTGACTTAGAAATTGTGATGGAACTTAATAGCCCCTAGTATATTTCATTTATTATATGTATTTGTTAGAAAAAACAAATGGTTTAAATAATACATAATTAAACAAATTTGTGATTATACAAGTACAGTTAGTGTAGTTACCACTTACATTTTTCCTGCACAATTTTCCCTATCAATGTCACAAATTATGCAATTGTGGCATCAGTTTCTTGTAGTGGTGGCAGTGGTTCATCATTCCCGACACCACATTAAGTCGAGTATCTTGATCTATTTGAAACTAATTTATGCCTTTAATTTATCCTTCAGGAGGTTGATTCAGTTTTTGAGCCTTCACACTTAGCCAGGCTCGGCATCCACACTTATAGTGATATGGATGATATGGCTTGTTTCTCATCTTCTTTGATCATAGTCTTGAGTTCAGAGTGGAAGATCATTTCCTCCAAGATATAGATAATTTCCTCCTCTAAAAGAAAAACAAATTTTGTAAAAACTCTTATTTTAGCTTTGAAGATCTTCATGAAGCCATGCTTCCTCCTATTGAATGTGTTTGCAGGTGGAGGAAAACATACATGTAAGATAGACACGTCCAACTATTTCTCTCCAGTGACGCTCATCGATTCCTTATGTAAATTTTCCAGATACTCAGAGCTATGGACAAAGGTTTCATATGAGAAGTGTTATGCAACCTCTATTTTGTAAAAACTCATATTTTAGCTTTGAAGATATTCATAAAGCCATGCTTCCTCCTATTGAATGTGTTTGCAGGTGGAGGAAAACATACATGTAAGATAGACACCTCCAACTATTTCTCTCCAGTGACGCTCATCGATTCCTTATGTAAATTTTTCAGATACTCAGAGCTATGGACAAAGGTTGCATATGAGAAGTGTTATCCCTATCCCATGCTATCTATTGTCATCCCCTACCCAAAAACTACAAAGTACGTTAAATACAATTCATACTATATACTCATTTGTTCTACATTTAGTAATGATTAGAATACTCATTTAGAACAAATAATTGTTGTTGTGTCCTAGGAGCATGACCGGTTATGCAACGTTGTTTTCATCAGTGCTTTTGTTGATCGAAGGGGACAATATTTCTCATCAAATTCATTGAAATTACTAGCTAATAATGTTATCTGCAAAAAAA